>JARGSG010000076.1:0-237138 GCA_030374805.1 Gracilaria gracilis
TACTTACGGGGGGGTTCGGTGTGGAATGGTATCCATGCTAGTAGAACCTGGCCTAGAACGCGACCCCAGCTTCGACTTGACTGGAGAAATACGACGGCGAGGAGAAATATTAAGCAGACTGTCCTAATCTTCGTCTGGTGGGGATGGGCGCGGGGTTGAGGGAGTGGAGCTGTTCGGGGTGGTCTGGGCTGTGGCTGTGGGGGTGTTTGAGTTTGACTGCTGCTGAAAACGAGACATGCCAGTGATGGACACCCCTCCTAGGCTGTGGCGGAACGCCCATTAGATCAGCAAAGCCAGCGCCCTGCCGAGTTCGTGTACGGCGAGCTCCTTTCATGAGGTATCAGTCAAGAGTCAGTGTGTGTGTGAACGTGAGCAGTGAAAGTAAAGGAGAGTACGTCAACAGGTAAGGAGGAGAAATTTGTGTAGTGGAGGCGGGGTGTTAATGGGCTGGGCTGCCGAAGGATGGATCTCTGACGAGCGGAATGTGGAGCGCTTTGGCTCCTGCTGCCATTGTCGAAGGAAAAGAATGTGAGCTGTGTAAAGCTTAAAAAAGTGGGGAGAGACTTCATGGATATTATCGCGAGGCTATTGGCCTTTTTTTAGTCAAGTTGGCTTAAAATGCGTCAATAAATTAATGTCGAAGCTTAACAGAACGCGCCGCTAGGCCGCGGCCAATCACCTTGGCGCCCAATTCATGCATGCGTGCGTGCTTTCTGTGCCTCAGTGCTCGTCGATGATCATCATCAGGTTCACCTCTCTAAGAGCGTGACCCCGTGGGCGAGAATCAGCCAGTTTCGGGTATCTATGCCACACAACGCCATACACAGACAAATATTATCACGGGGCAGGAGTTTTCGGTTGATATATGATAACATCTCTTGCAGCATTTCTCAAACCTTCAACTGCCCCACGGTCCTCTTAGCCAATCTTTTGAGCCACGAGACTTTTGCTCACCCCACATCATGACATCGCTTAAAGGTGGCACTTCAAAACCAGAGGAGAATACCACGCGGGCGAAACGGAAGCGTGAAGTAGCAAACCGTGTGAAACATCTGGACTTTTCTGTCATTCAAGAGGCTCGAAATCGGAGGCTGCGGCTCTTGAAAACGACAATTACGCCGCCGAACAAGAAGCTATTCTACTGGAGGGCGAAGATGAGTACGAACCAGGTATGGGCTCTGAGGAGGAGATGGCGGGGAAAAAGAGGCCTACGCGAACACGCAAGCGAAAACAGAGAAGACGACAGCGTGGACTGAAGGACAGTCGCGCGGAAGCGAAAGAGGTTGGTATAGAGCGATGGAACCAACCTAGTCACGTCGCCATCGAAGAAGAGAACCTGTCCGCTCGACTAAAAAGGATGGTGGCATGGTCGAAAATGATTGTATCTCCTGGCTCTCGTCCTCCTCGATACTTCTGCTCAACATGTGGCTACGCCGCACCTTACACTTGCACAAGATGTTTCACGCGGTTCTGCTCCGTAAGATGTAACGAGGTTCATCAAGAAACCAGGTGCCTGAAGTTTACTGCGTACATGTGAGCGGCCACGATGTTCTTCAAATTCCAAAGAGCTTTTCCGGTGATTGGGATTCGTGCAAAAGTGGCGCAGGATGCATGGGCGAATTCGTGTTGCAGAACTTGGTGTCGTTTGTAAAGACGTAAACGACTGCGGAATAAGGAAGAGGATATCGGCAAACTGCCAGATTCGATGGACGTTTGGGCGTCTGAAGGTTTCACACAGGATCCTGGGCTCAGGGACATGAGGATGGCTGGAAGAGCCAGCATTTGTCAAAGCTAGACGTCGGTCAATTTAAGAGAGAAGTCATTTACGTTGTGCACTCGTCTACACTATAGACAGAGAGAGAACTTGTGAATGTCCAAGTACCTATCTTGTAGAACGAGGGAGGTGGAGACTTGAAACGCTCAACACTGCAAATGTAGATACCCAGACAAGGAACTTCCACGAATCCGCATAGTATCACTACGGTCTTCCCGAATGATGCAGAGTCATTAACTTGACTTTCTTGTTCTATATCATCTCCACTGTTTCCTGGTTCACAGACACTCGCCAAACCATCTCCATACACGACGAAGTTTGGTCAGAAAGCCAGTCAAGAATGATCCTGCTAAGAGTGCATCATGAGGCGCGCGATAATCGATGAACCACGACAAACCACACTGCCTATGAACCGACTGGTGCTTCATTGCAAAGCAGTTGATACTGTAAGTGCAGATCGGTGTGGTTGTTTCAAGACGACCTCTTTGGCGGTTTCGGCCAGTTCCATTCGGTCAAGGCGGTCGCTTCCCGGGATCAAAAGAAGTATCACACGCGACAGAAGAATCCCGATATGTACATTTACGGCGACTATGATCAATAGCAGTCGCATGAAAAATACGATGAGGCAATTCGTTACTTCCCACCCACAACCAATGGAGGCCATGTGCACTTACTGTCGAAGCTGCGCCCAGAGTCTGGACTCCAGAAACGGTTGAACAACCATCTCAGCAAGGCTTGCAACACGAGAAAGGCGGTGGCCTCTGTCTTCGTTGGAGGACTGAACAAGCCCCGCAACAGGTTCCAAACGGCTGCCCAAGAAAACCAACCCTCGTGCAAGTAATCTCTTGGCGGGGCCCTCTCCAAGGGATGGAGAACAAGAAGCCCAGCTCCGCAAGTCGTCTATTAACGTTCGCTCTGAACTGGACCACCAAGCCGAAAGTGTCTGGCTGTTCTTCGGCTAACAATAATATCAATCTACGGTTTTTGCGTGGGGATACACCACATGAGAAGGTTTGCTCATCGGATGAGAAACATACTTGCTGGTTGCCTGTTATGAGGACTGGTTGTGGTCCTGAATCGGATTGGGGTTCCAAACTGTCCAGAATGGGGGGTATGGGTGCCAGACTTCCCGAGTCCAATACGGGTGCCAGGTTTTCCCCTTGAATGGGGATCGATGTTCCTCGTTTCCGGATGGAGTTTGGCGCTGAATTGACTGTCAAAATGGATAGGTGAAGCGTTAAGATTGTGAGAAAACACGGCTGAAAGCTTGCCCATGGTGATACGGATGGGATTGAGGCAGTAGGGAGCAAATTTCCTGATGACGGGTGCGGAAAGCTGATGTGCGACGTAACCTTATATATAGTTTGGAACACGGTTCTGTGCCTCATCGTTCTTTAAATAGTAGGCTTGCGCTCATGACCGTGCAGGTGAACACCTGGGTGTTTCACAGATGTAAGTTGGCATGGCACGATAATTCACGAATTGCGAATCGCAACCCATGTTTTCTTGGGTGGCACGAGAGAGAGCGAAAATATTAGAAGCTTGTCGAACCGTGGCAACGCATCCTATTTCCATTCATGAACGAGCTGTATCTATCTCCCTTATGCTGAAGAGCAGCTCCAAGGGCAAGTTAGCGATGTACGCCTGGATGTTATCTGACACAGGATTACACGCACTCGTATCAACAGTTGTCAATCCCCGTTCCTCGTAAGGGTGAAACAGTCGCGATTACCAGGGCACTTCACATTGACAGAACCTACTCACGCATCTGCGCCATCTTGAGTTAGCCTCTTAGTTCAACGGACCAACGGCTTCCTCACGCCTCAATCGCAAAATGTCTGAGGAGGAAAACGCGAAGCGTTCATTTACGCATGCAGCTAACGAAAGTTCGGACCAACACGTCTCAGTCGCTCTGAACAAACCTCACAAGCGTCCGCGATCAGAAGGAAATTCCTCGCACATCGCCGCCGCTCTAGCGCATGCACGTTCAAAAGTCGCTCTTCTCGTACATTCCAAACAGCTAGCCAATCCAATGGTACGCTACATCCGTCACGTACGAAAAGAACCGAACAGTAGCATACCTGCAGATTTTGTGTGCGGTCCAACAACATGTGCCCTCTATCTGTCGCTGCAGTTCCATAAGCTGCATCCTGAGTATATATATAAACGGGTTCGTACCCTTGGTACACACTTCAAACTGCGTATTCTGCTTGTTCTTGTTGATATAGCCAATCACCGCACCTGTCTTCATGAATTGACCAAGATGTGTCTCATCAATCAAATGACGCTCATTTGCGCCGGTTGTCAGCGCGAAGCCGCGCGTTATTTGGAAACATTTCGAAGTTATGAAGGTAAGGGAGCGGAACTGATTCAAGAGCGTGTTGCCGATGATTATCCGTCCCGACTTCATACTGCTCTGAGTTCTGTTAGAGGAGTCGACCGCACAGATGTTAGCACTCTTGTATATACGTTCGGGACTTTTCGTGATATTGCTGCGGCATCAAGAGAAGAACTGAAGCAATGTCCTGGGATTGGTGAGCGGAAAGTAGCCAGGCTCTTCCAAGCGTTGCACCAACCATTCAAAGGCGATTGGCAAGAAATGGAAGAAAGTGCTGAGGACGATGTCAGGTGATGTGTGCTTCATTGTATAAATTAAATTACCCTAGTAAAGAGAGTATGTATCGGAATTGAACGACATCTCTGCCACAGGTCGCCACATCTTAGAGTTCATCTTTGCTGAGATGTAACCATGGGCCGTAGACACTATATCACGGCAGTGGTTCATCGATTTCAACTAGTTACCATGGGCAGGAGATATTCGTTCAGCAGATCAATTGGAATGGGGGGCTTTGAATATATGGAATCAGAGCAGCCCAACTAGAGAACTACGAGTTTTGCAAATCCTTTCTGTTTGTACAGGAAGCAGAAATCTGAATACTGTCCATAAACCTGATATGATAATGCAATGAAAACATTACATCAGCTGCAATCCATTCCGAAGTCGTACTCATCATCATAAAACTCCTCATCCATCTGTTTCTTATCTACAGCGTTTCTTCTATCAGGATCAAGATCATCTTCGCCATCAGAACAGTAGAGTACAGATGGAATTTCTTGCATTTGAACAGAAGGCGCTGCGTTCAAGCATCTCAAGTTCTCCATGATTTTCTCGGTGACTTTTCCAACGTAGCTTGGTGTATTATGGTTTTTGACAGCTTTATCGGCCGAGAAGTGCAGCTTGTGGTCGGGGGCAAAGTACTCCCAATAGTCATTATACGGGATGCGGTCATCCGGAACTGTGCTGAGGAGAACACCACTTTCATATACCCAACAGCGAGCTACGTTGCACATATTGTAGCCCCCCACCACCCAACAACAAGGTTGGAATATTGAAGTCTTTCACAAACTGTACGCAGTTCGCATGCCCCTTGATAGTCATGTTGAAAGATCCCAAGGAATCGTTCGCCAGCCCATCCACTCCACACTGCAAGACAATTGCTGATGGGCGGAACAATTCAATGACTTTCCGAACAACTAGCCTGAAAGCATTCTCGTAACTCTGGTCATTCATGCCGTTCTTTAGCGGAAAGTTTACGGCGTAGTATTCTCTGTTCCCAAACCCTTTGTCCCAAACTGAGCCGGTGCCAGGGAAGAAATTGTCCCCGTATTTGTGAAAGGAGACAGTCATAACCCGATCAGTGATATAAAATGCCTCCTCAACTCCATCGCCATGGTGAAGGTCAATATCAATATACAGTACCCGAGGAAAGTACTTGAACAGCTCGAGAATGGCCAAGACAATGTCATTAGTGTAACAAAACCCAGAAGCTTCGAACTTCTTCGCATGATGCAGACCTCCTGGCCAATTAATGACGATGTCCGACGTGCCACTAATAAGTTTTCGAGCCCGGTCAATGCTTCCACCAGTATACAACTGACAAAACTCAAAAAGGCCATCAAACAAAGGGCAGTTCTCGTTCTTACCCACATTGAACCGAGAAAGTTCTTTTCTGAACTGACGACGATTGTCAGGCGTAACGCGCGAAAGGAAGTTGATGTACTCAGATGAATGAAACTGTCTCAGTTCTTGTTCTGTCGCGCGTCTTGGCCGATAAACTTGCTATGGAACTTAGATTGGAGGAAGGAGTTAGAAAATGGACATCTCTTGATTTCCTGCCGTAGAATTCTTTTGTGGAAGGAGAACACAAACCATTTTGCGATATAGTCCTTTGATGCATCCATTCGAGCATAACAATGTTAAGTTACATGTTCAAAGTTAGTAAACAGCACAAGCAGCGGTTGACTTCATTTGAACCCCATTTCTTGACGACAAGATGAATGAAACGAACCATATGCCAAGACAAGATTATGAGTCATGCTTAGACGGTGTGGTTCCATAACGTGACCTTCACCGAAAACACTACACTTCGGTCACAACCGTCATCTCGTCGATTGACGGCATCTCTTCCTGGGCAGCCAGTATATCTTCCCAGTCATACTCTTCCGCTGGTTCCTCTGCGTCTGCTTCGGCATCGCCATCATCGTTGAGATCCAAGAACGAGGCTCCTAAACTAGTTGGAGCATGATTTGCATCACTAGAAACTTCTTGTTCAGCGCGATTTAGGAAACTGTACTCCCGATCTTCCACTTTCTTTTCCTGCTGAGGAATAAATAAAAGACGATTGAAAGAACAGAAGATCATCTTCTGAACTTTCCCAAGCAGGAGGCGGTTTCTGGTTTTCGTCCGGATTTTCGCCTGCATGCTAAAACTTCGCTCAACGCTGGAAGAAGAAGGACTTACACAAAGCATGCGAAGCGCAAACTCTCTGAGCAGGGACGACTTCGGTTTGTAGTGAATCCAGTAAACAATCGGCGTGTTTGCGTACAGAAAAAACAGCTCGCTCCCATTCTGGTTCTCTGAAAGCGACTGCCACTTCAACCTTAAACACGAGAATTCTTGATAAATCCTTCTAACAGCCCTATCGACGCCGTGAACAGTAGTTTGCTTTTCTGCAGTAGGGAACACAGCTGAGCACGCAAACTTACGCAAGTGAGTAATAATGTGCTCCCGGAAGTCATTTAAATCTTCCCTGTAGCTGCGCACGTCCAATAAATAGCTGACATAATGCATGGAGCATAGCAAGGACCGTCTTCTAGACGAACCTTGTTCACGCTCCTTGAAGAGCTTCAGCACCTCTTGCTTCCGAACGACAGTAAAAAAACCAGTTACTGGTAGATCAGAAAGCTTCTGCTCAAGCTCCCGTGTAGCCATGTACACCTCTGACACGACAGATGACTCATCGTCAAATATTCGGAGGTACTGGCGCAGCGGGCGGAGAATGTAATAAATGTCAGCACACTTCACAAACAGAGCATCATTAGTAACAGTGGACTCAAATAATGAACGTTTCTCTCTCATTCGAGGACCCCATAATGTGGAATGAAAACATTCGCATTCCACAAGCTTCCTGAGGACCTCCTTCGCTCTGATGAAGGAAGAAAGCATAGATTCAGAGGAAGCAAACCGTGTAGGGGCCATCCTGGTCGGCAGAATCGCGTACCTTGAGACCTTTGTTCGTCCATAGATGTCGTAATCCCGGGTTTTTGGGCTGTACCCGGCATTCATTAGCATAGCATTATGTTTGTCCTTCAAAGTTTTGAATCGAGAGTAAAGTTTGGGGTGGTTTCGCAGTTCTGTGACTGCATCGGCGACAGTCGTCAATACTTCAGTTATCCACGGAAGGCGACCAATGTCTTGCATAAGCAGGTTGGCAAGATGTGTTTGATCTTGACACGGAGTCAAATGATCAAACCTTTCTGCGAGAATACGTTTGGCTTTGACACAAGAGCTCGTATTGTCACTGACTACACCACATATCCTATCCATGCCACCGAAGCCCTCCATCGCCTCAGCAACAATACGGGCATAGAATTCCGACGTGCAGCTCTCAGAACCAGAGTAAATTGATCTGAGTAGGAATGTTCGTCTAGATTTTTCTGTCCCGGTAATTGAAAGAAGGACATTTACGACAGTTTCATTATTTATATCTGTCCAACCATCGAAGATGAGGGTACCAAAAGCATGAAGAAGACCGAAACGAAGAGCATCCTTGACACCATCAAGCATTGTTCGGTAGTATGATTCTATGTGCTTCTCGGACATTTGCGACACAGTGGGTACTTCCAACGCTAATGTAGGGTTCAGTAAGCGACAAATTTGAAAGAACTCATCAAACCCTTCTTTTCGGCTTAATAGAGAGAAGGGGAGCATGTGATTAACAACAAATCTTGTTACCAGATTGATAAGCTCCGTACGTTTTTGATAAGAGTCCAGACTATCTTGCACAGTCGCATTTGATTCCCCGACGATTGAAATTCTTTCTTTCGAATTCGAAGCACCATGCCTTGCAGTACTCGCCGAGGAACCAACGCGTGAAACACGCTTCTTCTTCGCGGGGTGCAACGGGGTTAGAGGGTTTCCGAAGCACTCCGCGTTACTCCCCAGCTTCTCCCGGTAGTAGCGTTGGAGCGCCGGTTCGAGGAGTAGCCTTCGCTTTGCTTCAGGGGTGGTGAATTCGCACCTGAGCAAATGCTGGCCTAGCAGCGTCGCGTTCGGAGTTATTGAAACAAACGTCTTTTTGCATCCCCTACATGACAAGCAAGCCTTATCCCTTTCGGAGTCTACCAATAGTTGGAATGTAAATAGTTCTTCCATGAACCATTTTTTTTTGCGACCACGCTTGCGCATTGAAATCGCTGGTGCAGACTGTAGGTTGCTGGATGGAGACTCATCCGTTTCGGGGGTTGCTGCTGCCGCATTTGCACCAGCCGGGAGCGGATTAATATGACTGATATTTTGTTGCCCTGGTGGCTCTGAGGGCACCAAGGAAGATTCGTTTGCTTGCATTGTTTGCGTGCGCCGAGACGTGGTGCGATTTGGGTACCAAAGGCCGGACAATGGTCTAGGTGCAAAGCAGGCAAAAGGCGGAAACGAAAACCGACGTGTACAACTCTCGGACTAATGTGGTGCAGTAAACAATCGGCGTATGGGGAGGGAGGGAGACAGAGACTCAAAAGCACACTCGTTGAAGTCTTGTACCGATGGGGTACAGAAGGAAGAGCGACAGAGGCTGGAGAGTATAGCGATAGTTTGCTCCAGAAGGTTAAAGGTTAAAGGCCGGTACACGTAGCGGCTTTGTACGAGCGCCGAATTCAAAGCCACAGCTTGCCAACACCACTCGCTTGGCAGTGGGGAGCGTAGATGGTGAGCTTGTTCTGCTGTGCGGTCTGTAAGGAGCCTGAACCTTGACATTTGGGTTTTTTATATATGTTCACTTAGAAACAGACATGCAAGTGGCGAAACTTACGTATGTCTGGAGCGCCGAGGCTGAAAGGTTTCCATGGTTACATCACAGCTATACTACGTGTATTTATTCTCCATGAAAAGTGAAAACCCCTGAAAATGGGCTTCAAAAGCGAGACAGGGCATTGTGACTGACAAAAACTTTGCGCGTTTCGCGGTCACGCAGCGCTCTAGGGCAAAGTTTTTGATTTTGCTGGTTCACGGGTACCAACGGTACCAAGCGTGCACGATTCACACGTTTTGTAAGGTGGCCATGGAGAATGGCTTGCATTCGACACCGTTGGAGACGCTCTAATGGTTGCTGTTCAGGTACAACGGTAACGATAAAAATGTAAAGCAAACTGCAGTCAAACACTCTTTTCATTGAGTTTGTAGTGTGGTATAAATGGCTACACGTGGCTTCCAGTCCACGTCCTGAGTTCCGGTTTAGCTCAGTCGTTTTACTCCCTACACGTACTATGACACGTAGATCTATCTACGTGTACACGTGTACAGTGCGTAACCTTACTGGTACACATGCAAGGGTAGCGTTGTTAACTAAGTTAACAAAAGTCTTTAGTTGTACTTATTTGTTGCAAGCCACGTTGTAGCAACCCAAATTAGACGGTTCTCCTGGCAGGTATCTAATGAAAGAGCATGGAAAGCGCCGAATTTGGTGCTATGAAAAGGCTGTGCTTCCAAGCGCACGATATGTGGTGTTCTACGTACATGCCAAGCATACTACACGTACGTGTAGCACCGTACGTGTACACGTACATGTAATGGTAAGGGACGGTAAGGCTATGATAAAATTACCCTTGTATCAGCCGTAACGGGAGTGCTCACGTGCCTCGGACGGACCGCCTTGTAAGGCGTAGCGGTGCTCATCGACACAAGCTTCGTTTATGGCGGCGGTACACGTGCCTTACAGTGCATGAATTGATCTGATGCAATGCGAGTCCGCTCTCTGTGTTGTAAGCTGACGCAACGGCATGTACGTGTAGGCGCAAAAACTGCACCTCAAGAGAGCCACTCTGCGCGAAACAGGTACCGTTGGTAACGCTACCCTTGGTAACGGAAACGCGCGAGCGGCTGTAATCGCCCATGCCGCAACGAGCCACTCGCGCCGTATAGCGCGCGTTGCGCGGCCGCGAGCGGCACTCTGCCCATCGCACACCAGCTACTGTCCGGCGAGCCAGCGCGTCATGGTCAACTTGCGAGAGATCGAGCGCGGCATCGGCATCGACCTGCTGCGCCGCCCCGTGCTGACCGCCACCGTCAACGCGTGGCTGCTGCGGCTGTTCGCCGACGCCTTCCTGCAGCCTGACGAGGACGACGACGCCGATGAGGACGGCGACGACTTGAAGAAGAACACGGATGTCGGCTGCGCTAAGAGCCCGCTGTCTGAGAAGCTGGCCGCGACGGCCATCTTCATCGCCGCGTACTTGGTGCGGCTGCTGGGCTTTGCCGAGAGCGTGGCGTGGGTGGTGATCGCCGTGGTGTACAAGGCGGTGCGTCTGCCTCGCGTGTACGGCTTCGAGAAGCTGGTGCTGGACGTGAGCGCGCTGCTGTTCCGTCCCACCATGTACTACGTGAAGAAGACGGTGCGCTTCCAGTGCCGCGCGGGGCAAAAGGTGCCGCAGCTCACGCTCAAGCGCTTGGGCTTCGGCAGAATGGTAGTGACAGTGGTGAGTGCGGCCGAGTCGCTGACTCGCGACACGCGCGCGCTGCTGCAGCTGGTGCGCTACATGAACGACGGCACGGTGGCGCTGTGGACGTCAGACTCGATGGTGATGGTGGGCGTGAACAAGCGCGTGGAGGCGGCGCTGTGCCGGCTGGGCACCGAACCGATTGCGCTGGACCTGGGCTGGCACAAGGACGTGATCGAGCGCACCAACTTCAAGCTGGAGGCGGTGTTTACGCGCGAGAGCGTGCGCGCGACGGAGAGCGGCATCCAGACGGTGGGCAAGCGCGTGGTGGTGGTGCAGCTGGCCGCGGCGCTGAGCACGAACAACCTGGAGCTAATGGTGAAGAGCATGGGGCAGTTCGCGGCGGTGTGCGAGGCGTACGAGCGCGGGCTGCGGTTGTTCAACGGCAAGCGCGTGTCGATCTACGTGGTGGGGCTGGGCATCTCGGTGGCGCTGATTGTGTTCTACGAGGGCGCGGGCGGGCTGCTCAAGCCGTCGGCAGACGTGCTGACGCTGGCGGTGGGCGCGTTCACGCTGTGGATGACGGTGGGTAAGAGCGCGGCGCTGGGCGAGACGGAGGAGGAGACGGTGTTCACGGCACACTCGCGCGACAACGTGCTGCTGGCGTACCACGGGCTGGCGCGCATCGAGCCGCAGGTGGTGAACGTGTGCTGGGTGCCGGAGGTGCATCGCGAGGAGCAGGCGGCGCCGCCCGCCGACGCGGAGCTGGTGGACGGCTCCATCAGCATGCTGGAGGCGGCGGTGTGTCTGAGCATTTTCGAGCACTACGGGCACCTGCTCAAGTGGAAGGGACCGCGGCTGGCGCTGGACCAGCTGCTGGTGCAGCCCGCCGACGACGACAGCGCCGCCAAGCGCGGGCTGGTGCACGTGTCCGAAGTGCAGCGGCTCAAGAGCGTGGCGGCGCTGCGGCTGCGCGAGCACGCGCCGCTTGTGCGGCGGCTGGGCGCGGAGCGCGGCACTGCGTCCGGCGTGTAGATAGCTCTTCCTTGCAAACTTTACGAAGGTATCTAGTTCGCAGCGCGCCGCTGCTAACGGAGCAGTTAGTTTTACGGTCACAAGCAGCCCTCTGCGAACGGTTTCCTAAAGCTAGCTCTAGCTCTACACTACGCGAAGTTCAAAAGTGGAAGAGGCGCGCCATTCGTTAGATACGGGTCGGCGGCGGCGCGATTGGAGAAAAGGGTTAGATATGTGGTATGGGTGTGATGTGAGTGTGAGGGGGAGGCGTCAGCCCAGGCGGCGCACGACGGCGGCGGCGCCGGAGGGCGGCAGCCGCTTGAGGTTGCGCACGCGCTCCACCGCCAGCACGGTGGCCACGCCGTCGCTCTCGGCGGCGCCCAGCACGAGACGCTGCAGGCGCAGGCGCGGGCCGCTCCACTTGACAAAGTGGCCGCGGTGGGGGAACACGCTGAGGCATATGGCCGCCTCCAGCACACCGATGGAGCCGTCGACGGCGGCGTCGGCGTTGCGCGGCTCGCGGAACACCTCGGGCACCCAGCCGATGTTGCGCACGCCGCGCTCGATGCGCGCCAGCCCGTGGTACGCCAGCAGCAGGTTGTCGCGCGCGGCCACGTCCAGCGTCGTCTCCTCCTGCGTGTCGCCCAGCGCCGCGCTCTTGCCCACCGTCATCCACAGCGTGAACGCGCCCACCGCCAGCGTCAGCACATCCGCCGACGGCCGCAGCAGCCCGCCCAGCCCCTCGTAAAACACAATCAGCGCCCCCGACACCACCAGCCCCACCGCGTAGATCGACACGCGCTTGCCATTGAACAGCCGCAGCCCGCGCTCGTACGCCTCGCAAACCGCCGCGAACTGCCCCATGCTCTTCACCGCCAGCTCCACGCTCTCTCCCCCAAACGGCGCGCTCAGCTCCACCGCCACCGCCCTCTTCCCCACCAGCCGCACGCTGCTCGCATCCGCTGCCGTCCCCACCTCCGCCGCCGCCTTCCCTTCCGTCTCCGCCTTCCCCTCCGCCTCCACCGGCACCGACACCGCCTCCGCAGTAGCAGCAGCGCCCCCTTCCGGCGCAAACACCGCCTCTACCCGGAAGTTGGTGCACTCGAACACGTCCTTGTGCCAGCCCAGATCGATCACCGTGCGCTCGCGGCACGCGCCGCACAGCGCGCGCTCCACGTGCCGGTTGCCGCCCACCATGACTAGCGCATCCTCGCGCCAATACGTGACGGTGGTGTAGTTCATGTAGCGCAGCAGGTGGAGCAGAGCGGAGCTGTCGCGGCTCAGCGACTCCACCGACGTGATGATAGTGACCGCGAACACGCCAAAGCCGTGGCGGCTGGCGTGCAGCCGTGGCACGCCGTGCTGACCACCGCACTCGAAGCGGATGCGCTTGTTGACGTAGCGCACGGACGGACGGTACAGAATGACCGCCAGATCCAGTAGCAGCTTCTCGAACGCGTACACGCGCGGCAGCTTGAGCGTGCTGAACAGCAGCGCGATGAACGTCCATGCCAGTGTCTCGGCCAGTCCCAGCACGCGTATCAGCTGCGCCAGTAGCACCACGGCCAGCGCGGCGCCCTTCTCGGACAGCCCGCTGTCGACGCACTTGCGCTGCCAAGCGTCCTTGGCGAAGCTGCGCATGCGCGCGCCTTCTTGATCGTCGATGTCATCGTCGTCATCGTCGTCGTCGTCGTCATCTTCGTCGTCGTCGCCAGTGTAGAGGAACAAGTCGGTGAAGATGCGCAGCAGGCAGGCGTTGAGAAAAGCGGTGATGATGGGGCGGCGCAGCAGATCGAGGCCGATGCCTCGCTCGATTTCGTGCAGGCTGAGTCCCATGGTGAGGGAGGCGGCGGCGCTCTGCGCGCGGCGGCGGGCGCGCGCTGCTGATGTGCGGCGCGGCGGCGGCGGCGGCGGCGGCGGCGTCGGCGGCGCTCTCGAGTGGGCGCGACGGCGGGGCGCCCTGGCGGCGGAGGGCGTTGCACGTCGGCATGTTCCTACGTGGCTCGCGAGACGGCGGCCGCGCGCCACAGCAGCCGTTCGCGCTCGCACTGGGCGTGCGCCCCGGGGGCGGGCGCCACATCGCGCTCGTCTCGCGTGCAGTAGTGCTCTCTCTTCGCTCTCTATCGCTCTCGTTCCCTCTTTTTCGCTCACGCTCTCGCTCGTGCTCCCCGCCGCCTCCTCGCACTCGTTCTGCCTCGCGTGCACATAACGCTCGTACTTACTGGCTTCAAGGCTTGAAGTTCAAGCCATCCCTTTGAACGCTTGTGAGAGCTCGCAGCACTTGCGAGAACAAGTCAGAACGGACGAGCGTTGGGACGTTCGCAGCGCTATCTGCCCGTTTATCATCATCATGCCAGTGCTTCCACGGAAGCACTAGACGCATACCAATTACATATCACCTCCTGAAATTAGCTGTAGCCTTCTTCTGCTCGTCAGCTTACAGCGCACAGCCGAGCTGCCAGAGTGCGCCGCCTTGTGCGGGCACGGCTCCGCCTTCAACCTTCAATACTTCAGTGAAGTTCAACCCGTCCTACAGCAGATTCGCACTCGCCCCCGCCGCGTGAGGTGAAGCCATGGATGTGCAGGATGGCCTCCCGCCCACCGACGCAATCGAAACTCCCAGCGTCGCAATCCGCGCACTGCGTCCAAGCCCCTCATCTCCAGGCCCCTTCACACAGC
Organism: Gracilaria gracilis; assembly: GCA_030374805.1. NCBI lineage: Eukaryota > Rhodophyta > Florideophyceae > Gracilariales > Gracilariaceae > Gracilaria > Gracilaria gracilis. The sequence goes on from JARGSG010000076.1 coordinate 14,459, forward strand.
TGCGCGTCGCCGATGGCGCCACGCCAAATGTCCGGTGAGCTCCCACAATGCTCCCCATGCCCGTTGATGTCCTCGCACACGTCAGATCATCCGTAGTACCCTTCACACAAGCCCTCGTTGGCCGGAGTACACCCAGTGTCGACTAGTAGACTGCATACGTTCACACTCGCGCCATATATGCTTGTCTCGCTTCAAGTGCGCATGCCGTCTCTCACAGCGTTTCCGCTTTGCTTGGTCACATCACCATCTCCTTCACCCGCACCCGACAGGTGGGTAGATGTCGCCACAATTTTCACCTCCAAATCCTGCTGCACAGTCTGCATGGATACTCCTGAACATATGCCAATGAGGATAATGTCATAGCGATAATGCTTTCAAGAAGAATTCGGCAAAAGATTGTCTTCGAGAAAAGCGGTCAGGTTTCGGATGCTCTGCTTCAATCAGGTTTCAAAACTCTTAGAACAATGCTCGCCTACAGGCTTCACATTAAGTTTTTGCCTCCTGCCAAATATGTACGTGCATGAGATGAAGCAAACTATGATACATGCATGTATGTAATTCTCTTTCTCCGCAAGTATTCAGAAGCCCCGTCCGTTCTGCTCCCGTCCAACTGGAAGGTTGGAGGGGTAAAACCTCGACAAGAAGCCATACATAATGGTTTCATGAAAGCTGCATTTTCCGAGCGAAGGAATAAGGAGAAGGAAACTTGCAAATGCTCCCCTTAGCACTCAATGAAACCTGACATGAGAGCAGCGCATTTTATCTGACTAATTCAATGGTATTCTATGAAGTTTTGGAAGAAATCCAGGCAGAACAAGGTTGTTGTCATGAGCAAAGTTATACTAGTAGACACTTGATATTTGGTACACAAGATGGACTTAAAATCTTGTACTTTAAAAAGTACAAGAGAATCGTGTCATGATCTTCTGATGGGACAACGTGGTACTAGCAAGAGCGCCTTGTCGTGGTGTGCCCCTCTGCCGATGACCTGCACAGAGGGTGAATGAGAGGTATAATCTGGGAGGAACAAGAGATAAAAGGCGATGATCATCGGTAGCGAAATGCTCTAACGCAACCGAGAATACCTTTGAGATCTAGCGCTTTGTTTACGCAACAACTACATAGCTCACTACATAGCTCAGTGATCGTAGCACGACTGAACATTTCAAGTTGGCAGCTATATTAGCATACGTAGAGAAAGTGCTGTAGGTATTGGAGGTTCATTATGAACCGCACGACGTACGAGAAATCAACGTACGATGCTCATAAATAAGAAGAGAATCCACTTGAAGAACATGCGAACGCTGCCAAACGGGACGTGGCCAATGAAGAAGCAACACGTCACAGTGAGCAGGCACGATAACAGGCTGTTGCTATTAACAGCAATTGCATCGACAACTCGGAAGTTCAGAGTCGGAACCTTACCTCTACAGCAGATATTCGATTCTAACCGACCCCCGTGACCTTCTGCGCAAGCCTACGAAAAAGCTTACAGAGGATAGGGGATGACCATCGCTTGTTGCTAACATTAACTTTACATGTTTTTCTCTCCTAAACCACAGCCGCGTCTTCCTCGGTGTACAGTGTCAAACTTATCGAAGTTATAGTTTCCCTCTTCCCAACGGGTATCCACCGGGCAAACAAGTTCCAGCCTAATGTTGGATATCAGTTCAGAGACCGAGATCCTGCTGATGCAAACAATCGCAGTGACTGCGAAGACCAACAAAAGGAGTGAAACATGTCATACAGGACGGGCAAGGGGCACTTTAAAACAAGCAAAAGTTTTGTGGACACCAATGAAGATACCAGGATACTTTTAAAGTAGGAATAAAACTCCTACCCAACAATAGATACGAGCAGGGGGTGCCAGTGACTTTCACTGCCAGCACGATATTGTTGGGAGTGCGGAGAACCCTCTGGGTTACAACTTGTAACTTATAAGTTGCAAGTTGTAACCCTCTTCTCCGCACTCCAAGGTAGCCTTCCGGCTAAAGGTAGCGTTATCCCTTTTCCCTCTCCAATAATCGAAAGATACCGTTGAGCATTGCATACACCCCCGTCATCGTGGCGCAGAACAGCCGGGCTCCATCAGCAACAAAACTTTGCTGAGCCATTGAAAGAAGCAGACAACCCGTCATCGCATTGCTGAACGTGCCAGCAACAACGGTAGCTCTGCGTTGAAGGCACGTAGCCATGCCGCCTAACATTCGCCGGTTGGCGTCCTGAGCTCGTTTTTCGCGTATAAATGCTTGAGCTGGAAGACGTAGCTCATGGGCGATCGAATTGTCATCCTTCATCCGAGGTAGCACTTCAGCATACTTCTTTTCGCACGCAACAATCTTAACAGCATCCTTTGAACAATGAGAACAATTTTACCGGTTGCGAGTTGCGTTCTTATATTGTTGGGTTTCTTTGCGGTTCGCGGGCTGGCGCAACAGACGCAGCCCGCGCACCCGCCTGTGGTAGAGGCCGTTGCCGCCGAAGTCGTGGCCGCAGTTGGCGCGCCACAAACTGGGCCCTCTGACCAAGTTGCCGAGATCTCCGTGCGCTACGCCAAGCCGCCAAAGCGCGAAATCTTCACCTGTTCGAACGACTACTTGGATCGCTGCTTCGACTCACGCTACAACTGCTACGATTGCAGCCGAAGGGGTAATCGAATCGAGCCCCCGTCCAACATCAAGTGGTTGCTGCTGCTGCAGGGCGAGTACAGCGGCATGGAGCTGTACGAGCCCGAGGGCGTGCAGCGCGAAACGTACAAGATATCGTCGCGAGCCAGAGGGCGTATGGGGCGCGCCTGGGACCGTGAAGGCAGCAACTACGTGAAGATCCCCGAATGGAGAGCTGTGCGTGAAGGCGCCATAGAGTGCATTCGCACCGAGCCCATCGGCAGAACGTTTGGGAATTGCTGCGGTGCTTGCAGCTACACCAACTCCCCGTCTCCATCCAATCCAGCCGGGCTGTGCTGTCAGGGTTGCTCTTATCTCAGTACTTAGGTGAAGATGTTGACCGAGAGATTTATGAATTCGAAAATCCTTTTCAGGAATCTAAACGCGAAAACTCGTCGGGTGTTTCTGCAACAATAAACCCGCCTCTCTGCTTCTCGACAATGTCCTTTACCCCGTTCCTATACAGCTCGAGATTGCTCTTGACAGTCTTGATTGCTTTTTCAACGAAGTCGTCCAAAGGAACATCGGAGACGTCATAACCAAACGGATCAGATAGTTCGGATGCCCACTTCTCGATTCCCAACACGCCGTAGGATATGAATACCACCCAAAGAATAGTCAGCCAGCCACTAGATTCCACAAGTCCAAGGGGCAAAAGCATGAGCCATATGACCAGAAAGATTCTTAAGTGTTGCACGTATCCGTATGGCATGGGCACACGCACCATCCGGTCACATTCAAAAGCCGCTTCCTTCAGCTGATGCAGGTATTTCCACATGTACTCAACTTCTTGTCCTCCAGCAGGATATACAGCTCCTTCTGTCGCAGAAATCCTGTCTCCTTCTGCTAGATAGTTTTGCACGACATCTACACAATAGCTGGTTCTTTCTTTCGTAGATAGCAGTTTGCGTGTGTCTTCATCCCCCAAGATTTTTTCAAACTCTTCTCTGTAATCCTTCCCACGCAGTTGGCCCATCAGTGCAATTGGGAAGCTCCCCAGGTGCCCAGCGATTCGTTCAAGATCTTCGGGGTGCCACAAGCCATTGGAGTAGCTCTCAAAAATGCGATTGCTAAGCACCGCTAGTTTTGAAATGACACCTTTCTGCCATATGTTAGTTGCCCTTACGTATCTCCAATGGCTGTCATAGAGACGGAAACCTAACAGCAAGAACAACGCAAATCCGACATACTCTTCCACTGAACTATCAATAGCAATGCGAGAACAAAACCACGGTTCACATTCTTCGTTGAACTCACCGTCGAAGGGGAAGTTCTCAGATACTATCCATGCAATCGTAATTGAGGCCGCTGTCCAGACTGAGATCATAATCAATATCACAGGAGATAGAACGTTCGCTGCCAATTTGAATTTCTCGACCACTCTAGCACGGAATCCTTTCTGGAGGTGTTGTCGGGATTCTCCTGACAAGGGATCGGTCCAGAATGAGCGAACTGGCGAGGCGTGGTTTAGCCCGTGCCCATCACTTCTATAGTTCTTCCGGATAAAGAGAATATCTGATACAATATTGCGCGCAAAGCTATCCAGATCCAAGTCGTTCATGTCTGAACCGAACGGGTGTTGAATCTCTGACGCAACGGTGTACATTCTGTAAAAGATCAATAGTTAGTCGTACTGACATTCAAATATCTGTGGTTGAGAGAGGATTAAACATACCCAAGCACCCCGTAGCCAATAATGAATACCCATAGAATGGTGAACCAGCCTGCCAATAGAGAAAAGAAGCAAATGGCAGTTAGTAAATCTGCTGGTCAGAACGCGTTTCATCAGGCTGCCAGACGTACCAGATATCTCAGCCAAAGCGAATGGTAAGATTAAGAACCAAATGGCCAGTAGGGCGTTCAATAGTATCAAGAATCCAGGTGCAATCGGAAAGGTAGATAAGAACTCCGACTGCTGAACAGATTTCTCCAACAACTCCATCTCTCGTTTCATCGCTATAAATCTCTTGCCGTATGTTATCTTCTCTGTCGCATATTCAGGGCGACTTGCTGCAACGAGCTGGTATGTCTTGATTACTTCAACGCAGTAACGAGACATACTCCCGGCACAGTGAACATGTGCAAGATCTTCCTGGGATAGCAGACCTTTAACTTCTCTTATATCACGAGAGTTTCGCATTTCACTCTTCAACACAAGAGGTATGGCGGCTATGTGACTGATAATACGATTATGATCTCCTGCATGGATGGCACCATCCTCAAACAAGGTCAGAAATTGGACAGCAAGGGAATGACAGGAGGAGTGAAGCATGTCAACCCATATGTACCCGGCATCCTTGAAGCGATCGAATGCAGCATGAACGTAAAACCCGAGAAGCAAAAAGGCTGAGTGGTCAAGATACAAATAATTTGTCAGTAGATGAACGTCAAGACGGTAAAACCTGTCAAGTGCAATTTCTGACAAACCTACCTGCAAAAGAAACATAAGTCGCCACCGATGTGTCTATGCTTATTCGTGAACGCCACCATTTAGCATCTTCTGAACGGTCTCTGGATATATAAGAAAGCGTTACGGCCAGTGTTGTGTAGCAAATTATTGTTATTAAAGTCTTCCATGGAACTGATCTGATCAAATGGGAGTACAAGTGAGGTTTTGACCACAGTTCTTCCAACTTGTCAAAATGAGAAAGAGGCTCCTCTCCAAAGCGCGAGGTGTCGCATTCAAGACGTGGAAGCGCATATTCCTCTCGCACCATTCGATCTCGCAATATAATGCCAAGTTCAGCTTTCGAATCAGGTGGAGATGATCTTATGAACGGATGGCAGTCCCAATCCGCCTGATGCACAGCTTCAAGAATAAAACCCGCCGTTTCGCAACAAATGTCCTCCACAGGAATATCTATGGCGTCCGTTCCATAAGGGTCAACGAGCTTCACTGCAATATCTTCAAGCGCGGTAACTCCATATGATATAATTGGCGCCCAAAGAAGTGTGAAGAACCCGGTCGCCGGGGTCATCGCTAATGGGAGAAGCATCAACCAAATCACAGTGAAGAGATGTTGATGCTTGGTATAACTCTTGACAAGAGGGAAGCGTTTCACTCCAAAAGCGCGCTGAATGAGCTCCCGGAGAGTCAGGATCCTATTCAACATCAATATCACTATCGTTCCCTGGCATCGGTAAGGACCCATTTCATCGTGACCTTCACGACTCTTTTTGTCTTGCAAAACAATGTACGCTTCGATTGTCTGAAGCAAGTAAGAAATACGGTCGTTGCTGCTTTCCAACTTCTCTTTGTCGTCTGTTGATAACAAACCGTCCGTGTCCTCCTCCAGCTTCCCTCCATCGCTCTGAAGAATATCTCGGAAAGAGAGGGGGATTTGTACAATGTGTGCAACAAGTCGTTCCTTGTCATTTTCATGAAACATCCCCGCTCTGAAGTTTTGAATAACCTCGATTGCGAGCGTTCTCAATTGCATTTTCATGTCAAAGATGAGTCTCGCACCGGCTTCGTACCTTCCGATGGCGTCGGAGGCACGGAAGGCTAAAATCAAGAACAATGCGAATCCAATATTTCCCAAGACCCTGAGTTCAACGTCAATCGGACTGCACCACCCGTGACAAGCATTTCTCCTTCCCTCGCCCCAGGCAAATGATATTCCGTAGGAGGAGAATACGGCTATCAAGCTCCAGAGAATGAGTAAGACAATATCTCGAACTCTGACGGACGGAACGCTCTCAAGAAGGAAGAATATGGAGGTCAAAGGAGACGCCGTTTTGTCTCTGCTTTTCAACTTCAACCAGGTCGTTGGGGACCATCTAGATTTCGTGTACGATACCACATTATCAATGCTCATTCCCATCCCAGCCTTCTTGGGTGTAAACGAATCTCGCGAGTATGAAGATTCACGGACAAACCCAACAGTCCCATCTTGACTGTTCTGGTACATTTCATGAAGGGCAAGCTTAATCTCCTCACAAAATGATTGCAGTGGAATGTCGTAGTCGTCAAAGCCAAAGGGGTCGGAGAGGTCCTCTCCAATTTTGAGCAAGTTGATAACTGAAAACCCGATGGGAATGATGTAAAGGAAAACCAGAAATCCATTGAATTCGACCAATGCCAGTGGCAAGAGGGCTAGCCAGAAGACTGCAAACACTTTAAGATGTACCGTGAATGACTGTGATATGGGGAAAGTGTGCATAGCGACGCACTCGTGCACAGCAATTTCGATCTTTCTTAACGTGTATGCAACTGTCTCTCCAGCTCCTCTCATCGGAGATGCAGATAGTTGGCAAGTTTCGTCATCCCCGCAGTCTAAACTATTGTTGTAACCATATAACACATCCATGGCGTGCTCAAATAGATTTTCGGACTCATCGAACGCAATCACATCTTCTGCAGAAAGAATACTGTGTAGCTCTGAGGTGTCCCTTGTATCACGAAGAAGTTGCTTCGCAGCATACGGCAAAGCCGCAAAATGCGAAAATAGGCGCTCTCGGTCTCTCCGATGCCAAGTACCCGGGCTGCAGGACATGGCGTATCTGAACGCAGCTTCTTCAATTGCCGGTTTTAGTTTGGTTTGCCAGATTTCAAGCCCTCTCGAGTAACGTTTGTAAGCATCATTCAACCAAAATCCCAACACAAGGAATATGCCAAGGCTTACGTAGGAATCGGTGGACCCCCCGACGGGAATATACACGCACCACCACCTACAAGAAGTATTGTCGTCGTCTCTGGTAATACTCCAAGTGAAGAAAACGATAAAAGTCGCCCATAGAAGTAGCAACACGAGAGCAAGAGCAATATTCTTTGTAATACGTAGGAATCGCAGCATAGAAAGTACAGATTGAACATATGATCGTTTCTTTTCCTTCTGTTTAGAGGTGGACATCTTCGGAAGAGGCTGTTCCAACCACGCTGGAGTGTCGTGATGCGGGTCAATTACGGAAGTGTATGCAAGCTTCTCTACAGAAAACGAGTTTAGAAGTTGCAACGCGGTTTCAGCTGCCAAGCGGTTGAGCTTGATGTCCTGTAAATCGTACCCAAACGGATCGTTTAGAGCTCTTGCAATGGTGAATAACATCGCAACTCCATACGTAATGAGAACGGTCCAAAGCGGCGTAAACCTAAAGGGCATCAGTAGTTCGTCATTGATAAGAATTGTCAGTGATAGACGTTAGAGGGAGAAGAGAAGTCGCAGAAAACTTACCAGCCGCTTGTTTCAACAACTGCGAGTGGAAGAAAGAACATCCAGATATAGAGAAAAATCCTCATGTGATTGACGTATCCGACAGCAGGACTAAAGCTTGATATGGTGGTGAGAGTACCAGCTTCTGAATCTGCTGCATCAACGTTGTTCATGATCAGGTGTTGAGTGCCTCGGCCAGCCGGAGTACTCTTCATGGCTACAGATTGGAACGAAATCAGTGAATCATCCTGAGCCGCACTGAAATAGGCTCTGACAACGCGAGTGCAATGAAGATGCATACTCTGAGCGCAAAGAACATCATCAATATCAGCGTCACATAGGATACCTTCAAGCTGTTTATGCTCCCGTTCTCCCCTCAGTTCCATCTTCAACGCGATTGGAAAGGCAATAAGATGCGCCACGATGCGATCCAAATCTCCTGGATGCCAAGAGCCGGCCGGAAATCCCTGACGAAGATCTCTGAGAACGTAGCGCAAATAAGCAGCCATGTGCGTCCAACCTAGTTGTGCCTCCCAATATCGATTGCTCGCTTCTCGAATGAAGAAACCGAGAAGAACGAACAAAGCCCAACCAACAGCATACGAGACGGAAGAAGAAACGGCGAGACGAGAACTCCAGAACCGAACAGAAAGTGAATCACCATCTTCTGGTGCAAGGTAGTACGAAATGAGGATAACAACCGAACTCCAGACTAACTGCAGAGATAGAATAGTCGACGGAATGGTTGTCAACAGCATCCACAGAAGGGAGAAGTCGGCTGGATTTGATTCGGGTGCAGAGGTTCCGAGTTGCCCAGTGGCAGTCGCTGTTTTCAAACGCATCGCAAGCGCACGATGTGAGAAAGCCTGGTAAGACGGAGCTTTGGATAATTTTGGTGCTTCTTCATCGTAGAGAGTGGGGGATTGAAGTGATTTGTTCTCAGGAGCAGCTGTCGCAAAGGTCGCCATATACTTGATGCTGAGAAGGCTGCAGACTTTACGAAAATGGAGGCAGATGCAGACGAGACGAAAGCGGGACTTTAGTCGCAAAGAGGATCAGCAGTCAGTGGTTTTTTTCTTTCACGAGCAGGCTAGGGGTAAGTTAGATACTCTCGGCTCCCCACAAAAAGCAGATGTGTTCCTGGTACAAGTCATGCTGACAAGCTGCTGCTTCCATCCTTAATGGCCGCTCCAGTCCTTGAGAGCATCGACCCATGCTTCTTTCGGTGTGCTTTGCACAATCTATAATACTGGGGAATACAGAGGGATAACTTACCATGATATGATAACTTACATGGACAGCATTCGATATCATCTGTATTCGCTGTTACGAGTAGCTGAAGTTTAAACAACTGAAAGCAGCCCGCCTGTTTGAGTTAATGATTGGTGGAGGGTTCCCGCTTTACGCGTTTTACCCTTGTAGTACCTGGTTCCTGGATTGTACGACTTGTTACTGTTACTACCGTGTACATAAATGAAGAGAACTGCTCTCTCTCTCTCTGAAGAGAACTGCTCATTATTGAGCTCTCTCGTGTTGCTCTCTGTTCTCTCTCTCTCTCTCTCTCTCTCTCTCATTTATGAAACTCGTACGAGAATTCCTCGTACGCGGGGGTGTGCTAGAACCCCAACAACCTATAACACTTCTCTTTACACCGTAGCCACAAACCACAAATCAGTAGCTGTGCTACACTCACGGGGCTATGATTTGGTACAAAGAAATTATTGGATTCCTAAGGTGTTTTCAACCGCAGAAGCGCGTTTGCGACAATTATCGCCTTGCTCTTTGTTGATCTTCATGTCTTGCGGAAGTATTACACAGAGCAAGATGGTATTCTTCAGGGCTCTGAGACACCGCAGAGTCACTCCCCTACGGATTCAGTGAGTCCCCATCAGGATGGACCTGTTCCAGGGATTGGAATGGAGGTGAAAATGAGGCAGATTGGATGGCCGTGGCGCAGGTCGCATCCAAAACCGGTCATCAGCTGCGCATATGTAAATGAAGAGGTCATCAGCGAAGCGCTCTGATCAGAATCACCTCCCCTTCCGTGTACGTTTAGTTTCTTCTTCTTCTTCTTCTTCTTCTTTATTGTGGACAACAGTACCTTATTCCGATACTGTACTGTAGTGGAGCTTCAAAGGAAGCTCTCTCTCTCATTAAAATGGCCAAGAACTTCTGAGGGTCAAGAGAATGGACGTTGTGTAGTTTCAAAACACGTAACCTTTCCGTCAGTGTGTGAACTGCACAAGGAGATTTTACGTGTTGTGCAGTACATCTGCCGGATCTTGTGAGTTTATCTTTTCTGGCGGCAATTGAATAAAAAGATCTACTCCTAGATTATTCATATCTTTCTTTGCACTACAAATCAGATTAAGCGACTCAAGAAAACAGTCATGTCTCTAACAGGATGACGGTCTTTGTTGCTGCTTGAGAATTTGAAAGTCCTAGTATCCGATGCACCCCGTGAGTAATCAAGGAATAGTTGCACCAGCCGAGATGAACATCTGCAGTGATATGGCGAGTTTCCATTCATGTTCAGGGCGGTTTCGAATGCTTACCCAAAAAAGAATCACTTGAGAGAAAGAAAGACACCATGTTTTCTTGAATCGTCCGTTTCAATTGGATTTTCTGTTTATAGCTGGCGTAGCTTCGCTGGGCCAGCTATAGCTGACCGACGCTTTTTTTTTAATGATCTACTTTCCAGAACGCGAACCAAAATTTTGGTACGGTTTTCGTGTAACGCTGCGCTCGGTAACCTTGTCGTTAGCACCAACGGAAATTTGTCCATTCAACGGCCGCCGACCAGGCGCGGAGAACAGTGTTTTCCCTGTCGCGATGCACAATAGGTAAAACGCTACCAAAATAGACACTATTAGTTGTCCTGTACAGGATGTCCTCCTAAACAATTTAAACTTTCCCTGCATCTACCGTTGGTAGCCCTCTTACCCAGTGCAGTGGTCTTTAAACTTTGAAGACCACCGCACTGGGAAAACTTTAGATGCAGGTTGAATTGTGGGGTTGAGGCGCGCAGCACCTATCTATCTACGTGTGGTCGAAATGGTCTCCCAACAGGTGTATCTAGATTTACAGTGGTTTGGTAGGATTGTATTACACTCGGACTGGATGAAAACGTCAGCTTTCCTCGTAAGTTGCAAGTACACGTGGCCACTTAACTGCATTCAAATTACGTGTACGTGTACGTGTACTGCAACGTAGAGCTGCAAGGTAAGCCGGACCTCTTTTCAGAATGCTTGCGTACTGACTGGGAAGTTACCACTGCTTCAATATTTCTTTCACGTGCAAACGTCGGGGCGGACTGTATCTGCGTGACGAGATTTGGTGATATGCGCCTCTGATTGGCTAGAGGGACCATAATATTATGTTACGATATCTGTAAATCTACTCGATTTACAATTTTGAAGGGTTTAGTCTTGATATGTTGAAACGTGTTAAGATACCGTTGGATACCGTCGGACGCATCTATCGAGAATCCAGAGCTACCGTGTCGGTGTATATACGTGTGCGAGATACTTTCGGAGCTCAAGCTGTGGATATCATATCCCTAACGTTGGGAAACATATTATGTCGGATGCACAATACAGTTGGTAACGTTCCTAGCCCTCTGTCACAACTTGGGGTAGATATTATCATGCAGGGCCTGTGCGGCGGTTGTACAGTACGTGTAGATAGCTCTATCCATACTTGTAGTACGTTGGGTATAATACAAGCTCCGTCTCTGTCACGGAAGTCGTGCAACTTACCGTTTGAAGCTTCATGTCCGTCACCCCAGATTTGGAACACTGTGTGAATACGTTGATTCCAAATCTGTGAATTTCACAGGCTGTACAGCGACGCTGTGAATCACGTATTCAACGGTACTGTAGCTGCCAGTCGAAGTCAACCGCCTTCTCCTTCTTGAGGATCAGCGCCACAGGTATAAGGCGAGATCTTCCCTAAGTTTTGTGTCACCAACGCACTCTATTCAGTTGATCTTCTCCTCCTACATTATCCGTTTCGGGATTCAGCACAACAATACCATGTTCGCTCAAAGCCCGCGTCGCAGAGCCAATGGATCACCGGCTGCGTTCTCGTTTGGGGATATCACGTTCGCTGTCAAGCTTCTGAAACACATGGCTAGCGCCTCCGGCCCTGACATCTCTGGTGCCACCATCAAGCGCTTCATTACAGCCAAACAAGGAAACAAGGAGCGATTCGGTGGTTTAGTTGGTTCCTTCGCTGTCGATCCGTACGTCTTGCAGCATGTCGTGCACGGAGTCGAAGGTGATTATGGAAACCTCAGTGAAACCACGTTTGTACCGCGCGATTTTGACTTGTTCCTCCGATGCTCCACGGAGTTGGGCCATCGTGGCGATTTCGTACCCGTCTTGTTTGATCGCGTTTCACCAGGCTCCGCCCTCAACGCAACCCCGGAACGCTATGGAGGGTGCCCATTTGGAGACTGGGATGTTTACAAGGAGCAGGAACCGCACGTCATGTCTAAAGACAGGTACCCCGAGCAGATACCAACCATGGAACGCATAATCGATGATCATATGGCGCAGTATGTCGGCAAGACTGAGGAGATCGGTAAGATTCTTCGTTTATTGGCATGGAACTTGTACACGTTCACCAGCTACGGTGTAGAACCGAGCGAAACAACCGCTCGTATGCTCCAAGTTTTCGAGGAGCATTCCCCGGAGTTTGACTATGTCGTACGAATGACCGTCAACGAAATTCCGTACGAATGGTCTCCGACGCTAAAGGCGCAGGTCAAAGAGATGGCCGATTGGAGCTTAGCTGTTACCGACGAGCGTGCCAAGAACATTGGCGCTTGTACGCACATGAACGATGTATGGACAGATACCGTCATCAATCACGCGGACGTGGATCTGAAGAAGTCGGAGGGAGCTCTTCGTGGAGTCTACATCGGCGGCATGAACAATCTACACAGTGCTGTCACTGGAGCCATGATTGTCAATGCTCAAAATGACGACGAAGTGTACAACTATCTCATGAGCGATCCAGATACGAACATTGAAAACATCTTCCGTGAAGCACTTCGCTTGTACACGTCGATCCCCACCTCGCGTGTCGTCCGGGATGAGGATAATTTTATGGTTGATGGCAAGAAGTTGAGCACCGGAACCAGTGTGATTTTGTCAACCTACGCTATTGACACTGACCCTCGCTCTTGGGATGAACCGTTGAAGTTTGACCCTTCACGATTCGAGAACACGGAGGAGATTGGCTTTCTGTGCCAGAAGGGTTTTGCTCCACTGGGTGTGTCAGCCAATATTGGTGGTCGACCTTGTGGCGCTCGTTACCTGGCCGCTCATATTATGCGTGTGCTCATGATGAAGCTTCTAAGGGACTATAAATTCACGGCGAAGAGGGGAGGCTACTTTGACTTCAAGCAGAACGCCGGGACAAGTGTATACGCCGGAAAGTGCTATACGAAAGTGGAAAAGCGATGAACATGCTTTCGCATGCTTTGATACATAAGATGCTTGATTGGTGTAGGTAGATATAGATCTAGAGATCTATCATCGAGATGTTTGTTCGATACAAAGTCAGGCAGGGACGTGGTTATAGTTTTTTTTTGTCACAAGCAATGGTTATTGCTAAAGTTATTATCCATACTGTTATATCGCTAGTAGGGGTGGGCTCGTAGATTTCAACCCTTGCCAGACCATCGGCGATGCTCCACCAATACTTCGTCTTGATTGCATCAACTGATACTATTCGAGCTGCCCTCGTCTAACGAGTGTTCGCCGAAATCTATATACTGCGAACTTTGTCCCGCAACCTAAGAAGCCGAGGAGTAGCGTGCATCCGTTTCTACGGACTGGTTCTTACATCTGATCTCGCCGACGATATGAGGATTGGGTGAAAGGAATCTTCTCATGATTTCTTGGCTGGCGAACGTGGTACATGCGGAGCGCCTTGTCGTGGTGTGCCCCTCTGCCGATGGTCCCTAAAGGCCACCTTGGGTATCCATACATGAAGTTCTTGATAGGAAGAAGGCGACAAGCGTCGGTGGCGAAACGCCTGGGTTAAGGTATCTAACACGTTCTTTCGGCAGCCCAGGATACCACACCTATCCTACTGGTTAGTAGTTCGTGACTGCGGTGTAGATGTGTTAAATGATGATGAAAGGTCGTCGGCCAACCTACGCGTACAAGGAGGGTAGCGGTCCTACACTGTACAAAGTATCAATCCATACCAAGGGTACGCGTTTTCACACCACACGTAGGGAACAAAAAAGTGTTCTTCACAAGTTTAATTCAGCCTATAACTCTAGATTCGTAAGCGTTCTCTTCGTCTTCCAAATCCAAATTTCTCTTATACCAGTCTTGAGTTGCGAACAGAAGTGTTGGAGCCAACGGCCCGCCCGAATCAACTATACATTGATAGACTGCGGAATGTTCTTGGGTACTAGTTGCGTGTATGGAGGAAGACCTGCAATCCTCTCAACCACATTGCCCTTCTGAATATCAGCTCCTACAATGCTGAGCTGCTCTTGGAAATTCTTCAGCGCTGATTCAACTTCATCAGTGAGGAAGTTCAAGCTCCTACCGTATTCTCCCAAAGTAGTATACTGGAAAACGCCAATCAACTCTGCTGTGTCCATCTGCAATTTTGCCTTGTCCAGATCGGGCAACATGTTGGTTACCCATTCTTCAAGATTGGCAAAAGGCTTCGCGGTTTTCGGAGGAGGATGGAATCCCGCCAAAGGCATCGCAGGCGTGAATTGCATTAGTGAAGATTGAGTGAAGTTCACAGCAGCGTGTTGAACTGATGCTGTGAAAATGATCATGGACACAACTCGAGTCAGGTACGCCTTGGTCTTGATCATTCCACTGTCGTTGTCGCCAAACCCATGCAGATTGCCCTTGTCAGCGCCAATGATTTCCTCGCACCAGGCTTTCAGCTCCGTATCGTTCAGCACGTCCTTGTCATCTTTGTAGTAGGCGCTGAGATAAGAATCTACCCAGTCGTTGATTACACCCCAAAGACGCAGAGCGTAATCGCGATACGGATATCGAATACTGTCAGAGTCATGAAAGCCGCGGGATGCAAGTTCTTTGTCTGGCATCCAGTTATTGAAGGAAAAGGATGGTGAATTGACAGAGCTAGCCGCAACTTGCTTAGTAATCTCGATCTGCGGGGCAGTAATCTTGTCAATAGTTCCACCGGGGTTGATCAGCAGATCCACTGCTGCCGTGTTGATGAGGCAGGTACCATAAAAGTGGTTCTCCAATAACTTCATGATAGGGTGGTTCGATGCCAGTGTGCGATTGGCGGCACCATTGAATACCTCAACCAGCAAATGAGTACGTCCAAGATGATAAACAGCCTGATGACTGACACCATCGGCAACCTGAATGGTCTGCTTCGCTGCGATCCATGTGATCTCATCCGTATGACTCAGATTTGGAGTGTACATCGGATAGCTCCTGTCTTGGTCACAACGGATGGCTATGGGCAATACAGTGGTCCGATCGGTGAGATTCTTCGGAACAGCTAACAATGCAGTGGGGGAATAAATGTAGTAACCTTCCTTCTTAGTACCATCCGGCAACACTCCCGCCTTAACACCAGCAAACTCAGGGTAATCAACGTAGTAAAGACGTCCTTCCTTCTCCATTTCAGCTATTGAGTCCCCACCAAAGGCGCGAATGCCATGAAGAATATCATTCGTCATCTCGGGGAACAAGTCCTTCACAGGCTTTTCCAGCTTCATAAGTCTCATAGGATTCGGTCCAGCAACGCGATATCATTCGAACACATCGTCGCGAAGGAACTGGTCCAGAGTGGCAAAAATATCCGGTTTGAAAACCTTGAACATATCCTTGTACTCGTTGAGAGAGTTACCAACACCCTCGACGTGCATGCTGACCAGTTCTTCAAGTTCTACGGCTGAGTCCTTGGCAGCTTGACGATCAAACGCGCCTGACAAAAGCTTGGAAATGATACCGGTGGCGAAGGAAGACACGCGCGAGAAGAGCTGACGGCGCAGCTCGGCACCGTCTTCCTGGAATTGATCGACACGGATGGCAATACCATTGGCGTTGACACGCAAGATGACTTTGATAAGTCCTTCGACCCAGCCAAACTCCGGGTTCTCCTTGCTGGGGAGACCCGCAATCATGGAGGCATCAGCAATGGCTTCGTGCGTCCACTGGTAAAGCTCGCGATTCTCTTCGATTTCCTTTCGACGTTCTTCCGGGTTCTTATCATGTTGCGGGAGGGATATGACATCCGGTTTGGTGAGGAATGGGAGAGAGAAAATCATATTGGGCGTGGCACGCGCCGGAAAGTGTGCGATTCCCGAGCCATTGTTTCTGGGTGCGACATGGAGTCGAGGTTTGGTCGAAGAGGCGAACGAGGAATGCTTGGAACTCAACGAGGATGGAGCGGTGGTTATAGTTGAAATGAACGCCATTGTGAGACAAGCGGACGGATGATGATGGCACTCGTATCCGAAAGTTAGCGCCTTCCGCTATCTACAAAAGCAGGAAGCGTAAAGTTTAAGAGTAGGCCGGTACTTGGAGCAATGTGTCAAGAGTTGGAGGTAGGTCAAGCTCTTTAAGGATGTGCAAGCTCCCAGCGGTTCGGTTCGGAGTCAGGAAACGGGAAGCAGCTCATGAGATCCTCGTTGAGATATTATTTTCGAACCGTCACGTATCGCCTTGCTGTGACGCAAGATGTCATTTGTGATTCAGGCTCTCACATGATGAGAATCTGTTGAGTAGTACTGAGTACGTGTAGGTGTACAGAATCTGGCGATGTATGGTTACTTGTACTTACGGCAACAGGAAAACGAAAACCTCACATGCAACTTACGATTACATCCGTTTGCGTAAGAAAGCTTTCTTGGTGTAACCGGGTTAATGTCGTGGAGAACACGTCGGTGTGTGTACGTTTGTACCGTGTACACTGTACACCGTGTACAGGCAGGAACCCTTGATTAGCAAATAAAAACTTTTCTCTTCGAAAACTGACGTAATCACAAAGCTTTACGAGCCGGCGAGAGCAAGATTTGCTCGTAGTCTCAGGACGTTGGCCGTCGCAGACATGCCACATCGATACACGTGCCGCATGGGATAGCTCTATCTATATACGAAGGTCGATAGAAACGGGGATAAAGTTTACCGTTGGTACCGTTGGTAGCACTTCTGCCCTTGGAAAAAAACGCCGTGCATGCCAGTGGCCCTCTCCCCATGCCAGTGGCCCTCTCCCCACGGGAGAGGGCCACTGGCATGCACGGCGTTTTTTGCAGTATCTACGCTTTTCTCTAATTAATGACAACCGATCAAGCTTCACCATCAGCCAATAAACGCCCGTGTGCATCCAGCGCCTCTAATCTGGGCGCGTGCCATACCGACAGTTACATCATGTACACGTAGGTTATGCTAACCTCAAGCCAGCCGCCTCGAACCAATCAAGCTCCTGCAGATCTCCTCTTCCGCGTCCGCCGCCACCGCCGCCGCCACCGCCACCGCCACCGCCACCTTCCCCCCCCCCTCCTCCTCCCCCCTCTCTCTTGCGTGCTTATCCTCCTCTGCCCGCCACCGGGATGGTCACCCCCTTTCAGCCCACGGGCGTCACTTACTTCAACAGCGTCTTTGACCGCAACATCTCCAACGTCGTCTTCAGCGGTTTTCTCGCCTTCCTTGTGCTGCTCGAGCTCGAAAATGTCACCGAGGTGTTCATGTACCGCGCCCATAACATCAACAAGCGCTCGCTTGACCAGTACATCCTCTTCTCGCGCGTGTCCAGCATGAGGGGGATGCTGCAGACCTTGTCCGGACTGGAGTATCCTGCGCGCGAAGTATCCACCGTACCGCCAACCGCCACCACACGCGGCTGGGCGCCGTGGCGCTGGTTTGGTGCGCGCCATCGTGCTGAAAATGTACTCACCACCAAGCAACCGGTCGACGAGCATGTCAGTGCTGATGGTGCCCATCGTGGCGCGGCGGCCTTGGCCAACGAAGCCGACACGGAGCGCTCTTTGAGCGACACGGATAACGACGTGGAATCACACCTTCCGCCGCCGACCGAGAGGCTGCGCCGCGCTGGAATACCCGACCGTGACGGCGTGCCGCGTCCGCGAGTGAAGCGCTACCGACTGATAACCCCCATTGCCATTCGTTTCACCGTGCTCCTGCTGGAGCTGGGCGCTATCTACTCGAGCTCCAACATCGCGGCTAACGTGCTGGCGGGGCGGTCTTTCAATGTGCGTCTCACAGAGCGCAACCAGCCGTTCAACGCAACTGACGCGCGCAACTCTCAGTGTGACGAATTCATCGAGAATGCGCGCGGAGTGGAGCAGAGTGGCACCGTGTTGCTGTGCATTGACAGCGAAGAGAACCGTGATTTAACTAATCGACACGAGAATACGTCTGTGTTTTTCAGGTTCGACCCCAATGAGAATAACATGGAATACGTGGTGGAGGATAAGTTTGTGATGACCACCTCTGTGTATGCGCGCGTGCTTATCAACTTGATCAGCGACGATGACGTACAACTGGCGCCATTGCGACCGGACCTGCCGGTGGACAATAACTATTCCAAGAGCGTGGTTCAGGGCGTGATGAATCGCGCCATGCAAAAATTGGGTTTCGAAGTGCGCATTGACCAGATCAGGGAGAGCGTGGACGAAGAGAACGTGATCAAATACGAGTATGACCGCTTCTTCGACAGCTCGACGCGCGAAGAAATCCGTGACTCATTGCTTTCAGAGTTACAGCAGTTCACGCTGGACTTGAACGTGACGCAGCCGGGTGAGGAGGACGTGTTGTACACTTTCAAAAGGGACCGAGGCTACTTTCGGCACGAAAACGCCGTGATCGCGGTGGTGGGCAAAAACCGGCTGGCGCAGGGCTGGCTGATGATTGCGTGGGTGGGGCTGCTAGTGGTGCGGCTGATCGCGCAGCGCTTCTTCACGGTGTTCGATGAATTGGCATATCCTGCAGTGAAGAAGGTGCACGGGGCGGACTTGTCGGTGGGACCGCTGGCGAAGGTGGAGAAGAGGGAGACGCTGTACATTAGCAAGTTCTCCGACGGGCGTGTGGGTCACATTGGCTACCGGGCTGCTAACGAACGCCAGGACCGCGTGCCCAATTTCTACGGCTGCGACATTGTTTTGGGCTCCGGCAAATCGCTCAAGCGGCGGGTGCGCGCAGCGCGATGAACGCCTGTCACGATGCCAGTGTAGTAGATACACAGTGTGTATACACAGTACTTTTTGCAAACAATACAGCATCTCATTCGTGGTGAGTCTGGTAGATACATGGAATCATCAATGCTTGTAACTCTATCTCCCAACCACTTTATCTTCGCCTGTACCCTAAAGCCGCCGTCACTCAGCTCTCCGACGAGCTCGGCACAGTTGTTATGCGTGGCCTTCCTGATATCTATGATGTCACTCTTCCTGGTGAGGAGGAACACTTTGTTGCAGAAATTGTTTGCACAATCAAGCAGGGTCGGCAAACGGAGCTGGCCAGTGACGTGATGTACATGTGCGTGTCTTACAAGCACCAA
Organism: Gracilaria gracilis; assembly: GCA_030374805.1. Taxonomy (NCBI): domain Eukaryota; phylum Rhodophyta; class Florideophyceae; order Gracilariales; family Gracilariaceae; genus Gracilaria; species Gracilaria gracilis. Next base: position 33,819 of record JARGSG010000076.1, read on the forward strand.
AGAACCTCTGATGGACCCAGAATTCTGAAGAGGTGCACAAGAAGCAACTCTGGCATGCGATGCACGTGTTAGGACGTACCGGAGTACGAAGGTCGGATGGAAATGGGTATGCTGGACTCCGACTGGAGAGAGGTGTACCTTGAGGCCAAATGCTGCGCTCTCATGGCCCGCTTCCAGACAAGCAGGTCTACCACGACGATTACTCCTAGATCGCCTTGGGTCTGGTATCATGCCTGGTATTCCCTACCATCCGCTCCGGGGTCACTGGAACAGAAGCTGATCGGCTGTGGCTGCGTCTGGAGCAGGGAATGTGCGAAGATCGGCCCCGGCATCAGACACGACTGGAGCGATGACGTGGATATGTTGCAACATCTGGTCAACACTCGCACGCCCATTGACAGTTTTCTCACCGTTTCCGAACTTGTGCGTGGGAGCGGTTACGACCGCTATCATGATCCATCACGAATTACCTTTATCGCGCATCTGGAGAGGCTGAAATCGTGGGCCGATGGCGTCGTGCGCGCTGGTAGGGCCGGTGTAATCCTTCAGACCCCCATGAGGGATATTGCACGGTACGAAAGCGGAAGACACGATTGTTCCCATCTGGCAATATGCGATGACGATCTTGAGGATGTTAACCTTGATAAAGACTACAAGCAAGCGCTGAGCGTCGTGGAAACCCTAGGCGATGAAGTTTGGCGAGTAAAGATTTGCTGCTAGAAGGTTGAGCTGTGGGGGTGGAAATGGAGTTTGTCGAGAAGCTGAAGGGGGCAACTATAGTGACTCAGGTTGATACTGAAGTGAACAACGTTAAGACATTTTCGGTGATGACGCTGACAATGGGTTGTTGCATGGCGTCCTGTGTTAGAGTCTCCTATGGACATGGGAAGGTAGAGGGACATGCGTAACATATTATGTTCTCTCGCGCACAGATCTCAGTGTGCACCCCAACTCTTTCGCTTATCAAGGCAACTTTATACCCAGCGCTCATGACACTTTTGAGAGAGATACGTTGGACCTGACCTCCTGTAGTCCCGACGAACGCACTGCAGTTTGAGGTATTCAAAGAGTTAGGAGTGCACTTGTTCGATTTTTGTGACTTCGTTGTGAAAGACTTCAGCAGAGCAGAACTTGTGAGGAGGTAGAGATGTATTCGGATCAACAGTATACTTCACTTGGTACAGTCAGCGAAATTTAGATACCTCGAAAAAGTTGAGAGCGGTTTGACCCCTGATGCTTTGCGATACATCACTCCGAGCGTCGGCCACCACTAAATCGTAAACAGTTAGACAACAGTATAAAACAGTAGGTACTCACACAAAACCATTGAGAAGATATGATAAACACAAGCAACGAAGTTTATTTATATCTACGAAATTTTATAACAGCAAACGCAGTGAATTCTAATTAACTTCGACTCAGTAGCCTGTCATGGCTCCCTTTTTCTCTATGACAGCTATTAGACGCTGTGGAATAGATTCGTAAAGATTTTCCAACATTTCGAAGGGAATGCTTTCCCATATATCACCAACACGATTGGCAAGTTCTTCTAGTGTGGAACTGCCTATGACCTTCATAGACCTTCCGAGCCAGCCAAGCCCAGACATTTTCGATAACATTAATGTCTGGGCTCTTCGCTGGCCAGTCTAAAACCTCCACCTGATTGTCCTGAAGCCACTTTTTTGTAGCATTTGCACGATGGGCACTAGCCCCATCGTGCATAATCACTCAGTTCTCACCTACTGCCGCAGCTGCAAAAGATAAAATATCACTGGATAGAGTCTTGATATACAATGTAGCATTCATATTACCATCAAGCGCTACAATATTACCACGCCCATAGTAAGAAATAGCAGCCCAAATCATAACAGATTTTTCCCCTTGCTGACGTTGCGAAAAAAATTTCCTTTCCTTTCTCAGATCATGTCAGTAGTGTGCCAAACCATCAGGACCATCTAAATTAAACTTCTTTTCGTCGGAAAAGATGACTCTTTTCCAATCAACTGCACCCCATGCAAGCTTCTCCTTTGCCCATTTTATACGATTTGTTTTATGTTTCTGGGTCATATAAATTTTTTTCTTCATTCTCTTGTACTTCAAGTATGAAACTTCTCTTAGGATCTGTTGAACGCGACGAACTTTTATATCCAAACCATTTTTTTCTGTACTTCAGATGCAGAAGACTGACGCCATATTAAATCTCGGATGATGGCCCTTTTAGTAGTGTCAATAATCTTCTTGTTCCTCGGCTTCCATTTCTTCTTTTGGCAAGGTTTCGGGCGCATCAAAAACTGCTGCACAGTTGTGTGGTGTCGTCCAATGACTTTTGCAGTTTCTGTGTTGCTCATTCCGTGAGAATTGTGAGCTTTGATTTGTGCTTTTCAACGGCTGATAAGACTTTTTCTCGAAGCATAATTGGAACGATGGAGGAATTTCAGGTGCAGATTATGGAATTGGAGAGCATTCCATGATACCTCACACAGTTATAGAACTGTACAGCGTCTAGATGCGCGCCAATTTCAGTTTGAACTGAACTGATGGTATAAAATTTCGCTGATATAAAGAACTTTCGTCTTTTGTTTTATAAGTCATAAAGAGTGGCTATTACAAGAAATTGTAAGAATATCTCCAGGTACTGTACCAGCGCTTTGCTTTCGTGATTTGCCCTTTATATATGTAGATTTAAACCGGGTTTTGGTGAACGGACGTATTTCTGAAAGAGATATATAAATTTCGCTGAGTGTACTGTACGCCGCCCGCTGTAAGCCCGCTCGCGTGCGTTCCAAGTTGGAACTTCCAACCTCGCACATGACGGCCGCCCGCACCTCGCCCGTCTTCAGTGGCGAGTCGCCCCTGTGTCCAAGGCGCACACACTTCTGATGCTATCTTACGTGCCTCCCATCTGCGCACGGACAAGATGGTAACCCTTATCCAGTGAAATAGCATGCACAGAGCAACTGGCAACAACAACCGCACAATCCTATCCGTGTCGCAATTTTTTTCGTATCGTGTTAAGTTTGACGTTTGAAAAAGACTGCGCAACATGTTGGACAGCTTTGCAGAAACTGATCGTACACAACTGGACAGGAACAAATGGACGTGGTCTACATGCATTGAAAACGATTTTCAAGAGCTTCAGGTTCTGGTCGTTTCTTTCAGGAGCAAGAGGGTTCTGCTTACGAAAGAAGCAGATCGATGGGTGCTCCCTGGTCGTCTTTACTCTCGTGCCGATTTTTCATCTGCATTCCTACCTGTAGACATCATACCAGACGTGCAAGATTTGATTGAAAGCGACTCACCACTTGTGCTACTGCGCCAGGTGTGGAGAAGAGTAAAACCGGTACTTGTTCAAGACTGTTGGCGCGAATTCGAAAAGAGCGTGGTGCTTCTAGAGTTCTCAGATGAAGTCAATACAAGCGATGGTAGTAGCGGTGTCCCTTGCTGTTCCTCAAGGAATGAAAATGTTTTGAATTGGGTTCCAGTAGAGCAAGCAGGCGTGTTTCACCTGATAGATGAAGCAGCCACGGTGATTGCGAACGAGCTCAAATTCATTGCAGCCGGTGTTCAACCCGAAAATCGACATCCTTGGCAGCGACCTGGATGGTTTCAAACAGCTACTTTGTGGATGATAAACCGACTTTCGATCAAATGTGATGCTACATTGACCGGGGATATCATTCATCTGCGATCGTCACATCTTGGTGTCATTTTGAAAGCAGAAACTTCAAAAGGTCGTTTCTTTCTCAAATGTACCAGTGACGCTGGTAACGATGCAGCGTATACTCGAACGCTTGCTTGCTTGTCGCCGTCACATGTAAGATCGCCTGTAGCTGTGGATACAGAAAACCAACTAATACTAACTGCTGACTATGGTGATATTTTAGACCCTTGGGATCTGTCCAGAGCAGAGCAGTGTCATCTAACTTCCTGTTACGCCCATTTACAGATGGATGCGATGGACAATGTGGAAGAACTAATTCTCGCTGGCCTTCCAGACATGAGGGTATGTAAACTACTAGAGCATGTGGATAGATTGAATAGCTGTTCGGTGTTTTGCTCCCTGGACCACATCGACGAAAAAGGTGAGAAAGAGGTGCAGTTTTTCCGAAGGAAAAAGCAGCAGATTAAGGGGGAACTAACAAAGTTGGAGTGTTCGCCGAAACTAAGAGCAACTATAACGCACCATGATTTGTTGTGTTCAAATATTTACTGGAATGAAGATACAGGAAACTACATGTTCTTCGATTTCGTCGAGAGCTATATCAGCCATCCGTTTGCGTTTCTGATCGGAACTTTGAACGAGAAGCAGTATTTGAGGGAGTGGAGTGCGAAAACAGGCATGCTGGTGCAAGAGCTCGAGAAGTTCTTGGCCCCGGGATACAGGTGCCATCTTTTGGCCGTGCTCGTGTTGCGACTGCAAGAGGCACAGAATGTAGAGTTTCCAGAGTCAGAAGAGAGCCTCGTAGAGGCATTTCGCGCTTTGCGATTGTTCAACCGGAGCATGCGGCGTTGTTTACGAGTAGAAACCGGTGAATAAAGTTTTAATAATTCACTCAGTGTACTCTTCTTAAGAAGATTTAGTGTAGTGCCCATTATGCGTTTGAGTTTCGACGTCATGATCTAAATCAAGATGATCAACGAGTTTCATGGCCCTACTTCTCGTGAGGGGTTCCAGCATCGGAAACAGCTTTTTGCATATCTTGCATGTGTATAGCACGGTCTTTGTTGCATTTAAAGTGGAGGAGGATGGTGCTTGCTGTTTCTTCTTCTTGTGACGACGTGAGGATCCTGAGGCAGTTTTGCTGGTAGAACCGCTGTTCATATTACGAGTCTTCGTTTAGAGCGTCTGGTAGAGAAAAATGTAGGCCGAGCTAGCCCAAACAAGGAAAATAAGTATTAGACCGTTCCAGGTGATCGTTCTTTGTTTCCTTTCGGGAATCCCACTCGAAGTCGGCAAGGAGATCGTGGTGCTGCATTGCCATCAGCACAGACGCTTGATTTGTAAGCGTGAGAGCGCCTCAAGAATTGTTACGAGCAGGCGAAAACCCGTGGTTGACTAGATTATGGCACGTCTCAGCCAACTCGTTTCCGCCAATCGCAAAAATTGTAAGGGATCCGTCCTTCAAAACCACCCTTGCCTCGTCTTTGGCTTTTGCGAAACCTCCACCACCGAGGAAGCCCAATCGGAGGCATTGTGTCGCTGAACTGTGCGCTGCTTATCAAAGTAGACCAACCCCAAGAAAGTACCTAAGCTAGACGTGGACCGAACTTAGAATTCATCGTGCCCTGCGACAAGCCAAACGCCTCGCGGTGACAAGATATCTTTCCCTGTGTCCAGCCAGTCATGCCGCGTTGATGCTCCATTCCATGAGCATCTTCATGTCCAATTCCCTTTGTGCAACGAAAGGCAACGTATGGAACGCCATGGACACCTCGAAGCGAATAGCTTGCCGTGCTCGTCGTGAACGACGGTACCAGAGAGAGAGACGTTTATTTACTTTGGATGGCGCGCCCTCAGGACGAGGATCATGTGGGCTTGCCAGCAGTTGGCGTCTGCTAACCCTTCTGAACCTGAGCTTATGTCTATCTCAATGACACAAGCTGCCCATATAATTGGCTAAAACACTGTATGCTACTATGACAATTGGCCGCTACGTTGCCATGTCTTCAATTTTGCTTATGTCTATCATGTCAGGGCCGAGACAAAAGAAAATAGTGGATTGTTGTAAACTATGTAGTCGTAGCCACCGATTGGAACGGGCCGCAGTGTCCACACGTTCCAATCGGTGCGCAGAATAAAGGGCGGCGGCCGGCGGCCGTAAGCACCTGACTCCGGGGGGAGAGGTGGGCACTTGCTCATGATAGCATCGCTACCTCGATCCCTCCGGCCGCCCGGAACTAACGCTGGGAGCCGCGCCGCTTTGCTTCCTCGGTTGCGCCGCCTTCCCGCGATTCTCCTCCGTAATATTGGCCGCCTTGTCTTGGTCTTCTGGCCGCCCCGCCTTGCGTCACAATCCCGGGTGCACTGCCCCCCGTTGAACACCCGCCTGCACCGCCTTGTGTCGGAGCCACGGCCGCGCCGCTTTTTCTGCTGTACTCGACCGCACCGCCTTGGCTTCCACACTCGGTCGCGCCGCCTTGTGTTGCACCCCCCGCCACGCCGCGTTGCCTAAATAACCTGTCTGCGCCGCCTTGCTCTGCTACACTGGCTGCGCTCTTACTTTTTCTCACTTGGCCGCGCTTCCTTCCCTTTCAACGTTCGGCTCTCGAACAGCCCCCCCCTCCGCGCCGCCAAGCCTCACTCCACTGGGTGCGCCGCCGAGCTGTGCTGTACTGCCCCCGTCGCATTGATGGCTATTACTCTACTGACCGACGCGGACAACATGGAGTACGATCAAGTTGTTTCGCTCGTACGCTCCGAGATGGACCGACGAAATCACCGCGCCTCTAGCCTGAAATCAAAGCCAACGGAGGGAAAGAAAGACAGCAAGCACCCGTATCCAGCGGCACAGAATTCAAGTGCGGGACGCGACAGGCAGCCCCCACGAAAGGCATCAAAAGGCCTTGAATGTTGGAACTGCGGACGAATTGGCCATATACGTTCCGAATGTTGGTCTCGTAACCGACCGAGAGATGGGAACAATACCACTAACCGCAAAGGTGGTCGTTCCAAAGCACAATTTCGTGGTCGAAACAAAATTAAACAGCACAAGGAGTGGGACAGCACACACGAGCCAACCCAAAATAATCGCAACAACCGTAAACAGAACCAGCGCAATAATACCGATCACGTTGACGAATCACCTCGCGGCTTCATCGCTATAGCACAAGCAAGCGTTTCTCAAAGCGACGAAGTTCCCACATGGTTAGACTCCGGTGCCACACACGTTTTCATCAAGGAGAGAAAACATTTCTGGGAATATCATTCAACACGACGCTAAACAGTTCGAACGTGCGACCGACCTTCAGAAATAATCGGGCACGGCACAATCAGACTACCAATTGGAGATGGAGTTATGCTACCGGCAAAACACACGCCTTCTTTCGATTCTAACCTCATTTCTCTCTCTGTTCTTTCACATCATGTCCGTGTCGAGTTCTCGAATGGCGAAGAAACGGGGTTCCTCATCAAGGATCCAACTACGGGACAAATCATCCACACATCTACTCCGAAGAACGGACTATACCCTTTACCAAGTCCAGCACCTCCCCCTCGAGCACATGGATCCATCCTGTCTCCCGGCAACACAGCCAAGGATTGGCATGATAAACTGGGACAACCTGGACGAGAAAGACTTCTGGCATGCGTGGATCAGTGCGAAGGGGTTCCAAGACTCTCCTCCATGGAATTAAGTAACGTTCACTGCACACCCTGCATCCACGCGGGAAGCAAACGTGCCCCCACTCTATCATACGACTTCCGTGGTCTCTCACCCATTGAAACTCACCCACACCAATCTTACGGGCCCCATCAATCCTCCATCACTGCAGGGATCTACCTATATTCAGGTACTCATCGACGATAACACAAGGGTCTGCTCTGTCTACTTCATGGACAAAAAGTCCCAGTTCCTGCAGTCTGTCCGGTGGTACAAGGCTCGCGCAGAAAACGAAAACCCCCGAATCGAATGTGGCGCGTTCGTTTTGACGGGGCGGGTGAGAACAGATCGGACGACTTCGTCACCTACGCAATGGAAAGCGGAATGATTCTCGAATACGCGCCACCGTATGCCCATCAGTCTAACGGTCTTGCTTAGAAGTTTATTCAGGACTTGTGGAAGATGGCACGAACCTTCCTACAAGCTTTCCAGCTTCTGCTACAACTATGGGAAGAAGCCATCTCACACGCAAACTTCCTGAGGAACAGGTTGCCGAACTCTCGCATAAACATGAAGATACCGTACACTCTTTGGTTTGGGCGAAAGCCTGACTCTACGAACATTCTCAAGTTCGGCCAACCTGGGCACGCATTCATCTACAGGTGGGAAACTGTAGCGAACAAGAAGTGACTTCCCCGCGGACTCCCAGGCCACTTCGTCGGCATGCAGAGCCCACGCACTTTACTAACGATATACGTTCCATCTTTACGAAAAGTGATTAAGTGTAGGGACAGAAACTTTAAGGTGACAAAAGATTCTCTACCGTCACTAAACGAACTCATCGACTCCCCCCCCTCTCTACGACGAATAGAAGCCGAACGAGTCATGAAAGAAGAGGACGAAGAACACATGGATGCATCCTTGACTCACTGCATGGTCGCTCACTCCCGCTCTCAGGATCTCGGAGACCCCGGAAAAGCCCACATAAGCTTCGAAGAAGCTCGGAACATCCCCGATTGGGCTCAAGCGATCGACCGAGAGTTCAACGCGCTCGTGAACAGGGGAACGTGGGAATTGGTTGACAGGAAGACTGGAATGAAACCACTTCCTTTCCTATGGACTTTCCTGATCAAGCACGTAACCTCAGACCCTCCTAAGACCCTCGCTAAAGCGCGTTTCGTGATCCGAGGCCATAAACAACGCCCTTACTAGGACTTTGACCCAGACAATATCTATGCACCAGTGGCACGTTTTGAGACTATTCGTCTCGCAATTGCAAAAGCAGCCGCTCAAGGACTTATACTGGAGACAATGGACATCGGCAACGCATACTTGTACGGAGATCTGGACGAGCCTTTTCTAATGGAGCAACCGCAGAACTCTTCTGGATCTTCGTACGTCCCGGGAAAAGTCGGCCTGCTCAAAAAGTCAATCTACGGAGCACGACAAGCGGGGCAAATCTGGGAATCTTTGCTTCACGACGAACTCCTATGTCACGGGTTCAAACAATCAAGCACGGACAGCCGCATTTACATTTCCAAATCTAAAATCGGCACGCTGAACCTCGTGGTGGTTGTGGATGACATTCTCATGTTGTCAAACTCTCGTTCTCTCCTGAATGATTTCAAGGAAGAAATGCGGAAGCTTTTTCAAGTAAAGTTTCTGGGTGAAGCTAAGTCATTTGTGGGACTGGACATTGAACGAGACAGGAATGGTATAAAGGTCCGACAAACTAGGTACGTCGATGAGATGCTGAGGGAGTATGGATTGTTAAACTCCAACTCGGCACGGACCCCATTGCCCTCTCCGTGCGACCTAACTGGACGTGGCAATGATGAGTTGCAACTCTCGCCTGCGCTTCACGGTCGCTACCGTAAGATGGTAGGACAAAGGATGTACTTGGCCCTCTCATCCAGGCCGGACATAATTTTTGCAGCTTCAATGCTGGCAAGGCAAGTTCACGATCCTTGCATGAGGCATATCGGACTAGCAAAGAGAGTACTGCGGTACTTAAAGGGTACGAAAGAACTGTGTTTGTTCTTTCCAGCGAATACATCAGCACGATTGGAAGCATTCTGTGATGCAGACTGGGCTGGATGTCGTGAGACTGGGCTGGATGTCGTGAGACTAGGAAGTTTACAACAGGCTGGTTGATTAAGGTGAATGAAGCACCAGTTATGTGGACGACGAAAAAGCAAACGCTTATTGCTCTGTCATCCGGAGAAGCCGAATACATTGCACTGTCGCATTGCGGAAAGGTCTTGAAATGAATGAGAAGACTTTTCTGGGAGGTACGCAACAATGAGGTTCTTGAACAAAAAGAGCTTAAAATGTACCCAATTTTCATATTCACAGACAGTTCCACAGCACTGTCCATTGCAAGTAATCCTAAAACTTCCGAAAGGAATAAGCACATTGCTCTGAAATTCCATCATTTGAAAGAGCTGTTTAAGGTAAGAATTGTGAATATTGAAGATATAATGACGAACGTCCAACCTGCGGATATTCTCACAAAAGCCTTGCGCTTTGACTCGGTGGAGAAATTGAGACTTCTTGTGGTCTGATGGCCTAACCTGTTTTCGTTGTATGCTGACCTTACTGCAATTTTCTTTTCTTTCATGCGTTTTTGTTTTGTGTTACTATAGTTTCCAATCTAGGGGATTTTGGTTGCGATGCTATACCTTTTCCTTAGAAGCGCAGATTTTTCCCAACAGGTTTTTGCTGTGGCTGAGGTTTTTAAGGGTAGTCATTGCTCTTCAAATAGTTAATAGGGAGATTCTATACGCAAACTATTGTTCTTGGAACATACTTGCGAGGGACGGTGTAAACTATGTAGTCGTCGCCACCGATTGGAACGGGCCACAGTGTCCACACGTTCCAATCTGTGCGCAGAATAAAGGGGGGTGGCCGGCGGCCGTAACTACCTGACTCCGGGGGGAGAGGTGGGCAATTGCTCAATTGTGACGGATTATCGATACCTGAGGGCCGTTCCAATACTTTTTTTGTATGGAAATGGTATATGAAGATTTTCTCGTGACGTGGCGACTCCGGAGCGGCTATATCTGATATAAGATTATTAGCCGATATAACCCCAAGCAGAGGGGTCTCTTGCCTGTCAGCTGACATGTATTGTCACGTCACGGAGTGACTGGTAGCTGAACGTTTGCGGGAGACTAGGGGCAGTAGGTATATCCTTTGGGTTACTATCTTAGACACGCCACTCAATCAAAGCTCAGCAGTGGCCATTTTCTCTAAGTTTACAGTGTATTGCTCATCCAAATTATGTGCGAGCAACACACTGTCTTGATGGGGTCCTTCCGTAAACAATGCATATTCACGTTCAAGGGTCATTTTGTCACTCCTTCTTTACATGCCATTCTACAGAATTGGGATCTTTTGCCATAATAGTTGCCGCAAACTCAATTATTTACCATTCTGATCCCATGTCCTGGTCCTAACTCTAGCAAAAAGAATCTGTGCGTTCTACTCCCCCCAACTCAAATACCACGCAGAAACTATAAGATACATACAACCTTCTCCCGCTGCCTGCAAAACATATCACTCTTCAAATGTACAATGGCAACTATTGCATCGCTGATAAGCAAACCAACGTTTTGAAATGATTTCTTTAGGCAAACAAAGTTGGCCTACAATCATTGCCTTCGTCTGCAATATTGCAACACAAAGTCATAAACAGTACTACTCTTTTAAACCCTTTAAACGGCTCATTACTTTGAATCTTTACTAGTAACATTATTTGTTTCCTTCATTTAAATAGTTTTGTCTTTACGTCAATAATCCTGTTCAGAAACAACGAGCATTATGAGTTGCATAAATGTACTGTTAGCGACATTAAGTTTATTTTATCAACTTCTTTGCTGCCTGTGTTTGTGGAATCGGCCATTAAGCTTTGAAATCTGAATATCATGACTCGGAAACATACCGTTACTAACCATGTCAATCAGAGGTACTTTGTCGGACTGAGTGCTACTGATGATATTGTGTGCAGTTCTGAAAATGATAGTCTATTGTTCCAACAAAGCTATACCAAGGTTATTCACCGGATATCAATTTCCAAGTGTTTACGAATTGACTGGCATAGAGCGTCACGAAGAAGATGATTGTTCATAGTTTTTGAGTAGTGTTTGCTGGTGTTTAACGAACCCGAAAAAAACTTGTCGTGGCCAACCTTTGTGCCACTATCAGGGTTTTCTCACTTCAGTCTGACGACAATGACAAAGAAGATAGAGAGCAAAGAGGGCAAGTAAATAGGTTTGAAATAGTATCAATATGATGGCTTCTGTGTATCTTTCTTGGTTCCCAACTCTCTTTTGACTCATTCTTGCAAGCATTTGCACAAGCTTATTGGTTTTATTTCTATATCTCAAATCACAGCTATTGGTGGTTGTCTCTGTTTTAACTAATCTTAGATCTCTTGACTACTCCTTCACACCAAAGTATTATGTAAATTGGAGATGATGGGGCCTCTGTGTGGATCCAATAATCCGTACAAAGCCATGTAATTGTGACTAGATTATACTGCAAGTTTACTGCGAGTTGTACCCGCGTTGTGCCCTGTCCTCTTCCGGTATCTGTTTTCGTTTCGCGGGTGAGCCAGTCGTTTCCAACACGTATATAAGGAGACATATTAGAGACTTTATAGAACTCAATGCATCAAGATGACTAGTACAGAACAGTGTGTGAAACCCGCAGGCTGGAATTATGTTTCTTGATGGGCTTCTCTCTACAAATTAGGTTTTCGAGGATGTTGATACTTTGCGGGGGAGTGTACAGTCAATCACAGCAGCCACTTAGTTTCGCAGAACAGCTGTATAAGAGAGATTACATTCGAAAGCCGGAGTGAGGCGCGAAACAGACCGCCGTGTGAGACGGAAAGCTACTATGCAGAGACGTCGACGTGTTTGCCGCCGACGTCGGGGGCAAAGGTACCCTCCGTGAAGACGAGTCGATCAAAGGAATTATGCCCAGTGGCCGTGGCGCCGAATTGAGGCTGTAGATACCAAGGCGTGTCTGTGGAGAAGTTTTACAAGTCGGTACTGATGTTGTTATAGTGCGGTTAATGTTCGGTGGAAAGTAATGGCGTGGCCGCCTGTCACTGATTGGTTTTATCAAGCGGATGGGGGGTTGGTGCTACGGGTGTTGCGACCACGGTGCATTAGGGACGGCAGGCTGCGCGCTAGCACGGGCAGCGAGGGAAAGGAATTGTGCTCAAGAAACTCGACGTCTTGTGACAGCTAGAAATGCGGGGTAAAAAGCGCGCAGTATGTCATGACGAGATTAACACATGGACAGCAGCACGGTCTGCCAGAGATCGTCGTGCTCGTCTAGAGCCATCGCAGGGACCAGGAAGGGCGTCTTCGAAGCGGTGCGGGGCGGGCGGGACGGTGGTGGTCAGAGCGCGGACAGGAAGCGACGCGCACACATGTCAGTAGGACTCGCGGCGGTGCGAAGGCACGGCGCGACGCGCGCTCATGTACTGTAGGACGCGTGGCGGTGCTTGGGCACAGAGCGACGCGCCCTCATTTCGGAGACGCTGCGTGGGGTGAAGTGGTGTGCGCGAGCCGCGCGCTAGCGGATCTCAAAACGACCGCAAGCTGGGGAGGCGCCACGATCGTTGTGCCCAGCAGAAGCGCGGCACATGCGTGGCGCGCGCGCTCTGGGGCGTGCGTGGCACGCAGAACGGTCGTGGTACCCTCCCTCCTCCCTCCTCCAGCTTGCAGTCGTTTGGGACCACCTCACGGTCGTGCTATCGCATTGAAATGGCACTATTATCTATCGCAACGCCATGACAGCCAGGGCGCTCGTTTGAGGCAGGTTATTGCCACAAATACGATGAAGGTTTTGATGATCAACACGCACACCACCACGATCTCCATGCGTCTTTTGGTATCCAATCTGGGTCTACCTGGCCTGTATGAGAACGTGGTCGCCACTCTGTTAAGTGATATTCCCTTCAACATGGTGTTATTTGAAATGAACATTTATCTGCTATTCTTCTTCATCAATCAAGACGGTACTCTACGACGCAAAAGGTCATCCTCCCCGGCATTTTGTCTGGCAGTACCGCCACCGCCTCCACCCCGGCCGATGTCATCAAGACCGACTTGAATACTACCAGAAAAACAATCTCAAGTGCACCGCCGCTCCTTCTGCGTCGTCTTTGCCCGCCCCCACAGACCCTTCGTCCCTACTCGCCCAAGTCACAGAAATCCGACATGCATTTTGTAGAACACAGCGGAGTGAAGCAGGAGTAGAACTACAAAAGCGGCAACATAGGGCTAAGAATTTGGGGAAGGTATACTAATTGTTACGGAGATTCATTTCTAAATCTCTTGCGTTAGGGCATCGTTGTTAGTATCGATTTGTTCGTCAGTAATCGCTTTCGCGTGATTCAAGAACGCTTGCACTCCGTTGAAGCGAGGAAGATTGGTTTGACAATTATTGTAAACCTTGCAGTAGTTCGAATAAGAAGCAAAGTCCGAGGACTTCACCAGCTCCATGTTAAATTCATCCTTATACCCTAATGAGAGATATAATTGCACCGATCCACGCTTGATAGAATGACCTGAGTAAGCCACAACATCTCCATCCCCAATCCCTATTGCACTCAATCGATTTCGTAGAAGATCTGTGAAAATTTTCACAGAGAAAGGCGTTTGATGCTGCAAAACAAATCCCGCGTTCGTCTTCTTCAAGTTGCAGAAAAGAAAGCCATCATATGGTCCCCGCAGACAAAGCCACACAAGCAACGCAACAAAGGGGTCCATAATTACAGAATAGCGAAGCGAAATGCTTCCACCCATTCTCGGAGATTGTAAGTTCTTTCTCTTGTTGAGTTTTTTGTCGCAACTGGGATTGTCAACGTGATGCAATCACTGGTGGTTGATACATCATCATACTAGAGCTTAGTTACTTCGTCATATCGAAGTCCCAGATGGAGACCAACAACTATTACTGAATGCAGAAGCACATCTTGTGGGTTGACGACATTACTGTTTCCAAACCAAAACCTTTCAGCTAGATCACATACTAAATTCTAACTGAGTGGGCGTGTCCGCATTTTTATCTCCCCTTGACGACTCAATGTTACTCGATACGCTCTTCGAAAGTTGATAAGTTCTTCGTTGTTGATAAGTGGATTTCCAAGAGATCCAGGGGTGGCTTTCGGATTCCAAGATGAGCTGTGTCCATTGTTCGAGCAGATACTTCGAAGAACTTGACAAAGGGCTGAGACAGAATCATAAGTACGCATATCTTGTCCACAAAAGTAACAATGTTGCGCAATCAAGTTTGTAACCAGCTCGGAACTAGGTTCTGTGACCTCTACAGGATCGTTCTGGTTATTCTCTTCAGCGTAGCTCTTGATAAAGCGTTCGGCTTTTCTTATGTTGGCCTTTGATGCGTCACTGCTTGCTGTTTGAATCAGTTCTCCTACTGGCACCGCCAAACCGAGTTGTTCATTCCCTCGTCTTCGAAAAGCTCTTCGGAGCTTTGGCGTCCTGGCTTTCAAAACGCCTTTCATTTGCTTGGACTTCGAAAAGCACAGCGTTCAAGAAAGAGATATAGATTAGAACTGCATGGAAAAGGTTTTCTCAACGAAAAATTCAGCATCGATGCGGAAGAATCATGGTCCTTGCGTTTTCATCAAGTCCAGCTATGTAATCACGAGGAAATTGACAGTGAAAGTTCACCGGTGAACATTCAATGTCAATCCCTGGGCTGTGAACGTTGACCAGTAAACGTTCACTGTCAATCTCTGAGCAGTGAACGTTCACCAGTGAACGTTCTCTTTCAATCCCTGGGCAGTGAACGTTCACCGGTGAACGTCCACTGTCAATCCCTGGCACGTGAACGTGTACTGTCAATCGCAGGGCAGTGAAAGTTCACTGGTGAACGTTCACTCTCAATACCTGGCCCGTGAACGTTCACTGGTGAACTTTCACGGGCCAGGTATTGACAGTCAACATTGATCAGTACGACTGTACCAGTCTACCCTTAAACTGGAATACTTCTCAAATTGAAAGCCTATGTTGCTTCAAAACTTTTCAGAAAATCATGCGGAAGTTGAAACTTGCGATCACTATCCTCAGGATACACCGTTGTTCTTTCACACAGTTTTCCATTTCTTCATGACGTACTGCACCGACGGTGTTCTTGCCATCTTCTCTGTCCCCAATAATGGAGAGACGTGGTACTTCCACTTCAACTCAAAGGGGTGGTACGGGAAATGGGTTTATTGTCCCCGTTCAAATAAAGGCTGAGAAAGAGACAGGCAGTACAATGGTAAAGCAGATATTGAAATCTGCTCACCAATGGGTGTCTGAGCGTGTAGTTTCTGTTGAGGAAGACGATTATCTTGAAAAAGTCTACAATCACGATGAAATGCACTTGAGGTTGTTGGATCGAAGGGTTAAGAAGGTTTTGGAAAGAAGAGAACATACGTGGAAGACTTGCAATGCAGAAAAAGGCGGTTCTACTGATCCTGATTCTCATAGTTTGGAAAACGACGCAGACATTATAGTTTCAAACACACCGGATATAGGGTTCTTTAATGTTTCCAATGGAGTTCATTGCAGCTTTTTCTCATATTCATCTAGACGGGAAAAAATAACGATCAATGCGATGGCAATCGCAGGGGTAAGAATATAATTCGTTCCAAATCTTCGCCGATCAAACCATTGATACCTGGTTTACCAAACGACATTGAAACTGTCATTAAAATATGGAACAACGGGGATATGAATCAAGGATTTCTTCCTCTTCGCCTCCTCAATGACGCTAAAAGCCGATTAAGACTTCTTCCCGGCTATTCAAACCATATTTGGATCAATGGTGGACAAAAGAGTGCGTTCAAAAGGTTCAAGAAGCTTGTTATGTGCGTTTCTGAATTTGCTCCCCCCATGTTAAATATATAGAAGGATAATGATTTCTTAGTCTGGACGGGGGCACTACATGCGTATCATCATATATATGATGTTGATGGAAAGCCAAGAAGTTTAACAGCTGTAATCAAACTTTACAACTTGAACGAATTGTGAAGCACGAGTTTTGCTAGTACAATGACAGCAAATGAAAGCAAGCGGCACTTAGAAAGCTGGAGGTAAATTTTAAAGAATGTGTTTGAGACTGCGGTTCATTCTGAAATCCAGATTCGACTCACCCACATAATCGTTCTCTAGAGCAACGTTAACATCCTTCTGGGGAGAATCGTTAGTTTTTCCGAAAGGAACTTCCCTGACGGCCTGCGCTCTAGCGTCTATCAACAGCATCTGTGCGCAGCGCAGGCGCGGGTGTTGGTTCAAAGACAGCGGCGACGAACGATGCGCAGGCGCTTTTGGCGCGTTGGTCGTGCTGGTTTGACGATAGCGGTGGTGCGATGTTGCTGTTTGAGCGGTGATATTGAACGGTAATTGTGGTGGTTTTGGCGGCGGCTGTAGCGCAAATAGGAGCTGCAGCTTTGACGCAACGAACGATAGCGGTGTCGTTGGCAGAGTGACGAGTTAGTGCGGTGGCCGCGGCGCGGCGTCGAGAGAGGGCAATGGCGGTGGCGCGGTATTGAGCAAGAGTAGCAAAATTGGCATGGCAGCGATCGCGGTGGCAACCTGGGAGAGCGATCGTGTTGGTGCGGATTGACCAACATTGACGGCGGTGGCGCGGCGGTGGGCTTGGTGGTGGCGCCAGTTGAGCGGGGCGAATTCAGGGAAGGTGACGCGGTGGTGGCGCCAGTTGGGCGGCGGTTGCGCCAGTTGGGCAGCGGTGGCCGCCTGAAGGTGATCTGGAGCTGCGGTGGCGCCCGCTCGGCGGTGGGTGGCGTTCACTTGTAAAGAGCACTGGTGCACTAGTTCCAAGCCAAAAAATCCATGCCAGCACGATTGCACACTGTTTAACGTGTACAGAAAGTGTGCCGTCCGTCGGTTTGTGACACCGTCGTGCCAAGCAGGCACCCCGTCAACGACTTTTTCTCTCCCGTGGATAAGGTCTAGTGCAGAGACGGCATGCGACGTATTTCGTTCAACAGAGAGGACAAGTTCAGCGCTGCCGAGCGTTTTCTGATTGGACCAAATCGGCAGCGCAGCCACGGGTGCTACAGGGCCATATCTTATGACATCTGTCAACCTCGCAGATAGAATTTTGATGTCACTGTTCGCAGACCCGTAACCCTTGGTAAGGGCCGAATCATACCTTGTTTCGTTCGGTATGGAGAGTTACCAAGACGCTATGAGAACTGCCTACCTAGGTACAAGCATTTCAATTTCTTCGATCGCATGCTTGATCTGAATATCTCTGCGGACGGGGACAATGTTTTGGCACGCCTGCGCCAGCGTGCTTCAGATGTAGTTAATGATCTACCAGACGACATTCAGAGAGAGATGAAAAGTTTGCAGTCTCGATCAGCTCGATCCAATCGAGTCACAAAGGCGCTCAACAAAAATTTGGGAACTTTTTGGAGAAGCCTATGTGGTCTAGACACCTCAGTGCGTGAAGAGGAGGAGGCTGGTGCACGGAGTTTGGCAAACAAAACCGCTGAGATCATTCCATGGATATATGAATTAGAACCGAAGATGCCTGTATGGATTTGTGACCTACCGTTACTGTTTCTAATCACCGCGATCGGGTTTCAGTGGTACATACTGTCATTCATGTACCGAAAAATTGCTATTTCCCTGCCCGAAGACAGGGACAAGGAAATAAATTGGATGACAAAACTGAAGATCAAGGATGAGAAGGAGTTCATGAAATTGTTTCTTTCAAGTTACAGAGACCTTATTCCCAGAATCCATCAGGCCGGGTTTGACAAAATCATGTTCGCCGCCGCACCTAGCAATCCTACAATGTGTGAGTCCTTTTCAGAGGCGAGTGTGGAAGCATTGACTAAGTGTATTACATTACTGCAAGACCTTCGCTGTTACATCCCTTTTGGTATGGCGATGTCTAAAAACAGGTGAGACTCTGTGAGAAAGGCTTGGGTTCGTATGGAGAACGTTGTTATTTCGAGGGTTAATGTCGTGAAGAAGAAGCAAGGTGCCTCATCTAACATTCAACCGCATGAATCTTGTGGGTGCTGTTACCGTTTTTGGTAGAACTCCATCACATTCAGAGTGGTAGTGTAACAAGAAGTGTGAAAGCCTCCACTCTTGATCATGCAATCGCCTCAGGCTCATCTGGGTCACCGGAGCCAAGATTGTTCGATGAGGTGTGTAGTTTCTGGGAGGCACTACTGCACATTAATGCGCCTGTGTTTCAACGCATTGTTGATAAGAACAATCTGGAACCCGTAACTAGGAAAGGAAAGGATGCTTTGGCCTTCATGAACTCATTTTTCCTTATCAAGGATGAGCTTCGTGACCTTTATTACGTTTTCATATTACTTGATATTATACTTGCAGATAATCTCAAAGTCTTTGATGGTGTTGTCGCATTGGTAATTCACAAAAAGTCTAAGACCAAGAAGTGAAGCAGTGAGATTTGCCAAACATGGGGCTACCCCATCGTCTGCATGACCATCACACACTTCTTCGTTTGCGCGTAGCGCGAGAAACCTGTCCGTTTGTACCTCGTTTGCAGCATGGAAAGGCGACGGTTACGGCAGCCGCGAAGTATAAAAAGTACGGCGGCGTCGGCCACGGCGCTGTGAGCAATGGCGGCAACGAATGAAAGGTAATGGTAGGCAGTGGTTACGGCAGAGTGGCAAAGGACGCTGGAGGCCGGAATGACAATGACAGCTGCGGTTATCACGGTGGTGTGGCAAAGGACGATGGCGAAAAGAGGTCGCGGAATGATAGTGACTCCAGCGGGAACGGCAGAACGGCAGAAATTGTAAGGTAGCTGCGGCGGCGGGGGCAGAGGCAACGGAGGTAGAACGGAGCGAGAAACGGCAGGAAGGAGGCGAGACAAGTGCTGCGGTTGTACCAGTGATGATGTGAAGGTGGCGGTGGCGGTGGCGGTGACCTTTCGGTAGCAATAGAGTGGCGTCGGCTTCGCTTTGGCAGTACGACTGTGGTGGTGGCGGTGAAGAGGCAGTAGTGGCGAAGAGGCAGTAGCGGTGGAGCTAGAGTTGCGGTAATGGTGGCTATTGTGTGGCGGCGGAGGTGGCTGCAGAGGTATCGGTGGAGTAATTTGACGGTGGTGCGGCTGTGGATTTGGCGGTAGATTGGCGCTTGCAGTATACTGGGACTGGTTTGATGCTTCACTCCCGAAGCGTTTGAGCACGTTTGGTGGTGACGGCGGCTTTGTGGTCGTGGTTCAGTGGCAGCGGTTCGGCAGTAGCGGTGGGCCACGTTAACGGCATTTCGGCGGTGGCGGTGTTGTGGCGGTGTTGTGGCGGCGATGGAGCTGTGGCGGGGTTGTAAAGTTGGTGGAGTCTCGGCGGTGAGAGATGCTCGGCGGTGACGGATGCTCGGCAGTGACGGATGCTCGGCGGTGACGGGTGCTCGGCGGTGATGGATGCTCGGCGGTGACGGTGACTTTGTAGTGGCCTGGCGGTGGTTGGGCGTTGGCCTTTACCAGGCGTTACCGGAGGCCTGACGGAGACGACGGTGCTGAGGTTGTGATGGTAGTGCAGAGGTACTGCTGTCGTGCCTTTGGTGTGGCGGTGGTGCAGCGATGGCGGGGATAGAGGTGTTGCGGCGGTGGCGGTAATGCGGAGGTAGAGCGGGCGTATTAGTAGTGCGGCAGTGGCGATGGTCTTGGAAATAGTGCGGCAGCAGTGCCAATGTAATTGGGCGGTGGCGGTAATGCGGAGGTGGGGCGGTCGTATTAGTAGTGCGGCAGTGGCGATGGTCATGAAAATAGTGCGGCAGTAGTGCCAATGTAATTGGGCGGTGGCGGCGATAGTGCGACAGTATTGTAGAGTTGGCGAGGCGGTGGCAGTGTTGCGGCGGTAGCATGGCAGTGGCGGGGCGGTAGTACAGCGGTTTCGGCAATGGAGGTGTAGTGTGGCCGTGGAGCGAGGGCGATAGGAGTTTGGAGTTGATGGGACGGTGGCTAGACGGCGGTGGCTGAGTGGTGGTAGCGGCGACGGTAGCTCGGCGGCGATGATAATCGGAGAGACGTTTGATAGGCGGTGGCGGCAACGGTGGTTGAAGCGACGGTAAAAAGACGGTGGCGGCGGCAACGGTGGCTGGAGCGACACTATATAGACGTTGGCCGTGACGGTGGTCGGAGCAAGGGTAGATAAACGGAGGCAACGAAAGGGGCTCGGCGGCGGTAATCGTGGAGAGGGGGCGGATGCAACGGTAGTTAGGATGCGGCCGTGGTTAGGCAACAGCAGTGGATAGGTCGCTACGGTGGCTAAGCGGCGATGGTGGCTGTCATAAGCGGCCGCTCGCAGCGACGACGAGTGCGCTCGAATTACCACACCATTGGATGCGTAGACAGGTGGGTGAGGCATAAACACCACTGCCAAATGTTCACTGCTGTGCAGCACAGTGAACGTTCACTGTGCGGTAAAGTTACAGCAGTGAACTTTCACTGCGTTGTGCAGTAGTGAACGTTCATTGCCTTACACACCGCTTTACATAGCGGTGAACGTTCACCGCTTTACAGAGCGGTGAACCAACACTGCCACTGGCACAACGTTGACACGTGAGAATTTGCTAAGGCTACTCAACCTCAAATGTCGGTAGTAGAAGCGGCCTACTAAGTACAACAAAATGCTTACTCCGGCTGTCAGTCACGCTATGTGTGACTGACGAACAGGGGAACACGAGCGCCTGTTTTACTACGCGTGGTCGTAGCAAAATGTTGCCTCAAAAATTCAACCGCCAACGGGGGTTATCGCGCAGGTAATATGAACCATTGAAATATTGTGTCTTGCAGGGTACCTCTCTGCAAGTTCTATAGCATGTGGCTTCCCGTCTCTCCCTTCCTCTTCACCAGTAGAGAATCCTGAGCTGTTCAATCGACAGAAAAACATTCACAACATTGGAAATGACGCTCACGGCGGAAATAATTTCTCTCCCAAACCCACTCTTCCCGTCTATTCCAGCCCTTTCAAAGCCGTTCTTGCTCAATACATCCCACTCCTACCATAATCTGATGCTACCGCCCCTACCGATACTCAATCATTTCAAAACGCAGATCATTCAAAACCCACAGCAAAACGCAAAAATTTTTTACCAAGACATGTAACGCAAACTAAACTATTTTCAGCACTACGCAGGATGAGAATTTTTAGATTTAGGTTCAAATTTTTACAATTGGCTTGCAGCAAGCAACTTTTTGCGACGGGCAAAATATATTAAATCTAGCAAGGCTTTAAAACCAAAACTAATTTTGGAATGCAGAAGAATAGCTTTAGCAACAAAAGTTGAGCGTAAACGAGCTCTAAAATGAAAGAGGCACAGGACTGCTTGCTGCTGTCATTTAGTTTCCGATGCAATACACACAACGATTGTATCACTAATGTACTAGAGAGTTGGAGAACAATCTAAACTTGACGGTAAACGTCATGACCCTTTGTAAAGCTAGTTTGTACAGCTTTTCAACGACAACATTTTTCTACCTTGCATCTTTGAGTATATTGTATTATAGTAGGCCCACGTTAGTGCGCGGTGTATACGATTGGCTGTTTACGTACCAAACAGTAGTGCTCGGTGGGCTGGTGCAGCTGCACTGCCACGTGCAGCAGTTTCTCGCTGACCTACGGAGATAACACGGTGCCACAGAACGTTCCTATCCTTTTGCGCGCTTCTGTACGAACTTGGTGATACATACAAGCAGACAGATGCTGGTCGCTGCAAAAGTTTGTCACCGAGCATGGGCCACAGTCCTGTACGGTCTGGAATACGTCATTGGCCATTTCTGCATTTTACCACATACAGAAATCCGTGCTTCTAAAATTAACCTCGAATAAACATTTGCATTTGTCGTGCAATATATTTGGTGGTAAGAGCGCAGATTCTCGAAGAAGTTCGAAATCTTCCCCTTGACAGGATAGCATAGCGAACGGAGCACTCTTGGAATGAAACAGATAAGCCGGGTGTAAATCCGAGGTCAAACCGTCATGACAAGCGTCAGAGCATTGATACCAGACCGTAGTCGGTAGAGATCCACGTGTTCACACGGTCACGAGATGAGTCCTCGAGAGAGAGAGTAGCACGACAACGAGAAGGTGTTGAAAACGGGACACTGAGAACATGGCAAAGAGGGCGAACGAAAAAGGGGAGAAATGGAATCACCAGGGTGAAGAAAAGAGAGAGAGGATAAAACAAACCCAATACAGGAGCAAGTGTACGACAATAGGTCGGAAAGAGACACACAAATAGTGGTTATACTCTGAGCTACACAAGGGTGGGTAGCTATACATGAACAACACGGTCGTCACTCCACTTGGAGGTGAAAAATCCGCGAAGGCATGATAATTAGAGCCAGAAGCCCTTGCTTGGCAAGGAGTGATTTACTTGGGGGGGAGCGGTGCTCAACCCTCTAAGTACTGAGCTCGGCGCACTCCTGACAGTGTGTGCGATGGGCAAAATAATCTATAAAATATCTAAGTAAATACAGCAATGCTAGATGAACTGCCTCCGCCATATCCTTGCTACACGTGTGCTGATCACACCCGCTACGGGCGCCTCGAGCCGTGCAGTCTACGTGTACATCTGTGGGAATTACCTCAGCGAGGCGACACGCTAATAGCGGTGTAGGTCATATATATCTACTAACGCATGATGCGGAAATCAAATAAGTCCTTCAAATCGCCTCCAAGGAGTGCTGTCCTTCAGCATATTTGCAATGGGACGATTTTGAAACAATGGCGGGGTAAGCTACGATCTATGTATACAATTTCGCGCGAGAAGTACAATCGTCCCAGGCAGGGTGACCCCGAAATGTTTCCAAACTTCAGCAGTGGTGATGATAGTATTTCATGCATTTATTGCGTATTTCATAAGCCTCCCAGTTTAGATGCGGTCGTTCGAGCCACGCCACTGAACACACAAGTGGAGGTCGGTTTGAATGATATTGAAGCCTGCCGTGCTTCGATTCCTCCTGTTAGGACCTCATCATGAAAGAGGAGGCGAGAGGAAGGCATTCATTCTGTTGCCGCTGCCCTCAACAAAACGGCAGAAAGCAGTGCATCACCACAACCCATTTTTGTACAAGACAGCTCCTCTGCCATCACATTCGATGCAGGTCTATTGGATTTAAAACCCCTAAAACCCCTAAACCCTTTCTGGCGTCAGCTCGAGTCTACGAGCGGTCCTATCGTCCCAAACAATCCACCATCACCCTTACAGCCTCCTCTCTACCCCCACAAGTTCCCTACTCTTAGTTGCGACCACTGGCCTTTTACAACCACCATCGCTCCTGTCATACCACCACTACTCCTGGTGCACCATCACCGCTCCCTGCAATGGCGTCTCCCAGCACCGCTGCAGTTTCCGTAACGCAACCTCCTTCTCCACTATGGGAACTTCCTTCCTTGCCACCACGCCCTGTCTTTCAAATCGAATGCCGTTTACGAATTCCAACAGCCGTTTCTTTCCGCCCTCGCTGGTTACGCGTCGCCACCGCTGCTTTCAAGTTCATCGTGACTCATAGCTCTTTCGTTGCCTTTGTCATATTTCTCCCAAAACTGGCTCTTAAGCAGACAAACCATTACTACAAATATGTTTCTTGCTCTACTTTATCTTCATTCTCTGGCCACTGACAATGGCGCACATGTCAGTACGGTAAAAGCAATGCTTGGTAGCAAAAATTCCTCGTGGCCTCAACGCTAATGCGTTGTTGAGTTGCCATACGGTTGGTTGTAAGGTTGAATGCTCTATTGTGGTATGTTCGAAGGGTGCAGAACAGTCGGTATTTTATTATGGGAACATTCATATCGAAGAAGCTATCGCACTTGGTCTACTCCACATCACAAGCGCGCTTTCATCCTCCAGCACAATACCGCTAATTGACAATAGATAACCCCAAATCAATATTTCGTGAAGTGTTTCAGGACGAATTTCCATCTCTATCAGAAGCAATAAATGTGCTACAGAGTATATTAGATTATGAATGGACTACGTTGGAACATTTGGCTGATAATTTAGTGGACGAGGATTTCGGTGTGGATGAGAACAGTTCTTCAGCCTTGTACTGCACCTTGCTATCTGAGGAGCAAATAGCAGCTATCCAAAAGCTTCAACCTGCGTTTACACAACAGTGTTCTCACTGCAAGAGGTGGGTAAAAATGCAACAATTTCTGTCAAACAAGAACATGAGCTTGGCTCTCCGATGTAATACATGTAGAAAAGACGCAGTAATTCACATAATTCCAAGCCTTATTTATTGCTCTACAATGGAAGTAGATTCTTCGGATTAAAGCTTTGTCTTGTGGCTATAAAAAACCAGTAGGGAAGTGGCAGAAAAACTAAACTTTTCACTAGACTTTGCCGTGTACGTTTTACTGTGCACTTCAAACTTGATGACCTAAAAAAATGCGCACATTTTGAAAAGACCTTTCTGGATGCACTTCACGCAGTAGATTTCTATAGGTACAGAGTTGAAAAAAGACCCTATAAGGGATGTAAAACCTGCTATTTTAACGGTAGACAAGAAGGAACCGCAGGCAAGCAAAAAGAAAAGACAACAATGTACGATGCAGGTATTCAAGTGCGGGGGAAGTAATGTTTTTAGTACCATGGATCAATTGCTGCATCAATTCACATAAAACACAAGTCGCAACATGAGGTTCTAAGTTTGTGCAAGCGTATAAACACTTTCGACCAACACAACTCAGAAGATATTACCCATCTATCTAACTAGGAACTAACCTCATTTCAAATCACGCAACAATTACGGAATATTACTCAGAAATGTTTTGATTATCAGTATGTATGTAGCAAATGGGGAAAAATAATGGAAGAAAAGATACATAAAGCCAGTGATCCAAAATAATCTGTTATATTACCGCTAGAAAAGTCTTCTTCGTTCAAGGTCATATTTCAAAAGGATGATCCATACGCGATAGCATTCACTACGGGGCTTTGTGGAAAAAGGTTTTCAGAGTTTCAAGTGAAAGAAGTGTTCATCGACTCAACCTACCAAACGAATTCCTCAAAAATGGAGCTTTTTTCTATAGTTGGATCATTCATTGGTTCAGGATTCCCGATTGCATATATATGCTTCTCGAGACGTCACCGGTTCGTCGTTACTTTCCGGGTAATAGAAAACCAATGTTGTTGCACTTTTTGGATGCATTTTGGCAAGAGTTAGAGCGTCGGTGTTATCGGAATGCTAGTTTTGGTGTCAAAAATGACCGAATTAAAATGATCAAAAAACCGGTGAATTTATCCAAATTGGGATGTGCTTAATTTCCGAAAATATTTCCACATTTCCACTTGTACTAGTTTGTGTGGAAAGAATCATTCACGATTATTTCCATCATTGCTAGTTTGGATGGAAGACAACTAGCATGTTTCTTCGGTTCATGCTAGTTTCCGAACCCAATGTAAGTGTGTAAGTGGCATATATTTTTAGAACTTTGCGGCGCCAAGTAGAGATATATATCCCCGAATAGGGATTTATATACATAGATAGCCGCTTATAAAATACGATTAGAAGAATACAAACCCTTCGAATAGGAACTCTCTAGAGAGATACAGCACATCTATTCAACAACTCTCCTATCAGATATCGGCCGTTTATTATCTCACTTTTTAAACGCCTTCGCATCACGTGACACCTCCCCCATCACTCCGTCCCACTCTCCGTGCGCCATATTGCGCTCCCCACCACTACGTACTCCTCTCTCCCCCAACACCCCCACACCGCTCCCCGCCATGCCTAATTGATGCTTTGAAGGCTGCTCCTTCTTCACTCGCACCATCTCCTCCATTCAAAGGCGCCCGAGAAGATGTCCCAACCGTCTCCCCGCCAATAAGCGTTTCTTCTACCCCGGCGGGAACGTCCCTCCCTTCCCCCCACGCACAAGGCGTTACAAGTCCACCCCCTACTCCCACCATCACACCCACCTTCTCTCTCAAATCGCCCTTCCCATAACGTCCCTATTGCCGACGAAAACTTCTATCACCAGCAACATCTCTCCCTCTCCGTCCACACCCTAGACGCCTACCATATCATAGGCACCCCGTCTGCTCCCTCTCTCCCTGCCCACCTCCTCCACCGCCCCCTCTCCTTCCCCCTCCTCCACAACCCCCACCTCGAACGAATGGCCCTCTACATCTCTTCCATCGCTTCCACCCTCGACCCCTGCAAGGTAGACTAACTCATCTCTCTCCTACACGACCCCTTTCTCTCCAAGTCAGCCTTCCACAACGCCATTTCCTCCGCCTCCCAGTGTCTCAAACTTCAAACAGACCTATTCCAACACCGAGTCAGCAACATCAGTTTCCGCCCCACCACCTTCCACGACCCACAGCACCTCTTCACAGACACCATCTTCCAAAAGGATGCTATCCAAGTCCTTAAAGGACAACTCGCACTCCCACACTCAGACAACACCTTCTTCCACCAACCCCATACAACCTTCTCCTGCTCTCCCGCTCTCTCCCCATGGCTACTTCCCTCGGAAAAAAAGCTGTCACAGCCCTCAAGCACGCAATCATGCAGTTCTCCAATAACTCCTGCATCTGGCACACTCCTGAGAACACCGGTATCGACTCCTTCATCAGCTTCGGCCAAGCATACTCCGACAAGTACTCTACCTCCCTCCAATCCTCTTCCACCACCTCCTACCCTCTTGACATCACCCTCCTCAACTTCTTCGACTTGTTCCGTCGCAAATGTATCACCGCCAACCTCACCCTTCTCGGATACCTTCCAACCTCTATCAATCTCGCCACCTCCTCTCAAGACCCCGATACCATCCCCCAAACCTCATCCAGCATCTCCCGCTCTACCAAAATGCAACTCATCCAGCGTGCCATTTCCAACCTCCTCAACCCTCTTCTCTCCTCCGGCCTCACCGGCTTCCCCTTCCGTGACGATAAAGGCGTACTTCGCCATTGTCACACAATCATCGCCAGCTACTGCGCAGATATCCGAGAAGCAAAGGACATTCTCGTCATCTCGCACGGCACCCGCCCCCAGCATCCATGCCACCAATGTACTGTCCCGCGCTCCGACCTCCACCTACACATTCCATCCCCCCGCTTCGATCCCAGACCCATACTTTCGCTGCACGCAAATCACGCTCTACCCTCCTCCAAGATGCTGAAAAATCTATTTTCGCTAGAAACCCCATAATCGCCCGAAACACCGAGGAAAAGGCCGTTGAAGCACTCCACTCCCTTTCCCTCGCAAAATACTCCTCCCTCTTCGAATCTTATCCTCTCCTCAACATCACCCCTCTCCTCTCCCCTTACAACATCTTCCCTTTTGAACCACTCCATAACTCTCACCTCGGCATCTCCAAGCTCATCAAGCTCGCAGCCATCGAGAGACTCAAGTCAGAATCACTCTTCACTACCCCCCGTTCCTCCAAGTCCCGTCGTTCCTTCAACTCCGTCCGCGCCTCCATCCTGAAAAACGCGAACACCACCCTCGCCGCCATCGAAAAGCACTCCCCAGCCACAGGACTCCACATCGGATTTTCCTTCTCCGACAACGGTCAGACCCTTAACGGTATCTTCACCTCCGACGGCCTACGTGGTTTGCTTGAAGCAAAAGAATACTGCTCACTCGACATGGTCTTCTCCTTCATCGGCGCCTTCTTCGACCGCTGCTGTGACGAGGTCGATGTAGCTCCATCACTTCCGTTTTCACCAAGTACTCCGATCTTCTCCTCTTCTCCTTGAGATAAAACACCTCCACAGGATGGACCGACTCCCGTCTCACCGACCTCCAATTCTAAATCCGCTCCCTCAAGCGCACAGCCGTACTTGTCCTCGGCCTCCACCACACTTCCAACCTTGGAACTCTCAAGTTCTATCTCCTTGACCACATCGTCGAGAAAATTCGCCGCTTCGGAGGCCTTCAATTCAACGATGCCGGCATATTCGAACACGCCCACTCCCTCTTCAAGTCACACTCTCACATCCCAGGTCCACCGCACATGAATAAACCATTCGCGCCATCCATCACTCCAACGCAACCAAAGATTGGAACCCCCTTTCCACCAACCCCTCCATCACTTCCTCCTCTCCTGCCCTCGTCTCTCCCATCCAATCCCGCAAACCCGGTTTGGTCTGTGATAGAAAACTCGTCTCATTCGGTGATCTCATCACCGCCCACCAATTCCTTCACTCTAATTGTCATTTCAATCCCAAATTTCTCCAGGACCTCTTCCCCACCGACACTCTCTCCATCTTCCAAAAGATTGAAAAACACGCCCTCCCTTCATTCATCACCCTTTCTCTCGAAGTCCTAGAACTCTCAGGGAACTCCCACACTCTCCGTCGCACCCGAATCACCGTAGTTAACTCCGCTTACGTCGCCGGCGGTTATTTCCCATCACTCGACCACTAAATTGAAGAGCGGAACGAGCTCGCGCTCCAGGATCCTCCAGTCTCTCTTATCCAACGAATATTTGCCGCCCCGTCCTTCGGTCCTTCTAAATCCCGAAAGTTCTCTCACGTCCTCGTCGTATGCACCAGCTCCTCCAACTCCCCCCCATCGTCTTGGTCTGCAAACTCATCTCCCTTCTTCGCTTCACCTTTCCTTCTTCCACTACATCTTCCAAGAAGTTCGCCTTCGTACAATTCATGGAGCTCGTCCTACCAAGCGACGAATTCGATGTCACCCTCGACTGCGTATGTCTCCGATTGGCAACAGACGACGAACATAACCACACCGCCCATCCAGTTCCCATCTCCACCTAATCCACATCCGACAACGTTTCTCCATAATTTGGACTCATCCTTTTCTCTTCTATCCTTGGCTCCGTTCATGTTCTCCACCAGAACTATCCCGCACCTCCCTTCAAATCCCGTCTTCATTGGCGTTCCCATAGACTCTACCTCAACAGATTGTACCGAAACCCCACCTCCAGGCCTTACCTCCCACCCCCCGCATAGCACTCATTCCATGGGATTTTCGTAAACCAATCGCTACAACCCTCTTCTACTGGAAGGATTGCAGATAGGTATGGGATCAAGAAGATGTACCACCTCTTCATCATCCCACAGCAATCTCCACTCCTGCCACTCTTATTCAACCTATCCTCTTCCCTCTTCTCCATCTGCCCCATCCCTACCCTCTCCCCAGTGCCCAAACAAACGACTGAAACTGGGCTGCTCCGGTCGGCACGCTACTATGTAGCAATCAAGAACCGCTCCAAGTCTCCCCGTAAAATTTGACATAAATTATTCCTCCCTCGCCGCTAGATATACCTTCTCCCTCGATGGAATCTACAGCCCAACCGTCGTAGATCTGTCCGAATTTCCAGACACACACCTCGGATCCCCCTTTAAAAACCCATCGTTCTCAAACTTTTCCCCGTGCTCGGCCCTCACCAATTCCCATGCCACCTTCAATATACCCTCCACTGCCCTCGACAGATACCTCCCATACAATGTAGAAAACAAGAGCTGCATTTGTTTTCCACGTCCCATACCCTCGTTCATCGTTTTCACAACATACCCAATCCACGCATCAAGTCTGGCGAGGTGCATCACCGTCCCATCTACGTAATGCTTTTCCCCATTACATTTGGTCTCCACTCCGTATCCCATGTACTCTTCCAACACTGCCACCGCCATTCCGTTCTTGACATACTTGTCTTCATCATCACAGCTCCACTGTGAAGCATGCACAGTTGACCCAGAGTAGGCAAGATGTTCAAACCGGCTCATTCTCCACGCACACAACTTGTTCATTCAATCTTCTTCACTTCCCATAAGCTTCTAGCGAGCTTCGTCCATCTACTTTTTCAACTCCTCACTAAGTTCCGTCCCCTCGCTAGGCTTCGCCCGCTTTGCAATCAAATTATATCCCAGTGAAGAAAATAATCTGTCTCGAGCAGCCCGCGTTCGCAATCCAATCACATCTCTTATTGTCTGCTTCATCCGCTGCTTCAGACACTTGTCCACGCTTACATTCTCCACGCACTCTTGATTCCTCCCCGCTTCCCTTATCGTCTCCCACGTCTCTCCCATTATTTCTCTCTCGACCACATAATTCAACAACACATCCGTTCCAACTTCGGTCGATGAAGTGTATGCCCTCATCTCATATGCAACCTGAATTGGGCACCTAGGCACTATCTCCTTCTCCCCAACTACAAACAGGCTACCCTCTCTAATTTCCCCCACCGTCTCACTCCTGTTCTTCCAGCTTCCACCAACTTTTTCCGTGTCGAAACATAGTTCAGACTCCTCTAACTTCCCACAATGAAGAATCATATCATATTCAGACCTTGCGAATCCATAAAAACATTCTTTCACTCCAGTATCATACTTTTGGCGCCCTCTCACCTTCTTTCCTCCACCACCTCGCTTCCACCCCTTCACTGCCTCCCGAATACTTTCGATCAACACATTTTGCCGTCTATTTTCCTCCCTCAGCCATCCCAACTCTTCCTGCGTCAGCTTCAAACTCACCATCAATGTAAAGTGATCTTTCTTCATATTTCCCAACTGTCCCTTCAGTGAATTCACCCTCTGAACGAGTGCAGACCGTGGCAATACCCTTAAGTTCTCCTCATTGTCTTCCCGTTCCCTTGTAGATCCCCATTTATCTCCTCGAATTCCACCTCCGCTTTCTCCACGACCGCCGTCACTTTCGTCTCCTACATCCTTCGGAAGTAAAACGGTGTTGCGCCTTACACGCATCCTTTGGGGTGTTATTGGCGCCGTCTCCACGACATTGACTTTCCGACGCCGTTCTGTCAGTACGTCGTCCTCCCCTTCGGAATCCCTCTCAACCACTGCTGCTGTCCGTCCGACAATAAGCTTGGATGATTTACAATTTCTACGTCGTGTTCCTCTCCCGTCCGCATGTTCTCGGCACTTCTCTCCCTCTCTTCTCCACAACTTCAACACCCCACAATCCATGAACCACACTCCCTGTTCTTCTTTCACTACTCTCCCCTGTTTCACGTTCTGCTCTCGGCCGCACACGCCCCACTCTTTCTTTCTCCTGTTTCGCATTCTCTTGCTCGGAACCAATTCTTTCCTTCATTGGCACTCTATTTGGCGTCACAACAACCAAATTCTGTACTCCGCGCGTCCCCGCCGGCTGCACACACCTCACTCTCTCCCTTTCTCCTTCCACCTCTTCGGGTACACCCGCGTTAGGCACTTTATCACCGTTAGTTCCCTTTCTTCCTCCAAGACCCCACTACCTAATATGGTACTACTCCTTGCTACCGTTCTTCCCTCGACGCCCGTACGAAGCTCTTTAACCATCACTATAATATCCTCGATATCGCTCTTCTCTAAAGCTTGCGCAGTCTCTGCGCTTCTTTCACGACCATATCTCTCCCGACCACCCCGAAGAACCTTCTTCGCCTAGCCTCGCTGCACTACCATACTTTTTTTGGACTAACTTCTTGATCTCGTGCGTTCGCAATAGGTTTCGTCACCACAATGCTTACCGTTCGCTCCGTTCGCTCCGTTCACTCCGTTTGTTCTGTTCGTTACATTCGCTCCGATGTTCCGCCTTCGACGCTCTTCGACGCACCGTCGCTTTCCGCCGATCCGTCGCTCCTTGCCGCACCGTCGCTCCTCACCGCACCCTTCCTCCCTTTCCAACGTAAAATACTCTGAGGCGCACGCGTACTAAGGGCGATGCGAACTTCGCCACTTACCGTTTCGCCACGCCTTTGACTCTCTGACGCGCAACCGCTAACCTCCTCCGCATTCACACCCCTCGTCTTACGTTTCGCCATATAAAATCCGAACGGTTCCTCGCGGTTGACGCTGGGCTCATGACGTCTTAGCCGCTGACCGTGATCGAAGGTCACTGGAATCGGAACTGCTCTGCTCTCGACGTGTTTGGCGCTCGATATGATCGAACGTCACTGATCGAATGCACACCCCTAATTGAGTGGAGTGTGGTGGAAATCACCGAGTGCGGTTTTTTATCCCCCGATTCTAAAACCGAAAATTAACACCGAAATATCCATTTCTCAACTAGACATTTCTCATAATCGGAAAAACGTACAAGGTTTCGCAGCATACTCGATGCTCTTCGCTACCTTTCATGTATCTATATACTTCCAGGTTGAACTTCAGCTAAAGTTCTTACTTTCTATTTCGTGCTCAACAGCGTAGTTGGAGTGCAATTAATGCCCATTATTTATAGTGGTTTACTTATGTGTTTTAAATGTAGATAATTTACTACACGTTCTAATAGATTACTATAATAGGATTTGTCGATGTACCCCAGCTATACTGTACTCCGTTATCCGCGAACAACTCCTCTCTCACTTCCAGTTCTCGAAGTGCTCGCACCGCAAGCATTTGCTATTCTCATAGTTGCTGAGGGGTGCGTCCTGTATTTGGAGTTCGAATGACCCGCACATTTTCAGTCCTTCGTTTCGTCACACCATCCGAAACTGCATCAATGTCCTTATCACCTTCCATATATTTGGGATCGTTAATCATTCAATCCAATGAAAAAGGAGCGGGGACAATCCATACAGATATTAAACTTACTCCTTGTCTTCTTTCTGGGAGGCTATGGAATATATCGCCGGGGACATTAAACTCCATCGCATACTTCCGAAAGCGTTCGGATGTGGCTCCCAATAACCCTTCACCATATCTCTTGTGTACCTCTCTTCTCTTCGTTAGGTCATGGTACACCAGTGTTCCAAAGAAGTAACATATCTCTTCATTTTCCATGAATCGGCGTGTAGTGAACACCCCCACTCTGGCGTCAGGGTGACGAACTGTCGACTTCCTGATACGACAACCGCACATGGTCGCTTCCAGAGCCAACATAGCAATCCAATCCAGAAGCCCCATCTTTCCTTGCAAAGTTGTAGGCCATTCGTGAAGGGCCTTATGCCTACCAATGGTGACCAAGCTCTCATCCCGCCACATTGACGTAAGAAAGTCCACAATATACGTAGGAAACTTTTGATACTGGGGGTAGCCGGATGGAGCCTTCCATGATCTCGATGGGCGGACATTCCACTTCGGAAATAAATTCAACACCCTAATCATAGCAT
This sequence comes from Gracilaria gracilis, assembly GCA_030374805.1. NCBI lineage: Eukaryota > Rhodophyta > Florideophyceae > Gracilariales > Gracilariaceae > Gracilaria > Gracilaria gracilis. The sequence continues at coordinate 67,218 of JARGSG010000076.1, forward strand.
TCCGAACTTCCTGCGTTACCTGGATATCCGTCTCATTTTCCCACAGGCACAATGAGAATTGAATAAATGCGGCGTGCTTAGCATGGGCAAAGCAGTCAGGGTCCGGCTCACACCCGATGAACCTACGATGTGGTTGTAACTCCATGCATGCCATTGCTGTCAAAAACGTCCCTGCAAACAACTCGACTACAATATCTCCAGCCTGGGAAAACCGAATGATTAGCTCCTTCAACAATGCCCTAGGTTTCTGTTCGGACCTCACCTTTTGTAAAGCGTGGCCCCCACCTTCCTTCTTTCTCTTCCACTGAAGAGTCTCCCCACTAGACATGGGAGGTACCTGGTCAATGACACTGTGGTACCCCGGGTGCCTCGACTGCACGAAGTTGAAGTTCTCATAGTACACCATCACATGCTGCTGCGCGTAGCTGAGACCATTTCGAATTCCATGTACAGAATACTGCATTGCAGGGAAAAGGGAGCACGACCTACGTCCAGGGTTACGAATCGGGTTGCCTTGCGACCGTACAAAGTGCATTGGGACCTGGTCCAAAACAAAGGAACGCCTTGGTACTCCGTTTTCGTCTTTCGCCCCAATGGCAGAAAGTACATCTGTTCATTCCTGGACCTGCTCGAAAGCACTAAAGATAACGAAATAGCCTCCAGAACGTAGCAGTCTTTATGGAAGCTTTTCTGGCTTCTTCATGTTTTGAGGGCTCAGTACATCGTACCAGCTGTTGCTTAGGTCTCTGTTCCCTTGGATGTTGTGCGGAGGATCCATGAGAACCAGTTGAACTTTTCTTACCGGAGACACACCATCTCTGCGCAAAGTCTCGTCCATCTCTACAATATCCTCAAACCCACAATTGTACAAGCGTAAAACTCCATCTCCTCCTCACAACTTCGGAAAGCCATTTTGTCATCCAACGACTCAATAGATGGTGGGGGTATTACGCCTACCCCGGACGCTTCGTCACCAGTACTTCCTTTTCCAATGTCGGCAACTATGTTCGTATCACCATCTTCTTCTTCGCCTCTCCCATCCTTCGGTTCCGTTGATTTCCCAATTTCCTACACCCCCTCCACATCATCCTCAATTTTTACCGCAGGTTCTGGTTTGGATATCGGCGTTACCACCATACCAGGGACGTTCACTGGTTTTTTCGGTTCCAACGGGCTTATGGCCTCCATGACGGAGGGCACAAGCCAATTCGAGAAACTATGGAATCTCTGAGCAAACGCCAGTTATGAATCCCTCGTAAACGTCTTCAAAACTCTCCATCGTCCTGGTTCGGAAATTGATTAGAACTGCTCATTCACGATAACCTTGTTGAGGTCCGAAATGAACTCCTTTGCAAGCATTTGGAGGGTAGCATCGATGTCTTGCGGTAAATTAAATGCCCACGGGATGACTTCTGTTTCAATAACAGTCTCACTTCTGCTCGGGAGCAAGCAACGGTCGTTATCCCGGTGGGAGAACCCCTCTGCCCTCGTGTCGATCGCTTGAACCTTCATTTCGTCGTACATGACTCGGATGAATGAAAAAACCATGAATTACACGGTAGGGAATCTCAGGAATTGAGAAAAACAATCCCATGCCTTCGTTATGAGCTGCACACTAAAGCCAACACGCTGAGCTTGGATTTTTTTGGATATTCGGACATTCACGAAAGATGTGGAGTATCTCTTTTCTCCTCTCTTCCTCTTCTGGCCTATAACTCCTTTTTACATGGAAACTTTCTGAATGAGCGAGAGAAAGAGAATTCTTTCGAAATGTGTGGCAACGGTTGTGGCGAACGGGGGGACCACCCGCCCCACTCGCTTAGGAGGTATAGTCATGGACTTGAAAAACTCGGTCAAAGTCACATTCTTCCGTATTTCTTTAAAGTTCACCTCGGTATAAGCATTCGAGAAGTCCCTTACACTCCAGTCTCTATCACCGTCCAAAATGTCCAGTAACTTCGTTGAGAGATATAGCTCACGATAAGACCCTTTCAGAGATACGACCCGTAGATCACTGTCAGTAAAAGTCGGATGTCCTGGACCCACAAGAATATAGAAGTAATTCTTTGCCAGTGGTAGGACATTGCGATTCTTGATAACGTAATCAACGCACTCGCTGTGTCCCACCTTCCTTTGCCGGTCTTCATCTCGAATTGTCGACGCGTAATGATCGCAGATTGTGTAACATACTGCGACAAGCTCATCTCCGGAGCCATTCAGTTTTCCAACCTTCATATCGGAGCTTGAGGGTGCCGCTGACGTAGACCTCGACGAACTAGGTGGAGCAATTTTATGAATGCACGCGAAGTGGGTGCATTGACGGGTTATGATTCGAACTTTCGGAGCGGATGAGAGATGGCAGGGGACGGGAGATGGCAGCGGAGGGGAGAAAACAGCGCACGGGAGCCTGCAGCGGGCAGGGGATGACTGCCAACGAGATATGAGAGTGCGTGGGAGACGGGAGCGGGCGGGAGAGAATAAAAACTATACAGCACGAACCAGGTTCTCTCAACACCTCAGGGAGATGTGCAAGATGCTTGAGATGTACGTGAAGCCGTAAAAAGGTGTCAGGGAAGGCTGGGACACTCGAGGGATATGAAACTTGGTGATTGCAAACATATACGCGAAGTTATAGGGAACGGCTGCTAGGAAAGCGGACCAGGGTGGCGTGGCGCTTCATCAGTGCACTGATGAGGCCCAACGACCCCTTGGTCCGCTGTCGCAAAAAAATATTTTTTTTTCAATATTTTTCAACGACAGCCTAGGACAGCGGACTGGAGTGTCGTGGCACTTCATCGGGGCACCGATGGAGCGCCACGACACTCCGGTTCACTGTCCCAACGCGCCTTGAGTGATGAAGCTGTGGTAGAGGTACACGTGGCCCCGCCAACCCGCACCCCTACCAGCCATAGGAATAGGGCATCCTCTATATAAAATAAAGGTAGAAGATTTACTAACTTTATCTCATCTAGAAAATGTCCTATTCTTAGCTACGAAGCGTGAGGGTGTGCCACCTTTCACGGAAATATATCGTTCTCTTTCCACAACCGAGATATACTTCGGTTGTGGAAGAAAAGGAATATATCCCGGTAGAATGTGTGACCACGAAGAAGTTAGGGCGTGGAAGGTGTTGGGAGAGGGAGTGGGGACGGCTTTTATACAGCAGCACACGTGTGCTTGGGGTGGCTCGAATGAAATATTGAAAATATGAAATATCATCTTTGTGCAGCCACTCGTTTCAAAAAATCTCAAAAATATTTTTCGGGACTGCGGACCGGGGCGTCGTGGCGCTTCATCAGTGCACCGGTGAAACGCCACGACACCCCGGTCCGCTGTTCCAGAGTGAAATTAGTCCGCCACAAATTTTATTTATATCTTTATTATATCAAACATTGTTGTACAAGTGTACTATAGAGGTTAGTAGCTTGATGTAGCTTCGTAAAGGTCCCGAGAGTGGGCTATAAAATTTTATAGAGGCACAGTGTATAGTTTGAACTAATATTGAGCGGACGCGCATCCTTGATGAAGTAGACGGAAAGGAACGGGAGTGAAAGTTACAACTAGCTGATCGATCTTGCGAGCGTTCCCGACGGTCGTAAACCACCTTTTCGATTCTATCAGCCGCGTGTAACTGCGATGCCACCTCGCAAGCATAAAAGGGGTCGCGATTCAAGACAACCGAACCCAAGTGCAGGGGTGTCAGAAATGCCGCCCCTAACACGAGGGAGAGGGAGGGCAAAAGGCACTACGCCGCGTATGCCACTAGCCCGAGCAATGACGAAGAAGGTTTCGCCCGCTGCTACGCCGGTAGTGAAAGGCGGCGATGCAGTGCATTTGTTTGTGACGGTTGGGAAAGAAAAGAGCAGGGTGAAAGTGGGAACCGCGGAGGTGAGAGGTGTCGGGTCCGCCAGTGGTGCTGGGAAGGCCCTTTTCCGTTCGCGCCGTGGGCATGTTCTAAGCGCGACTGCCCTAGAAGGTGAAGAATTGGTTGTGATCTGAAAGACGAAGATTATAAATCATGGAAGCGCGAAGTACCCTTACCGTTTTTAAGGTGCTGGAGACCCACCAAGTACGCTGAGCGAGTTGTTCTGGGCTTTGTTGTATGCGTGGAATACGTCCATGATGGACCCAATCGAGATTCCGCAAATTCCTACTCCAGAGTCTGGGGCTGGCAAGTCTTCTACATCTCAGCCTGAAAAAATGGTTGCTTCGGAGGTCGAGAAACCTGCTGAGGAAGCTTCCAAACCTCCAGAAAAGTCTTCTCACGGGATGAAGAAGTCCGTGGGAGCGAGCGGCAGCATCATAGAGGACTCCGACGACGATATTGCGGAGGTCTTCCAGACGAGTAAGGCTCCGCTTACTGACCCGGAGGAGGATTTGTTCGATGAAGGAGACAGTGTTCCGTCGGAGGAGGTCGACAACACCCTGTCTCTCAAGAAGATTTCCTTTGCCGACTATGTTCAGCGCAGGTTAACGATGGATATAGAGATAATTGAAATCCCGAAGAAGACAGTACGAAGTGGGGATCTGGAACAAGAAAGGCGGCGATGATGAAATGTCTCACCTTTGGTTGGCTTCCGTCTGCACGTTCGATTGATATGGCATCTCTAGGGGAGTATGATGTGAATTAAATAGTAGTTGATGGGAAAAGTTTTGTGCCCGTAACCCTCATAGACGGATATCACCGAATTCTTGTGATACGAGACTTGCATGGAGAAGGTGGGAAGTGGGTGGATATAGTCTCTTCCTTGGATGTTGTGCTGTGAGGAAGAAAGGAGGAGAAGGACATGACAATGAACGAGGTACTAGGACTCGGCAATCTTCTGAACGAGATGAGTTCGAATGTGCTGCAATCCGATTTGCTCCAAAGAGGATGAAGAAGGGCACCATGAAGACCCCTTCTGGGGATATACCAATGGAGACTGTTACTTTATTCAGGAATACGACGAAGCCGGCATTGAAAAAGTTCTTCAAAGAACAGAAAATAAATTTGGTGTCTTCGAGCGAGGATGAAAGTGGTGGCAGTCAGAACGATAGTAGGTTCGTTCAGGACGAGGAAGAAGTGGTGGAGGAAGGAACGATGCGTGGATTTGAAGATAAGAATATCGAAAAACCACCGAAAGGGGTGAATAAGGCAGGTGAGTGGGCTGGTGGATCGGATAAGTCATGGACGATTCTCGTGAATGCGCTACCGAGTGAGTGGTCGGGAGGGAAAAATGCAGTGAAACATCAGCACCCGTGGATGGAGATGATTCATTTACAAAAGGAACACCGGCTGGGTGTTTGGGGTTGGCGGATTTGATAGCGGTCTATCACGCGGTGGACTGGCATGCCGCCCGGAATGTGCACAAAAAGAGGGGTAGCACGAAAGAACCAGTTCTTGGGGTGAAGCTTTCGTTGAAGGGAAAGCCGAGAGGGGAGGAAGAAGCTCTTTGGATGGCGGCAATGGAGAGGGATGACCTCGCTCGAGAGAACTTCGCGACGAAGAGAATGAAATTGATGGAAAAGGGTTTCTGTGTTTTGGAACACTTCGGAACTGATGAAGGTATGTCAGAGGAGGCAAAGAAGAGGGGCGTGGTGGTGGATGAAGATGTGACAGAAGGGTTGCTGGAGTTTTTTGAGAAGGACTTCAAGGAGCAGGCAGACTTGAAGTTTGAAGAGAACCGAACGAAATAGAATCCCATCATCAACTCGAGGGAAGGAAAGGATGCTGGGGACAGGATGCAAGGAATTGGACGATATATTACGACGAAGAAGGGGATTGTTGATTGCATGGAATCGGATGAGAAGAATGTGATGATGGTGAGAAAGCGGGCGTTGTTGAATGCGAAGATTGGGCAAATTGCATCGGCTCTTTGCCTTTGTAACAACAGCAAGGCGAAGAAAAGGATGTATGCGCCGCAGACCGGAGGGTGTGTGTTTTGTAGGGGGGAGGGATGCCCAAGGCAGTTGTTTTACACTGATTTTCGAGGGTTGAAGAATGTGGAGAAGGATAAGGGAGATACTCCGGGGTTCTTCGTGGTGGCCTCTAGGGGTAGTTCATTTATGATATGGGTTTTTGAGAGATCACGCAATATGTATGTGACGGATGACAAGAGTTTGAGGAGGTTATCACGTACAATGGTTGTAAAGAAGTTCAGGTTTCCGCCTTACTATGGGTGTATTGGGAGAGAAGGTGTGTGTCATGTGGGAGCTGGGTACATGAATGCGTTGGTGAAAGAGAATTGCCTGAAGTATCACATGTACTTTGTACCTGAAGGATACAAGCTCCCTGACGTGGTGCACAGGGAGCCAGCGTTTCGGCCAAAGTTCGTAGATGAGGACTTTGGGCTACGAGAAGACCCTAACGATCAGCTGGAAGATGATAAAGATTTTGAAGGAAGAGAATGAAATGGAAGATATAGAAGATGGAGAGGACGAGTACGAAGAAGAAGATGAAGAGATGTCAGGTGGTCCTGCTTAGAATACAGATGGGAATTACGAAAAAGGACATATGATAATGGATGACGACGATGAGTAGGTATAATGTAGCACTTATACTGTTGTGTTTGTTTGTGACAGAGACTCTACATAAAAACTGAACAGGTGATTTGTTTAAGCGGCAACTTAAGAAGAATTGGAGAACAAAAACGGCTTTTTTTTGTAGTTGCAACGAGTACGAGGTTTACAATTTGTTCTCATTACTAGTGAATGTGATGTCTAAGAACATTGACATAGTTGGTGTGGAAAGGGGCAGGGTCCTGCCTTCCGGCAAGTTTTTCGTCTGCAGAGGTGAGATAGAAGTAAGCATTTCTGGATTCATACTCCTAGAAAGAGGCTGGGAAGGAATTAAGGCTGCTGCCATTTTCTAAAAGTGATTCCCCTATAGAACGAATATTGAAGGAGAGACCTGTGTTGAAGGTGACTATCCCTAGAAGCCCCTTCATTATAGTTGAGACAAAAGTATTTTTTCTTTGTAGCCACTTCATGCATGGTAACAAATCTAAATGAAGAACCGACGAGATTGAAGAAAGAGATCCAAACGAGCTTTTGGTAGTAAGACCTGGAAAAGGTGTTTTCTTCTCCGATACTGCAAGTGAGAACTGCGGTCCAGAGGCGTTCAGCTATTGCCAGAGCCGACTTTCCGGTGGCTGTGGTTAGACCATTGGGAGAGAGAGAAGTGACACCATCCTTTGGGGAGGCGCCGATAGTGGGAACGGCGATGTAAAGAGCGGCTCGTGTGCAGTGCTCCATTCCATGTTGGAAAAGAATGGGAAGAATGTGACCATTCTGGATGAATGCCAAGTCTTCTGCTCGCGGTGCTGGACAAGACAGAATTACTTTTTCGAGAAGGTCGTTCCTGCCAAAGAAGAAGATTGGACCCTGGGGAAGGCAATCTGCGGAAATGAAGTGTTCGATGGAGAGAAAGGTGTCTAGAGGGGAACCATTGTTGTAAAGCATGGTGCCAATACGGCTTCTACCTACGACAACAGCTGGGATGATTGTAGAACGGAGAAAAGATGAATGGGAGCTCATTGCGATGAGTTTGTTTGATTGAAGGTATGGGCTGTTGAAAAGTGTCGGGTGCTGGTAGCTTTGAAAGGAAAGTGGTCTACATTCTCAGAAGTGGGTAAAGCTTTAAGTACACGACTGGGCTGTTGTTTTGGTCATCGAAAAAAGTGTTCCAGGGGATAAGGAGATTTGTATGATTCGGTTATGGAAAGAAATGGGCAGCAGGGTGGTACAGGAGGTAGGTTCTAAGAGTGTGTTTATGAGAAAGTATGCAGTGAAATAAAGCATAGAAAGTAAAAGTTTATGGTACCGTTCGTACTTGAGAGGTGGTGCATCAGGGGTTTCATTGGGATATGGTATGGACCGAGTTTGGGAAAATGTGGAGATTTTTATGAAAAAAATGGAAACTCTGTGGAGTCGCGGGAAATAGGAGTGGATGTGAGGGCAGCGCAAGTGGGTTTGTGGCCGACAGTGCCACGGGTGGGCAGATTGCGCGGGAGTGCTGCAACTGTCGGGTTCATCTCAGTTGTTCTATTTATCTTCGTTATCGTAAACTTCCGTTTATTTCTGGGATGTCGAATAGGTACGTCGAGGACGAGGAGCTAGTTGCTCTGCTTCACCGGACGGTGGTACCAGAGACGCCACCGGGAAAGATGAAAGAGGGTGGGGACAAGTTTGCATGGGGGAGAAGGAGGGAAGTGGGGATGGAGAGGGAGGTGGAGGTGATGGGGGTGGAGAGGATGCGGGACCGGAGAGGAGGTTTACGGCGGAGATGGAGGAGTGTTTGAGGAGGCTTGGAGGGGATCTGAAGTAGCATTTGGAAGACTGGCTTTCTGAGATGGTTATTGAGATAGGAGGGGTGGTGCTGAGTGTGTTGGAGATTGGGGTGCCAATGGATTTGATTTCGATGACTCGGAAGAGGATGACGTTGGCTGAAATGGGGACAGGAAGGTATATGAGTGGGATGATAGAGTGCGTTAGGAGGGAGCTGGTGACGCTGAGAAGGGAGAATATGGGGCTGAGGGGACGTGTGGAGGTGTTGGAGGCGCAAGTGGGACAGATGGAGAAGGCGTGCCAATTGTTGTTGGAGGTGAAGGAGCTGGTGAGGGAAGGAGGCGTTGGGAGGGAGCCCGGAAGAGTGAAAGGGTCACAGATGACGCCTGGCTCTCGTGGTGGAGGTGGGTGTGCGAGGGGGTGGAGCGGAGAAGGAAATGGAGTGGAGGTTGGGGGAAGTCGGCTGAGGAAGAGGCGAAAGGGTGGGGTGATTGTGGGCGAAGATGGGGAGGTGTGTGTGCCTCGGCAGCTGAGGTGTAGAGCGTCACTAGTTGGGTTTGGTAGTGCGGCGGCAGCTGTGTGAACGGCGGAGCGCATACTAGAGGGGCAGGAAGAGAAGAGGCTAGGAGGGGTTGGAAGCCGGTTTGGGGCTAGGAAATTGTACGAGAATGGAGAGAGTGTTTCTTTGGAGTTCTTCAACTTGACATTTAGAGAACCTGAGACTCAGGATCCGAATGCAGGGTTGGAATAAGGGAGCGCTGGTGGTGGGTTCGTAATTTTTTAGAGTGTTTTTGACGAGTGTGGTGAATGTAAAGTTACGAACGGTGGCAGGGGAACTACAAAGTATCCTTCAACTCCAGTAGGTGACGTTTGAACTGCACTGAACGGAAAGGTGAATTCTAAAATTTTTTTTTGCCTTGTCAACTCGCGCAAACTGCAAAAAAGCTAGTTTTTTTGGACTTTTAATTTCAAAACTAGCGATCTAGCATACTAAACTAGCATTCCGAGAACACCGACGAGATATTCAAACCCGAATTCTTTTTCAACGACAGCGATGTTGGCCAGATTAAGGCAATTCATGAGTGGTTTGGGATGAAGGCATCTATATACCTGTGGCCCGTGAAACGTGCTTTGAAGAGAAAAACTTGGTGCCCTAAGAAAATCTGAGGCATCAAGATATACTGAAAAGGTCGAGCAAAAAATTTCGAACATGGTCTCTGTACATTACAACTTACATCCATTTTTTTACAATGAAAACGATGGATGAAATCAAGCAGACTTGGTTAAACTCCGTTCAAGAGTTGTGCAATTTTCAAAACGGTAAGGTACTCGGAGAACTGTATTCTTTCTTGAATGAAAATTGGTATTCTGATAACTGGTTTGTGTTATGGGAAACGCGTACGGAAGCTTCGACTGCTTTTTGAAGGACAACTATGATGGTCGAACCTCATTAAACTGTGCTTAAAAGGTTATATTTACGAAGCTATAATCGACCGCGCGGACTTCTTGGTATTCGTTCTAGAGAACTTCATGAAGAAATATGTATGTGACCTCAATAGCCTGATTACTTGTGGTACAAAAGCATTCTGGTTTATGCAATTCAGAAAAGAATGGAAACACACAAGTGAAAAAAAAAGAATGATTATGAAATGAACAAGTCACAATGGTTATGTTCTTGCCCGGCGTTCATGAGACCATGATTTTTATTTTGCAAGCACTTAGTCGAAAAAGATCCATGTCCTTAGTATCGTGACATAATGCTCCATCATCGTCCACACATTTTATTTTTGAAAGATAGCGAGACCAATTTCTCTCCCGTTTCCATTGTGAGAATTTCCATGATCCTTTGGAGCCTCCATTGTTGTTTTAAAACCCACCTATGCTTTCCAACCGACCGCCTTTGTCCTTCTTTCAAAACCTAGATTCCCCAGAAATCGATATTTCAGAATTCCAACAAATAGTAAAACGCGGTTAAGAGCTACTAAGCTGAGCTCACGATCATTTGCAGGCAATTTTACACAGTACCGCTGAAAGCGCGCAGCTGAATTTGTTTTGGATTTCTGTCATTTCTCCATTGGAGAGGTACAATGAATCGGTAACTCGTAATCTGTCTGCGAGAGAAGCACCAAAAACATTTGACTCTGAGCGCACAACGTTCCACCAGTAAACACTTCGTGTCATCCTGTCTGTCAGTTGAATTTGCTTCTTGTTTGACGCCCTGGTCAAAACTTGCAATGAAGTATGTGTTGAGAATTATGTCAGAGAGCGGAGACGGTGATGGAGGGATCTTTCGGCCCAATATGCGTCAGTGTCGTTGAAAATGTAACGAAACGCTGACTTTGCTGGAACGCCAGTGTTTGGAAATATATGGCAAAGGATGTGGTGCAACCCCCATGAGGGTAATTTTCCCGACTCAGTCGTTTTCGCGTGGGCGTGACTGTGCGCTTGCTACCGCAACGTGCGGGTTTCTTGTTACCATTATGGTGTGCATGGTGTGCATAGTGTAATCGCCACGTATAATACAGTCCTAATATGGGTGTGATGGGTACACATGTGGCACGGTTGCAAGGGACGGTTGGCGCAGCATTGCTGGTATTTTAGATATTTATTACATAGTGCTTACATAGTTTAGGGAGGTTTTTACACACTATATAGTTTCAGGGCGCCAAGGCCCTGCCACTCAGTATATCTCCGCAACCCGGGTTGGCTATACAATACTTCGCCTCCTTCCGTACTCTACTCTTTTTCGGAGGGATACGCCGTTGCCAACGGGCTGTCTATTCCTCTCCATCACCTAAACAAACCCATCGCTGGGAGTATTTACCAACTATTGTCGTGTTCGTCCTTGCATAAGGTGCCCTCCGGCTTTGTCGTTTTCTTTGGTCACCTTCGTGACTCCCTCTTCTTTCCTTTTTCCTTTTGGAATGCTCCCCGTGCCCCGCGGCCTGTGCTGACGACGCGTCGCACTCGCCACACTGTGGAAACTTCGCCTCCTTGGAGTAAAACACACAACCGCCGCTCGCGCCGAGAACCTTCTTTTCTCACCTTCCTACGCGTGTCGTGAAGGGTTGACCTCGGTCTTACACCCGACTTAGCCGTGTCATCCCTGGAAGGACTCTACTGCTGACTTTGCCTCGTGATGGAACGTCCAGACGTTTTCTGGTGCTTTCCCGCTTGTGGGCATTGCACTACAAAGTGGTCTCCTGACTTAGAAGAATACACTTGTATTGTGCGTTTTTCCCTCCTTGAGGTGATTTCTTGCTATACCGTAAGCGTCCTATAATCCAGTTGAACGGTTTACCCGATGTCTCGGAAGCCCTTAAACTCGGAACCGGCGGCTACCCGCAGCCGCTCACATGATAGTGGGGATATTTCCGATAATCGGTTGGTTTCGAAGATCTCTATTCGGGCAGGTTCAAACCTTTCCGGGAAGGTCGCTCCGAGAGCTTCGAGCCAACACCAAGAATCCCAGAACCTTCCGTTGGCACCTTTGGTGACTACTCAGCATGGTGCGGGCCTTCTCAGAGTGTTGCTAGTCCGCCTCAGGGGTCCCAGCCTGCTCCCGCTGAAGCGGCGTCTCAGCACCGTCGAGAGGTTGCTAACACCCGCCAGGGAAATTCACTCGAAGAACAGGTTCGCACTCTGCGTCCCTCTCGTAATATCCTATTAGAGAAGTTTGGCACCCTCCGCGAGGTGGTCGAGAGAGTTCCTGCAAAGAGCGTTGCTGAGGACCTCCGTATTTTAGGGTCTGATGTAAGCACATTGTTTGAGTGTTTGGGTTCGCTCACTGCCTTTGTAGAAAGAATTTAGGAGCCTTTCAATCACGTCCGTGCTCGTCTAGCGACGTTGGAGAAGACCATCATAATGGATGTTCACTCTCAGAATGATCCGGTTGCTGCTGGGTCACAACTCGAATAGCACCCTTGACAGGGCAAGGACTGCCGCAGGCGGAAACCCAAACGCCGAAGCTACGATTCAAATTCATCAAATTTGTCGGAATCTCACCCTAGTAACTCGGATAGGTTTATCTCGGCTGACTCTGGGTCAAAGGATGGTCGGCGTGGGCGCTCTTCGCGCTCTAAGCGGTTCTCTGCCACCAAGGGGGTGATCTACTCCCTTACTAAGTGCAGAAGGCACCCCGGACTCCGGGAATTGAAACCTACGAATAGAATGTACCGAAAGCTACCTTCGTAATGATACTATTGGCTGGAGGATTCATCACTAAATCGCACACCCCGTGGAACGGGCAAGGTGAAAGATTGCATCAAACGCATGTAACTTTCGCTGAGGAACCAGAGCTTTTCTGGAGAGGATCCAATTATGGAGTTGGATTTTCTCGCCCACTTTATCGCGGAAGCCGATATACTTGAGATGAACGAAGGACAAGCCTACGTGGCGCTGCCGTAAATTTTACGGGGAAGGGCCGACGACCAATTTTACTCTGTATGAGGTTCATCTAGGTCCTTCAAAGGAGAGTAACATGCTGGCTGGAAGCTCTCCAGTACCTCTTGAGGTCATAGGCGACAAATGCTGCTATTCAATCCGCGACCCTCGCCTTGAGGGATACCCGAAAGCGCTCCGGAGAGGTTGAACCCGATTTCGCGGTATGCATTAGCAAGGCTTTCCACCACTGTGGAAATATTTACCCCGCCGGGGAACGCTGTGCGTTGTTCGTTGACGGACTCGATCCCGCCATCAAGGCATTCGTCGCCCGTCGTCAGGAAGATAAGCCAAAAGATAAAATATCTTGAGCTGGGCCAAGGCGCACATGTGAAACTTGATGCAATGCGCGCACGTGTCCCTCATCAGAGGTCTAAGGTCGCTAAGACGTGGAAGATGGAGGCCCCTTCTCCATCTTTGTCGCTTTTTGCCAATAAACGCTCTCAACAGGAACACGACACGGTGCTTTTGGCTCATGACAAGGTCGGCTCACTTCCTACATCGATACTACCATCCACGACGGATACTTCTTTCGCGACTGCACAAGAAGATCCGCGCTTCTATGCGGACGTTACTCGCTTCCCGGCGGCGTGGATTCCGTATTCGAACGGAGTTTCCCGTTATTAACGGCCTGGATGGAAAGATACCCGCCCTGAGCTACGTTTCGCCGAAGCTCGGAATGGAACCTCACAAAAAGCAGCGACGAGGCTGATATGCCACATATGTTACAGGAATGGCCACGTTTCGCCGCAATGACTCCTCACAGCGAAGGAATGGGCCAAATTCGTAGTAAACTACGAGGCCCTCACTCCAGAGGAAAAGCGATCGGTACCGATAGCTTCGCATCTGCGTGCCCAGATGAGCTTCTCGCACGTGGTTCAGCAATCGCGGTCAGTTACGATGGCATTGGTCGTCCCTGCTTTGCAGGTAGTCGAGTCAAACAACACGTCAGTGGTGGAACCCACGCGAAAGTCTCCCGCCCTCGTAGTAGAGGAGAACACTGGGGCACCACCAGAAGGGGGAATTTTTCAGTGAAACTGAAGATTGGAGTCTCCCCTTCGGGAGAGGCGGCCTCAGAGTTGAGGTTTTTAACGCCCGAGGCGTCTTCGTCTCGCTTCCCGGTGAAAATTCTCTCGAAGAAGGACATCGCAGTCGCAGACTCTGAACACGTAGGAGTTCTGCGTCGAACGTGGATACGGTTGAAATTTACCCGGATTCTGGATTGGGTCTTGGTCATGGGCAAGCATAACTACAAGGTATACGCTGACCTTGGCCTAGACCCCCAGTTTATGGTGAGAATTCTAAGTGTCCTGGATAAAGTTGATGGCCCAAACTTTATCCTGTAATCTCTATTGGTACCGCAATTGCGGTCTCTTATTCGTCTTGACACGGTTCCAGAAGTCGCTGATGCGAAGAAAAACAGTTTGAAAACGGTAGGAGTCATCGACTTGGTCGTACGACTGGGCACCTCGATGGTGAAACTCGACTTTTTCGTTTTCCGTTCATTGGCTGCGCCAGTTATAATGGGATGTGCTTACTGCGACAGGTTTGTAGATGCCATCTGGCCCCACCTCAGGTGTGTGGAATTGGACGACAGATCATCCATCCCGATTTTCGGCCGCCCTCTCAAATGCGCTTCGAAGAAGCAGGTCTCATTGCCTGCTGCGTAGGAACCGCCACCCGCATCGTGAAAATACACGAAGCTTTGTATTGCAAAGTCGATTTCTATACCACCGGAATCCCAGGTCATGGTACAAGTGAGTTCCCGTCAACCTGGTCTTTGGGTTATTCAACCCTTATCCTCGTTGTAAAAATGATGTCAACTTGCTGCTGCGAATGGCGTTGTGCAGATCTCACCAGATGCCACGTTCCGTGTATTGGCTGCCAACCTTGACACCAAACCCCAGTATCGGGGAGAGAACCAAGTAATTGGGTCTGTCCCTCCGCATCCGCTGGCAATGCTCCCAACGATGATGACGGACGCTGACGTTCTCGATTTGGTTCCCTCTAAAAAGGACGCTAACTTTGAGAGAGTCGCCACTCCGTCTAAAGAGGTGGAGGAGACTACCGTTGAAACGAAATTGAAACCAATGGAATCGGATACGAAACTTGTTCCTTACTCAAGAAAGCATGGACTGACAAGCTAAGACCGCCTTGTACCGGCGAAGGCTTTCGAAGAGCTGGACCTCGGTCATATACCGGTATCGCATCGAAAACGCTCCGTGATATGTTGCGGGAATTTACCACAATGTGGAATAGCTCTCTTGGAGAGATTAGTGCGATGGAACACTGTATCGAATTTTTGCCGAACGCGCGCCCTTTAGAACAACCCCCATACAGTGCGGAACCGAAATCTCGGGAAGAATGGCAGTTCCAAGTGGACCGGATGCTCCGTGCCGGGGTGATTGAACCCGCTCAATCACCATGGGCCTTGCCAGTTGTATTGGGAGTGAAGGCTGATGGCACGTGGATGTTTTGCGTGAACTATAGTCGCCTGAACGCCGTAACAGTACGGGACACCTACCCCATACCGCGTATGGACGAGTGCATCGATTCGTTCGGTGACGATACGGTGTCCACGGCTTTGGACACCAATTGGGGCTACTGGCAAGTCCCTGTAAGAGAAGATCTCCGCGACAAGACAGCGTTAGTCTGCTACTCAGGTCCTACCGTATCAAGCGGATACCGTTTGGTTTAACCAACGCCCCCGCTATAGCGCGGGGTAGTGCTACCTTTCAGCGTGTGGTAGATATTCTACTTAATCGCTTTAAGTGGCGGACGTTTCTGGTCTATCTGGATGACATCATTGTCTTTTCAGATAACCTAGAATACCACGCCACCCACGTCAGAGAAGTTATGACAGTTTTACGGGATGCTGGGATAACCCTCAAGCTGAGGAAGTGTGAGTTCTTCACAGACATCATCAAGTATCTGGGACACATAATCCGTTCTGGACGTTTGATGACCGAGGATGTACGCTGGTAGTCCCTCGCTCAGGCGAAGAAACCCAGCACCCAAACCGAACCTCGCTCCATCTTAGGGCTTGTCAACGTCTATCGACGGTTTTTCCTGAACTTTTCGCACATCGCTGTTCCCCTCAATGCGCTCCTGCGCAAGGGGCAGCCGCCAAAACTGGACCCATTTACATCCGCGCAAACAAATGCTTTCAACTTCTAAAAAGAGGCTGTCACGACAGCACCAATTCTTTCACTACCCAAGTTGGAACTACCGTACTCCGTGGACACGGACTCGAGCGACTACCAAGTTGGCTGCCATCTGTTCCAAAGAACCAGAGGACGGGAACGGAAACCCATCCGGTACGGGTCACGTTCTCTCAATGTCCAGGAACGGAACTACTCCGTTTCCGAGAAGGAGTGCCTCGCAGTCTTCTAGGCACTCTCCACCATCCGCCCGTATCTCATGGGTGTTTGCTTTATCGTTTACACGGATAACTTCTCACTGAAGTGGTGGATGAAATCTCTGATCACTCTGACCGCCTGATGCGGTGGAGACTCCGCTTAGCGAAATATGATTTTGAAGTCCTATACAAGAAGAGAGCGCAGAAAACTGAAGCAGATGCGCTGTCGCGATTTCCCACGAGTGGGGAAGCCCCCGTCACCAAGGATGACGAGATCTTTGGTTCATCGTGGAAGGGATGGATCCGGGTAACCTGATAATGGATTTCGAGGACGACTGGCCAGAAGTCTGGGAAATAGATGCTGGCATCGACGAGCTACTTGCGTCAAGCGAGGCTCCTGCTGAGACACCCCTACCGGGGGCATATGTACCTATTGCCCCAGATGAACTGATCCAAGAACAGTTCGGGGATCCCTTCTGCGTAAGGATACGTGCCCATCCTAACGTTGGCGAAACCCTCCTTTTCAATGTGACCAACAAAATATATCTCGTAAGGTTGGTCGAAGCTACCCCACAAGTCGTAATACCACACTCTCTGCAGACGCGGGTTGTTCAAATCTCCTATTTCGCCAAACTAGATGGCCACTCGGGTGGAGGAAGCTTTACTTAACCCTGTGAAGGAATTCTATTGGCCCGCCATGGAGGTGGACTGCTAGGCTACTGTACACTTCTGTGCAGAGTGTGTGAAGAACCGAGTCGAACTTCGGAAGAACAGCAAGCAGCTGAAGTTATTCCTTGCTAGGGCACCTCTCGAGTTTTTTGCGATCGACATTCTCGGACCACTCCTCAGTACTAAGAGGGAAAACAAGTTTATTCATATGATCACCGATCGCTTTTCAAAGCTTGCTCGGACTGTGCCTCTTAGGAGGATAACCGCTTTCACGGTAGCGAATGCGTTCGTGACGCATTTGAATTTCGTCTATGGACCTCCAGTGGAGTTGTTATCCGATAAAGGTAGGCAGTTCGCCTCAAGTTTCTTCCAGGATGTCTGTCGCATCCTGGACGTGAAGAACTTGTTCACGACTAAATATCATCCCCCAATGTAATGGGCAGGTCGAACGGTTCAACCGGACTATGCTAGCTACGCTACGTTCCTACGTGGGTGATTACCCAAAAACTTGTTACTTGAACGTTGATGCGCTCACTTTTGCATACAATACATAAGTTCACCGGACTACCCTAGTATCACCATTCCAATTGGTACTGTCGCGAACTCCCCCGCCAGTGGTTTTGGAATCCCAACCAACGCTGGCCAACTTCCCATCTGTGGTTAACTACCACGTGAACTGGAAAGAATGGCTCTCAAAGATGGTACCCGCTTTGTGGAAGTCAATGGGACGTGAACGAGGCATGTACAAACGGGATTTCGACGACCGACTACGTCGGGCAAAGCCTCCGCTAATAGCGGCCGGTAACTACGTGTTTGTCCTAAAGAAAAACTTCAAACCTGATATAGGAAATCGCGACAAGCTCTCACCAGTGGCGGACGGACCCTTCAAGGTGATTTATGTTAAGAACGACACTGTCTTGGTGTAAATGGGCGACACTGACGAACATTTTTGCTGCGATCGTGTTGCCTTTGCTCCACCGCCCTTATCTTAGGTATTCGTGCCGAAACCAAGTTCCCCGACAACGGTTTCAACAGCTTCAGGTACTTCCGTGGTACAAAGTTCTTTTGTGTTGCAACAACCCACCCGGGGCCTCTCATATATACCGAGTTTCTCGTAACCTCCGGCTCTGGCGGATACACAAGGTCTTTGTGACTTTACCTTTACTTCTTCCCCGATGGTACGGGTAATCACCTGCCACGCGGGAATTTCATTGAACTTTCCGTTGCTCCGTCTAAGGAGGGGGAGGAGGACATTCGCTCTGTTGGAAGGTCTTCGCCGTCGCAACGGAATACGCACCGCGACAGGCGGGTTCGTAATGTAGCCTCATCGCCACTCGCGTGGGACGATAGGCAATCTATTACGAAAAGCCTCGTTCGGGGAATGTCATATCACCCGCCAGTCGCGAATTTCCCCGCCAACACGGTTAGCAAATCACCGTAGACCAGCCGCTCCGAAGAAGAGTCTTCACTGTCGCAACAGGTTACGCACCGTGGTACAATGGATGGTACACCATCGTCGCCACCGCTCGCGCGGGAAAACAAGCAGACTGCTTCGCCGAACCCCGCCGGGGGTACTCCCAGACCAACCTCGGTTGAGGAATCGTCTGTCAAAGTTGTTGATCAGGTCTCACGCCCGCCACGACACGCGGAGCGCAATGCAGAAGAAAAGCCATCAAAGCTGGGCAAACTGACCACAACCCCTTGTGGAGCGTCGCAAAAAAACTGTCGGTGGCGCCCCCCATCCGGGAGAACGCTGTAGCAGAGGAGCTCATCGTTGGGAAGAGAACACCTGATAATGAGGGAACAGAACCCGAATCAGGAACGTCACGCACGCGTAAACGCACTCCGAGCGTCTAGATTGACCCTGAGCTAGCCGCCACTGGCGGTGATAAACCGGTCGCACCGGGCAAAGAACCCGTCAAGAGCGTTACTCTAATCTCCAAGGATTCGAAATTTCCCCAAGTAGTGGGCACAGTGCCAGCTGTAGACGCCCCAGACGGGAATAAGCTCACCGACGCCGGTTCACAGGAAATAGCCTTCGGGCACGAGGTGCCGAGCCAGGAAAGCACTGCGCAGCCGTTGGTACGTACCTTCGCAAGGGAGGCGGATCGGACTAGTTCAACGAACGGTCAACCATTGTTGGAGTCACGTGCCCGTTTACGGGAGGACGCGCCACACGCGCCCCTTCCCGCGGAACACAGAACAACGCCGTCAAGACGGACGGAGTCATCGGCACCACCAAGGCGGAAGGACCCCCGCCGATTCGAGATAAGGGCCGACTACCACGCAAGTGGAAACTCGGGGCACCGCTTGATCAGCGCCGACACCACTGCGGTGTACCCCGACTCCCTGCTGAGAGACATTTTCGCCCATATTAGGAGTGTGACACCGCAGGTAACTACAATACGGCACGGCCAGGCCGTCTACGTACAATAGTACGTAGTCGACCGAGTAGTCGGACACTCATATGATGAGCACGGCATCTTGCAATACAGCGTCCGTTGGTACGGTTATGGCCCCAAAAGAGATACATACGAACCAATTGAACATCTTCCACGTTCCAGGGTAGTACAGTTCTGGCTTGAACTGAGAACATTGAGTCGAAGTTCATAGTAGCGCAGTGTAGAGTAGGATGGTTCACAAGCAATACGATTGGCACAGAAGTCTGTCCGGAGCTCTCGCCTTGAGCTCCTGGGCTATTTGATGTGCCTTTAAATAAGGATACTAGCCGACCTCTGGGCTAACTACTGACGTACAACTAGCCGACACTAGTCTACGTCTGTTAGTAGAAGTATACGTAGCTGTATGACACTTAAGACAGAAGTTTAAGTCTCTATACGACACTAACACACACCCCCGTCGGGTTAGTTTCCTTCAACAACATATAACATAACTTATTTGTCGGTCTACTGCCACGAGTCGTGGTCATGGCTCGTTCCTTTGGAAAGATCAACGTTCCAGAAGCCGTTTCCCAACATGTCATTCAGATTTGTAGAGTGCCGAATGCTCCTCTTCGTTAGTGCGTCGGCAAGATTGATTGTAGCTGGTATCCAGGTTATCATATCTAGCTCTCCAGATTCGAATGCATCTCGTATTATTGTAACCACCTTCCTTAAACGAAATTCTCGGCAGTCGTGTAAGGTGGTTATGGTATCGAAAAGTGCTTTCGAATCTACCAGAATGTCATGGGGTGTTCGAATGTGAGGAAAGATAGAGCGCCGCGTTTTCTTCATATCGCCTCCACGATCCTCTGCCTCCGAGCAGGCCAAGATCTCTGCACCAGACGATGAGTACGTGACCCGTTTCTGTTTTGTGCTAGACCAGTAGATCGGATGGAAAATGGGCTCTTCGCCAAAATCTGTAGTGAATCTTACACCACATATGATGCCACTCTGTCCGTATGCCGTCTCGGTTGATCCGTGCGATGCATCGGACAGACTGACAAGCGTAGCTCTTGAGACTCCCAATGGACGAATGTACTTGATCCTCGGGTGCAGATCGAGAATCTCTTGTAGAATTGCATTTGCGTCAACCAGATGCTTGACCCTCAGGTTCCCGAGCTCCTGTTGCATCCGTGACGTTACCAGAGAAGCCTGCGGTAGGACTGCTGAACCAAGGTACATGAAGGTACCTGCGAGTGCACGGTATGCGCGCCTCTCGTTCTTAGTGACTCACGACTCTAGTTCGCGTTTTCGAGCACGAGATAATTCGATTGGAATGAGGCGTTGCATATACGGGATCATTGACACGGTGATGTTTCCTTCCTCGTCTCGTAGGATATCACATCCTGCAAATTTCAGCTTATTGCCTAGTCGAATCTTGCCAACCTTGAATTCCTGTTGAAGACGCTGCATGAACTCGTGTATGCATTTCTCGGTACCACCAACGAGGAGATCATCGACGATCTTGGCGATTACAAGTGTAATGTGTCCCAATTCATTTCGTTTCAAGAATATTTGGTTTATCCCTTCTACTCTCACGAGTTTTTCATTGCCTATCATCCACGATTCGATCCGTTTCGCCCATTGTCAACCTGCCTCCACGATTCCATAAGAGAGTTTTGTTAGATTCCATAGAATACGACGTTTCGTTCTAAATTCTGGGGCTGGGCGGACGTATATCTCCCTCTGGATTGGTCCACTTTGTAGAAAGCCCTCCTTTATGTCGGCGACTTCGAAAGAGAATCCAAGACATAAGGCCGTACTTATGAGGAGACGAACGATAATAGTGTCCGCATTCGAGCAATTCTTTCGGATTTCGTCCTTTTCATCGTCGCGGTTGCCGTGTGTGACGAGGCGTGCTTTTAATTTAAGAACGCCGTCCTCGTCTTGTTTCACTTTGTACACGGTATGCGATGATATAACATTGGCTTCGAACGGTACGTCTTCTTCGCTTACTTCCTCATACGCCTGTATCCAGTTGTCGTTGCCCTCTTGTGCAACAGCTTTCTTCAGGATCCATGGTGGGGCGAATTGTACTTCCCGAGCTGATACTTGGCGAGAGCCTATCACGTCCTGCATACACTTGAGTACTTCTTGCTCCTTAGATTCCAGATCACGTGTTGCGTTCATTTCTGGCTCCTGTATCAGCTCGTTCGTGTAGTTCCCCATGTCCTTGAACACCCTTTCCCTGTAGGCGGTGTTCGATGCCATCAGTGATGCGGACCCCTGCATGGTTTGATCCTCGTCGGATTCCGAAATGAGGGTGAGGTCGATGTAGTTCTCCATTAAGCCTTCGGAAAGCTCTCGAGCGTGTTCGGAGGTCGGTGTCGCGCCCGGACAAGAATCTCCCTATCTCCCGGCAATTATATTCGTCGTCGGCGGATATTGCGCTTGGTGTTCCGTGCCTGTTGAGGCATTCGGTTTTTATCAGGGATATAGCGCTTCGAGCTTCTCGATTGTTTGCTATCGAGGTTTTTGAGAAGCCTGTACCACAATCCACTATGTGAAGTACCAAATGCTTCGTGCCACGAATGGTGCAGAACATGTAATCCATCTGGATCTCTACGTTAAACGCTTGGTTAACGTGCGTTATGGAGATCTTTTTCGATGGTAGGGGTAGTCCAGATTCTGCGCAGATCTGACGAATCTCAGATATGGGATACGCTTCCCTCCGTATATCCTCATTGAATTTGCCGGCTCTCTTACACAAGGCGATAATCTCATCTGTATGAGCGTGTGTGAGCCGATGCAATCTTTTGACCAAGGTGCTTGGTCTCGCGTTCCTTGCGGCGGATGACAGGAGCTTTCCAGTGGTAGGCGTTATCAGGACGTGCGCCCTCGCATTATATATTGTGTTAGACTTGATATATATTTCGAGGACTCGTGGAGCTTTGTCTGTTGGTCGATTAATCGTTATCGTAGCTGGCTTCTTAGAGAAATCTGTTATGCTATGCCTTTTCACGTCCAATCCTATCGTGAGTGGAGAGTCATCATCAAACAGATCGAATGTAAGGTCCATGGTGTGATTATTCATATCCTGAATTGAGAAAGTCCAGGTAGCTGCGATCTTCTTGGAATTAACGCAATTGTGGCCCCATCCGCGTCGGTATACAGCTCTTGGTTTATCCGGTTCAAAATTAAGACCGAGTGCTTCGCTTAATAGCATAGCTGAGACCAATCCACCGGAGGATATTGGGCTTCCCTCGTCCAGTATGGGATTCGGATCGGTATCGGGCATACCGGAATCCCTTACTGAAAAACCCCTTTTTTCTTATCCTTCTGGAATCTTTCTGTACGGCCACGTTTCTTGGCGGTAAAGAACGTCTTTTTAGGCTCTTGATCCTATTTCGCTTCAGCCTCTTCTTTCTTATTAGCGTCTTGGTTGTAGCGGAGGTCATTCTGTCCCGTGGAGTTCTTATTATTTTCGAAGTCACGCCTGCGTTTCTTGTTCTTCTTAGTACTCTTGTTAGAGTTAAGGTAAGATTTGGTGGACTGTGCAGGAGCCGGATTATCCGGCTGGATCTCCTCGAGATCCTTCTCTTCCAGTCCCGCTTCTTCTAATGCGCAAATTGCATCCTGCAGCCCTATCCACGAGTGGACTTCTTCGCGGTTGTTGAACTTCTCGTGCTGCTGGATAGTAGCTTCTATTGCGGTAATAGAATCATCGCACATGGTGGCCATATTGTCGATCAATGCTTCCTGTTTTGCGGCTATCATCACTTCCTTCACTTTGTTGACCCGTGTCATACAGAGGGAGATAACCGATGTATCCTCACACTCCTTGTTTTTGGCCGACATCACGAGGTTGATGATGATATTCGTGAACGTTTGGGACGACAGACTAGCATTCAATAATAGTATAATTGCGAAGTTCTGACTGTCGCTAGAGTGTTGATCCGACTTCGTGAGGTTCAAATGAGACAAAGCCGATCCGGAGAACCGTTCAATGTTGGCCAAAATAGATTCTTCAGACTTGCGTGTGCAGCATGTCACCTCCTTGTACAGTCGCACGAAACATCGGAGACGATCGACGGTGGAGTCCTTTGCCACAAGGTTGACTTTATTCTTAACCACATCGATTTGGTTGACTGATATGTCTTCCACGGAAGGAGTCAAAACGAGCTCCTCAGTTCTAACGGCTTTCTTCACAAGTTCTTTCTTGGAGAATTCAAAAGACCTATAAAGGTGCATGTCCGGCGTTGCTGCAGCTCCTTTGGCTCTTTAGTCGTCGCCGTTTGCACATGCCTGACGCGTTTCGGCCCGATCAAAGACGGCTTCGCGCCATAATAGCTTGTCATTATCAGGACGAAGACGTGATGGAACCAATATGTTGCTTGGAGAGAGATCCTCCTCTGGGCCCATAACTTTGGCTTGAACTGAGTACGTTGAGTCGAAGTTCATAGTAGCGCAGTGTAGAGTAGGATAGTTCACAAGCAATACGATTGGCACAGAAGTCTGTCCGGAGCTCTCGCCTTGAGCTCCTGGGCTATGTGGTGTGCATTTAAATAAGGATAATAGCCGACCTTTGGGCTAACTACTGACGTACAACTAGCCGACACTAGTCTACGTCTGTTAGTAGAAGTATACGTAGCTGTACGACACTTAACACAGAAGTGTAAGTCTCTATACGACACTAACAACAGTATCATCGTCGCGCTCGCGCAGAACTGCCAAGAACCCTGGGTAGCGCCCAAGTGGGATAATGTGGACACATAATGGACGGGAAGAAGAAAAAGAGTATTTTCATGCCGTATAATACAGAAGTGATTCTCACCAGGTGTAAGATCACGTAGTTAAACGTGTTACGCGGTCGGAGTTTGACTTTGGTCGTCTTCGATGGCTAGCGATCAGTTGTCGACTATACCATCCTGATTTGTTTTGATCAAGCTCGCTGGTTTACTGTCATGCTTATGAGCCCTTGAGAGCGGGATTTTATTTTAGAAGGGTGTGCGGTTTCCGTGCGCACCACGTTGGTTTACCGGTTGAAGACCGTCTGTCCCCTACCCAACTCTGACGGAAATGGTCATCTGTTGATGCTAAGCTATTTCGCTTACCGCCTACTGCGGAGTCCTGTGGTCTTTATACGCTCTTGCGGTCTCTACCTCATCCGCATAGCGCGTTGGTATTCATTTCCAGTCGTTTCTGGTTCTGGTATACTTCTCCCGGATCTGAGCATATCACCTCTAAACTATTTCGAGGACGCGTTTTCGCAAAAACCGATAACTCGGAGAATAAGATCCCGTTTCTCAAACGGCTTGGTTCCAGAGTATTCTGAATAAATTTTAACATCTTTGGAAGGACAGATTTCGAGTATCTTGGACAATTCCGAAGTTACGGCATCATTTCAACTCGGACATCTATGTTTATTTTGAACTGAAATGGGTCGCTTTTTCCCACTTAGTGGTCTTCAATCTCAAGATTCTTGGTTGGAAGGAAAAGATCTGATGCTCAGGAGTTCGCCGAAGAATCGGGATTGGTCACAGCTGTGGGGGGGTTCAAAGGTATTGGACTTCCAAAATTTTGTACTGTACGAGATCCCAATTCCGTAATGTGGACTTTAAAGAAACGCCTCGGGCGGGAAGCAATCGATCTCGAGATGAGCTACACACCCGCGGGACCTTGGAATGGATGTATGAGTGCCAGTGCTGATCGTACCACTCGACAGTGGAGCGCAACACCTCCTTGGGAGAGATACTGCCAGCTATTGGGCACGCGCTACAGTGGAAGGTCCCTGATCCGTACTGGGTGTCCAACATCGTGGGAAATGGACCTGCAAAGCAGGGAGTAAACATCAAGGCGGAAAGACGACGCGCTGCCAAGAGTTCGGTGTGGGTCAAAGCCGGGAACGGAAAGAAAGAACATAAACCGCGCCAGCGGCTACGCACACATGGTGTTCAGCCTTGCTCCCTATTTAGGCAGAGCAGTGGCAGAACCCTCCGATGAGGCTGATACGTGCCGGGCGTAACTCCGGGCGGCCTTTTTCTGACTTTCAGATAGAGGTTGGGGGTGGCAATCGGGGTGCCAAAAGGATGGAATCCACTGGGTGTGGCGTATCCCGTAGCAAAAGGGGCGAGATAGAAGGTAGCAAAACGAGCCGCACTGCGGAGCACAGACTCGTGAGAGCGGGGAGTAATCCTGAGACAAAAAAAACAAACCTGTACAAAAGGGCGAAGTTTAATGAAGCCTTAAGACGGGAAAACAGAAAGAGTATACGAAAGAATGATAAATAAAAGGCCGTAACGACGGATCGGTGCTTCTCAGTGACGGAGGTGAATAATTTGTCCGGATAAGTGGCGGTGTTCTCCGGGAATGGGGCAGAAGACCGTGCGCAAGCGGAACTCAAGCTAGAGCCAAGGTCTCGTTGAGGTTTACTTCCCGTACAGTGGCGGCAAGTGCCGCAACTTATACACGGCTGACAAATATCACTAAAATATCTAAGTACCCGGCACGCCGGCCAACACTATCCACTTGTACCTCCGTGGCACTCTTGCAACGGCGCATCCAGTGATCAGGCGCGGGCACACACGTGTCACGCTAATCCTACCCTTCATAGTCGGATCCCTAACCGGGCCAAATAGGCAAATAGACTTCATAATAGTAGGACATTCAGACGAAAATAACAACGGATATATGAGTGGCATCTCCCTCAGTCCCTGCCAAGGGCAATTGCTCTACATTCGGAAGTTGGCCAAGGTGTCGTTCTCTACCGGATATACGGACCGCAATTGTGGAGGTATCACCACGAAGCGGAAACTGTCTTGCAAAACCGGACATACGGATCAGAAAGGGTTGGCTCGGCGCTGCATCCGTCAACTCCGTGGCGTGCTTTTGACTATGACGGGGAGATGTATTACAACGCCCATGAGGGTCATTTTCCCGACCTGTTCGTTTTCGTATGGGCATGGCTGAGCGCTTATCACTGCAACGCACGGGTTCCTTACTACCGCTATGTTGTGCATGGTGTGTATTGTTATTGTGCTCATTGTGTAATCGCGCACGTATAATGCAGTCCCAATATGGTTGTGATGGGTATAAGGGTACCACGGTTGCAGGAGACCGTTGGGACAGCACTGCTGGGATTTTAGATATTTATTACATAGTATTTTCATAGTTTAGAGAGTTTTATACACACTATATAGTGCCAAAGCGCCAAGTCCCTGCCACTCAGTAACTTTCCCCAACCAGGGTTGGCTTTAGATTTCTTCGCCTTTTCTTCGTACTCTACTCTTTTTCAGAGAGATATTCCGTTGCTAATGGACAGTGTTTTTCTCTGCGTGACCAAAAACAACCATCGCTGGGAGTATTTACCAACCATTGTCTTGTTAGATCTTGTATAAGTTGTCTCACGGCTTTGCCATTTTTTGGTCACTCTCGTAACTTTCTTGTCTTTTTTTCTTTTGGGGGGCTTTCCGCAACTCGGCGCCTTTCCTGACACAGTTTTGCGCCTACCACACTGTGGAAACTTCGTTTTCATTTAGGATAACGCAAACACGCTGCTCACGCGGAGTACCATCTTGTCTTACTTTTCTACGCTGTTTGTGAAGGGTAGACCTCAGTCCTACACTCAAGTTGGTTGTGCCATCCTTGAAAGGGCTCTACTGCTGGATTTGTCTCGTGAGAGGCAGATCCGGACGTTTTCTGGTGTTTTCTGGATTTCAGGCATTACACCACAAAAAAACCACGAAGCTTTGAGTCAAGATGATTTTAAGAGCAGTAGTGGTGACGCGTGACCAGCGAGGGCTGGAATAAACGACTGTTAGAAGTTTTAAACGGCATTGGGTTTAAAAGACAGGGTGTGGCTCCAAGGATGGAAGTTGCCATAGTGGAGAAGGCGGTCGCCTTGCGGACAATGTAGCTGTGGTGGGAGACGCCATGCCAGAGAGTGGTGATGGTGCACCAGGAGGACTGATGGTACGACCAGAACGCTGGTGGTTGTAAAAGGATAGTGGTAGCAACTAAGAATAAAAAACTTGTGGGGGTGAGAAAAGACAGTGCGGGTAATGGTGGATTGGTTGGGACGATAAAACCACTCATGGACTAAAGCTGACGCCATAAAGTCGCGCTTGTTTCTGCTAGGTGGCTTTGGCTTTCGATCATGTGCAGCGTCGGTATTGAACTTTAAATTTCTGATTGTGGGTCATGGCGGGTGCCGGTGTGCCTCCACTGGAGTACTGGAATTATGGAAGTTAGAAAGCTGCGAATCTTACGGTGGATGAACAGAAGCATATTCTGCTTTAGTAGCGGCAATTGTGGCGGAGGAATACCGGTGAGTGCACCGAGCAACGTGCTGCTTCCGGAATAGCACTGCTACTGCTGCAGCGCTCTAGCGCTGAGGAAGTGGTAATGTTTTTGCATAATTAGGAGTGACTGTAAGGGGCTGACTATGTTGCAAACATGTGGTCCGCGCGTCAGAAGCGGCGGTGTGCCCCGTACAATGTGTGGCCGACTCTTTGCTTGAGCGGTAGAAGCAGCAATAGAGTGACAATGAGGAGCAACCATCTTTGTGGTGCATTGCGCAACGCCGTGATTGTTTTGGGACACTGTGCGGCGTGGTGTGCAGAGTGTGGAAAATGACGCGAGGGTTAGTGTGGATTAGTTTGTTTCGCAAAGCCGTGTGGCGTAGGGAGGCCCTGTGCTGGCGTTCTAGCTGGAGCCTCTGCGTCAATTTCACCATGGTGAGGGGTACTTTGGAGAATTGCACGTCCCGATTGAGGACGAGATTTTGATATCTCGCATGCGAGGACTCGCAATAGCCACTTCATTGGAAGAAGAAGCGATAGTATATGTGTAGGTCCTTGTAGCATCTCACCAGCATATTTGGCCTCTCCCTGTAAAGAAACTTGTACCATCGTGGTAGAGTTTGGTTCAAGTTAAAGAAGTACGTTTGTTCGAACTCCGTTCTTTTAGCTTCAAAGAGCTGCACGGTTTTGCACTTTCTTAAATCGTACATATCCCCCCGCATACCATAGGCCAGGTCACTTCTGCCCACAGACTTGCACCAACGTTCCGCATGCGGATCCTGATTTTGGTTAAGGTGCCAGTCGTCCAGAACGACAAAGGATAACGGTAGTACGTTGTGAATGGCATTGATCAAGGCCATGCACTGATCAACAGCCACATAGCTCGGAGAGATTCGTATAAACTCCTTGAACCGCTCGAGAACCCAAATGAAACTGTCAATGGTTTCGTCGCCAATATAACCCATAAAGAACGTAGTGAGGTTCCCGTGATTGTCCCTCCCATTGACGCCGATGAGAGGAAGAGCGAAGCGGTTTGCAATTGCTTTGCAATCAATTGACACGCCAGGTACGATGCCATAACGTCCGTAGTCACTATCCCAGCCGTCCAGGCGCCACGCTATGTACTGAAGACCATCCGTTTGGTCTGTTCTACAGTACACTTTGTCCCTCGGGTTTTGCGATTGAAGTTGAAGGAGGTTCTGATAGAGTCGGAGACACTCCTTTTCTTTCGGGAACCGTGCGTCTTGCATATACTTAAGACGCTTTCTGAACAAAGGCCTATTCACAGTCAGGTTATACTTATCTTCGATAAGTTTTAGGACTATATCATATTGAAGGTGGAGGTTGCTGTGTAAATGGTGGGCTTCCCGCTCCATATCCGGGGACAACTTTTGGTGTAGCGACTTTCCGACGGAGTGGTTATGATGGGCACGTGAGAAATCTGGAATGAATGCATAGGGTTGCGGACCTGTTCGGGACACTCTCACACGCCAAACTCTGAAGCTGTAGGGGCATGTGCTATGCCCATTATCTCTGCGAAAACATTTCAGGTAGCCACGTAGTAGAATTCTTCTGCCATCGTCCTCCGTCCCGTACTTTGAATCACGAATAGAGAGTTTGAAGCCGAAGTAGTCGCCAATGTACTGCAGGTGCTGCAACACTTCATGGGCTCCTGAAGGCTCCATTTGCTCCAGGTAGGCCACGAACCCTCTACGGACCATTTCTTCAGCGGGGAGCTCTTCCGTAGACGCCGAGCTCTCACTTTCGACATTCACAGCCACTCCTGAGTTGTGCAATCCCAAACCTCTCCCGTCCAAGTCCTTCACACACCCTCCTGAGCGGATCCAAGCCAATCCTTCCCCATCCAGGTCTTCCACACTTGCTCCAGAACCAGTTCTGGCTCTCCATACGTTCAATTCCTTCACGCCCAGCACGTCCGAGTCCAGCACCTCCACTTCCAGCTCGTGTTCCCCCGCATCCTCACACGCTCTTGAAACTTCCGATGCTCTATTGCTCTCATCCCCATTTGTGGCCCCACGACGCGGTTCTTGCACTCCACCACCGGAATTTGGGTGGAGAGGGAGGTTCGCTGCAGTATCTTTCTCAATAATGGGGTGGTCTTTCACACTGAGAGGCACAGGCTCCTCCACCGTGTCGCACTCTCTAGGGTTTGAAGCTCCCAGATGGGGATGATGCGGCTGATACGGGGGGCGTTCTGTCGTCGCTATTGTCCCCATTACGTATAAATGCGACTGGTACAACAGAAGAAGATTTAAACTGCAGATAATATGTTAGACAGGCAGAGAATCATCCACTTCTTGCAGAACGGAGGATCAAACGTACCTTTTCCGTTGCGGCTTTCAATTTCGGTTTCACTAAGTGCGTTACATCAATCACGGAACTATCGTCTGATAGTACGCCTGTTGAAGCATGAGTGGCATCTCGGGCCACACGACACCCCTTTAACGCCCCATGAACATCGTCCGAACCCTCCTCGTCATCAATATGTATGACGTTCTTTATACCGGTTGCGCGGCACACCTCCTCTTGTGTTCTCAGGTAATTACCGTCTCTAAGAGGGGCTGCTGTTCTAAACACTCTGGAGGGGCGAGGTGGAATTGAAACCATAAAGTCTTTCTCATCCGTGCTTCGTGCTTCTTCTTGGCCACCAAGTCCTCTCTCTTCCATACCTGAAGAGGTAGGAATGTAATGGATGTACGGTAAACGAATTTTATCCCCAGCTACTCTCTTGATTGTTGCAGTCACTGCTTGTTTACGTTTCTGTTTGCCTCCACGCATATCCACATCCAGTCGTTCGTGGTTGTGAACATCATACGTCTCGGTGGGGAGCCAGCCTTTCCCGTTCAACAACGCCTTCGCCATAAAAGCCGCCTTGCACCCACAACCTGGCGGATCTTTCTTGTATTTCATACAGCGTATCCTGAGGTTAAGGTCATACTCTAACGACGCAGTGACTGGCTTGGAGTATTGGACGAAATACTGATAGCCTTCCGACTCCACAAGGTCATAGATATAGCCCGGAAGATCCATTACCACGCGTTCGTTCTTTGGCGATATTCGCGACTTCCCTCTACCCTTCTTTCCTATTCCTTTTTGCCTCGCTACCATCGTCCTCTGTACCACTGCAGTACGTCCACTCCCCCCTTCAAGAGTAGAATTCTCGCCAGAACCTCCTTGACCAGCAGTGTATTCACAAGCTGTTCTAAACGCCACCCCACGTTGCCCACTTTCTCCGTCATGACGATCCAAGTATATCTTGGCACGTTGTCGGAGGTGCGTCTGGTCCACAGTGTAGGCATTATTCATCGGTAGAACGTGTGATATGGACATTACCATACGAATACGGGCTTCCGCGCATGCCCAACGATACTTCTCGGTGAGATGATAGGTGTGTTTCTTAGTGAAAGTGGCTTCTGGAATGATCCCTCGCGTCTCACAGAAATGAGTCATTGTAGACACAACATAAGCACCACAATTGTATGAATCTTTCTGCCGCTTATACGCAAGAACATCTAACATATAGTTCTCAGAGGGGAATATCCACTCCTTTTTCTCCCTCAACGCATAGTCAATTATTCTCGTCAACAGCTTGCGACATTCTACGGGACATTGTTCTCCCAGGCTGTCACCCCAATACATCTCCCACCGCTTTCCGTCCAACTTTCGCGCCACAAACAACGCCAAATGAACACGAGCAATGTTAACTGGAACTACAATAGTGTCTATCGCTGCGGGGCTGCGATAGAGTTTCTCGCAGAACGTCGCAGAGTACGACTCAAGCCTCTCCAGCTGGTTTTCATGGATTTACGTGTCAATCACACATGCAAGACCATGTAGATTGGCACCAGTATCTGGTTGTACTAGAACCACGCCATATTTTGGCTCCAGTTCAAATACCCCGGCTTGAAGCAATTCATGGGAGAACCAACTTTTCGCCTCACAACTTTCATAAAAATTAGTAATTTTTACTCCTTGCTCATCGGAGACAGTTTTTATCTAATCACATATTAGGTACACTTACAGTCCTTTCAGCTTCCGATAACGAGCCCGACTTTTTCTCTTGTACGTAACGGAGGTTTTTGGAGATGTCTTCTTAATACAAAGCGAAATTGTTCGTAGCATATTGTTCATATTTTGCTTTTGAGCATCGGTGAGGTCAGGGATACGGCCATTTTTCGTCGTCGGTATCATCGTTACGCGGGTCAACGTAGGCTACCACTATAGATTCCAAAGAGTCATTTGGTGAATACTGAACAGGTGAATCATTTGCATTGGTAAACAAAATAATCTCAACATAATAATTCTTCAACGATATTTTCGTAGAGTGTTTGGCTTCATCTAGATTCAAGGTCGTACTACATTAGAGGTTAAGAGGTTGATGACCTCAGAAGCTAATGTTTTTAGTTTACTTTAGCCCAGAAGCGCGCACTTTTCTATTCTAATCTAGCGCTGCTCTTCGGTTCTATAGAACTTCTGTAACGGAGAAAAGTGGTCACGCCGGGCTGTTGTGAGGCTTGGGCCAATGGCAATGTGCGCTAGGGAAGTTGTATGGACTTGGCGCAATTGGAGTGGTACAGAGAACCGGCGAAGACGTGACCATTTCATGGGAGGTTCTCCGCCTTTTTTGTTACATATAAGTAGAGGTTCTGTGGGGGAGGTTCTTAACAGCTCTCACTGTGCGTCGATTTTCCTCCTCCCGGCGATTCGTCGTCGTGCGAAATTGGTCACGCTCTCTGCTGGCTGCGGCGAGCCGTGTAACACGCGCACAAATGCACACGCGTGCACGTGTGTGTGCGTGCCAGTGTGCACGGGCTACACGTGCGCGGAATTGTGGGGAAAGAGAAGGTCTGGTATTTAAATCGGCAATTCTGTATTGTACCAAAGGTACTTATTGCCGCAATACTGTATTATACTATTGCATTGTTGTATGTGCGTTGTGTTTTTAGGTCAAACATTTACATCACGTCAGGAACTATTACTCTGCACAAACAGTTTGGTTTTTGACAGGTCGAATGCATTATGTAGTATTATGACATGTAACTGTGTGGAAACCGACCAACTTTGTAGGTCTAGTTTACCAAAAATCTCGTACATGTTTAAGCGGTTCAAATTAAGCCGGTGAGGACGCTACCCTCATGCATTTGTTTTGTTCCTCTGGGGTTGTCACCATCCGCGTCGTTTCGCAACGTTGTTCCAAAAAGAACGTTCACAATGAGTTTATTGTCATGTGTGAAATTTAGTATTTTCATTACAAATCAATCGGAGGGTGGCAAAAATGCACTTTTCCGCAGCTGTCTGTCCGACGAGAAGCTTTTGTACCCCAAAAATAAATTGCTTTCGTTCGTTCGTTGTACACCAGTCGTCTCACAAACCTATCTCAAACCTACCTAGTACTATTCAACTATTTGTGTTTAGTAAACTAAGCGTTTTGGTTTTCAATGACCTTCAGTGATCTTCGACGCCGGGTGTGGTGCTGAGAGCTGCAGCTGACAGCCACAAGGGGTTACGATAACACCTCCGCGGAGTGGCTTGAGGTCACCACACCATGAGCGGCAACCGGTAACCACCTTCGGGTGCTTTTTGTCTGGGCCAGGGGTCCTTGGCTCAAACGCGGTCCTGGTGCTCTTCCACCCGGTTCACTACACCGGGGTACTGTCAATAAGAAGAAATCAATGATTTGACAGTCTCGCGTTGCTCTATGCTCACTATTATTATTTGTGAGGAGACATACAATGCGAAAAAGTGCTCCAGCGGTTCTGCTCCACCGGAAAGTAACTATCCTACGAGTTTAGAGAATCCCATCGAGAGGGCACTGCTCTAACGGTGGCAGAGTTGGACAAACAAGACGGATAGAATCGTAGTGGCGCAAGCCAGAGTCATTCTCCTCATGAAAAGCACGTGAAACAGCGAACGGTCATCAGAGGCGCATCCTGGATCTGTCATCCCATCCACTTTTGTTTTCGATAAATCTCTTCATCGTTCCTTAAAATTCCGGTCCGGGATAATCAACAAAGCGGCATGGGGCCTCCGCACTTGGTTCTTGTGCGTAATGCGAAAGCAGAATTACTTTAGAGAAATGCACGCATACTACTTCATGATATGATAGTTGCCAACAATTGCCGGGTTCTTCATAGCTGCTAAGAAGAACAAGAAGCCCATGGATAAAACAACTATCATCGTTTCTTGAGATGTTACTGTATATATACTCTACTCAAATGCCATCAAAGCATCAAAGCATCAAGAATGCATATGTAACATCACCGAGAAAAGTCCAATGCTGCAAAGCGCACTCCAGGAAGGATAGGAGCACCAACGAAGGGCAACATTGCATGGGGAAATCGTTGGCATAGAGAATGAGGAATGCCGTTTTCCACAAAAAAATACGCATTTGCATTGTTGACCCTACCTTTCGTTCAACAAAGGTGAACCAAACGAAACCAAGTGGATGGAGCGTTGGAGCGCTTTACGAGTAGAGAAGGAAGCTGTGTTCCATATAAATGGGAGTCGAGAGAGCTTGGTCCGAATTGAAATATCCCAAGTCGCAAAGGGCTCCTGCTCCCGTTCTCTTCCAGGTCAAGATTTACAATTTATCTTTGAACAATGAAAATGAACATCTTCCTCATCTACTCCATCCTCACACTGTTAGTTCTTCTTGCCGTGGCCAATCATGGTCAGGCTTCACCTCTATCCAAATTAGCCTCCGTTTCGAACGAAGAGTTTTCAACAATCGGAAGACCTGGAAACAAATCCTTAGAGTCTTCCATACACCTCAAAGCTGAAGAAATGCCGAATCACGAAATCCTTACTTGTTCTAATTCCTACTTAGATCGCTGCTTCGACTCTCGCGGCAACTGCTATGACTGCATTCAAAACGGTATAAGAATCGTCCGGCCGCCCAACAATGAGCTATTAATTCTTCAAGGCAAAGAGGTTGGCATGCAATTATACGAGCCGGAAGGAATAATGCGAGAGACATACCACATCGGGAAGAAAGCGGAGGTCCCCATGTCATACGGAGGTTATATTGGTATTCCAAATTGGCAGGAGATTCCTCGCAACGTTGATATGGAATGCATTCGAACTGAGCCTACTGGCAGGAGTATTGGAACTTGCTGCGGAGCATGCAGCTTCCTCAACGGCTATCGACCTCGACGTGGTGATCCTTCTGGACTATGTTGCGGAGGATGCTCGTATCTAAATCGTTGAGATAGAAGTAATTTATTTAGAACGTATCGTTCATTATGCACGTACTGCATGCGTGCTGCGACATGTCTCTAGCGGGAGTCCAATCCTCTGTTGTAGCCAGCTGGGTACATTCATACTCGAAGTCGATTAACGTGGCTACCACTGAATAACCATTTTTTTCTAACACTTTTCTGGCTTCGCCTTCGAGGTCACGTGTAAAACCATAGCCGTGATGAAAAGCATGTTGGCAATAGTAATGTCGTCCGAGTTTAAACAGTTTAGTTTAATTAAGTGAAAACCTGAAATGGCAGAGGATAAGAGAAGTCTTTTGAGACATACGCTAGTTCTAGTCTTCTTCCCAGAACCTTTCCACATCCTCTGGAAGCCACTTCAACCATGTGAAATCTGCCTCGCCGGAGACAAGCTTATCCATCAAGTCTTGAGAGGCTTGACCGATGCCCTTGCAGAGGTCTGCTCCAGCTTTAATGGCGGGTTCAAAATGAACGCCGGCCCACAACCTTGACTTTCCGCAAAGATCGGCCCATTCTGAGAGATGGTTGATCTCAATTTCTATGTCCTCGGATGGAACTTGTCCGGGATAGAACTTGCTAGAACCTTTCGGGACTGTGAACTTGTACGGGAATAAGTCCCGGCCCTTGGTATTGGCTAATGCGAATTCAACGACGGCAGTGCACGAACAGGAAGACCCAGAGGGAATGTCTGAGTGGGGCATGGTGCGAATGTATGGCTGCCATTCTCCAGCCTTGATCATGACGGGTTTCTTGCCTGGTCCACCCCAGACTTTGAATTTCCGGTTCCCAAATAAGAACTTCATGGTTTGTCCAGTAGGTCTGATAGCATCAACACGGCGCTTCTCCTTCCAAGCAGTCATCAAGGAGTCGAATGAAGCGAAGTTCGAACCCATACCGTAAATGATTTCCTCATCTAAATTCAAGTCAAGGGCGGGACCAACCAGCGAAAATCGCACTGCCGTAGCAATGCTTGCGATGCCGGCTGGATTTTCCTTGGTACGGAAGGCCTTGGCCTTGTTGTCAAACAATTCAGCAAACACTCTTTGCTTCTCAGTCATATTTTCTGACACACTGAGTAACTTCCTAGCATGACGACGCAAAGTTTTGATATCCCTTGGAAGAGCTTCGTCGACGGAGGCAGTGTCCTTGCGATACGGTGATCTGACCTTGCGGTTTTCTACTTGCTCAGGAGAAAGACTGAAGGAAATAGCGGATCCAGCGTAGGGGGCAACGAACTCTTGACGGAAGAAGAAACCTCTGCCATTGTTCTCAAGCATTGGTTGCCATTTGAACGGGAAATTAATTTTCCATGGGTTGTTGAAAGGAGTGTAATCTGTGTAGTCCGAAAAGAACTGCCTGTAATTATCTTGAGCTTGATCGGCAGTAAGATCACCTTCAGCATTCCATCCGTCAATCTTCATTAGACGAGCAGTGTCCCAGCCTGCCCGATTACCGATACCGATTGGGGTAGCAAGGTCAGTAGAGCGATCATCCGGATCATATCCGAGTTCCTCCATGAGGTCTCTGTAAAGCGGGATTCCGGAATCACCTCCAAAACTGTGCGGGGATTCCTCGTACACACGTAGTAGGGCATACAAGACGGCGAGATTCTTGTTTTCACGAGTATGTTCATTGGCCGGGCGTCTGAAACGAGATCGGCCAAAGATATCCACAGCCGTCGGATGATAGCTAGTCCAAGCGTTGTATGTAGCCATGCTGAGGTACAGGATAGCTCGGAATTGAATTGGAGTCTCGAGGGAGTCAATGGTGAGTGAGTCGAAGACGCGTGGGAAGGCCACAAAGGCGAAGACAGAACTCTCGCGATCGATTGTGTTCTCTGTTTTGTTCATGCATTCTGCGTTGGCGATGGCCAAGAGGCCGAGGAAGAGAAGAGCGAACTTGATCATGGCGTGGTAGGCAGCTGACGTCTTAGTGAGGAGTGCTGTTTGCGCTGATGGAAGAGAAGGGAGGGGAGCGAGTTTTTATAGAGCTTGGGGAAGTTGGACTCGGGAATGAAACGTTTTTTTATATGATGTGTACCTACTAGGATCTCAGCAAGGAAAAAGCATAATGAAAGTGAATGTGAGAGGTGTCCTGAACGCATTGATTGTACCCGAGTTGTACGAAATATAACTCCGAGAAAATAAGAACAATGGAGAGAAGGCAAGGAACGGATGATGGTCGACAGCCGACATGTGCTGTTCCGACACAGGAAGACATGGGCCAGGAATCGTGTGATGAGATTTTAGCGACACCGCACAATGGGGGACACAACGCGCGCGACACGCGCTTTCATGCACAATGTGCAAATTGCACATTGAGCTCATCCTTCAAGTTAATTAGATTAAGTTAAGGTTACTAGTACAGTACAGATAGTAACTCGTACTTGTGCGGCAGTGACGGTACAGGTACTGTAACTTGTGTTCCACTGAGTAGCCGTTCGCGACAAGAATGTCTTGCTCCACCAATCAGCTCATGAGCAGAGAGGGCCGTAATCCTATTACCCTTCCTGGTAGCCTTGTAGTGAGCCACAAAACCTGAACATTATTGTCTTTGATAGCCTCGATGTCTGCCCAGACCGCCGGTCCAGACCGCCAGTCTAGCTAGACCACGCTTGTGACGTGGACAGCGATACTTCTGACATAATTCCATGCTACTCAAGAAGTGACGTCCTCCTCGGAATCCTCTCTCTTCCCGAGTCTCAGGACCATCACACAGATATCCTTCTTTGACAACTTGTATTTGTCGTGTGGCAAGAAATCTCATCCACAACGAAGTTAACAAGGCTAACAGCGTTTACGAGGATTTCAGATGGAAGTTTGGCGCACACCACAGGTGCTAACGATGTTAGATTGCAAGCCATGTTCAACATATATCCGGGACAGAAAAGCATCAGTGTGTTGTTTTTCTCAGCCTCAACTCACAACGATGTACTCGCATATTCAGTCCACACTTATTGTGTCACACTTTACAATTTCTAGCAACGTCAAGCTGTCCATATCGGAAAGCTGAAGCTTTGATGAGAAATAAATCGCGCTGAACAAAGGAGATATACGCGAAACTTGCAAGCCGTTTGACTATATTACATACAGAGGATATTATGAGAATTAGGTATTCGGACTACGACTTGTTCTGACCGCAACAATGTTGTGAAAAGCAATTCCAATGTGCTCTGAGGTGCGTAATTTCGGGACTCTTCTGGAACCAAGAACTTCTGACTAGTCTCAAAGTTATCCGAATTTCTCCACTAATGCATTTTAATCTTTGTTACTGTTTTTCATAATAAAGGACGTATATTTCTTCACAATGTGATCTGTGATTTTTTTTGTGCTACTTAGAGATGTAAATGTTCTATATATTATATGGAAAAGTTCAAAACCAGGTACAGAGATATTCACAACCAAATACGGACTGGGTGCACCCAAAACAGTATATATCCGGATTTACCGTATCTCCCTGCAAACCCGGATCGTCAACAGCAACGGTATACTTTCGGTAGTCCTATCTACTATTCGTGCCGCAAACAAAGTCTATCAAATGGATACTGTGGGCTTTTGGAGAACTCAACCTCGACGGTTTTTTATTCCTGGTCCGCCTGACAAGGGTTAGCGTTCCGCCACCCTTCGTGAGACTTCCTGAAAAAGGAGGATGAAATTGCAGTAGATAACTCAGACGAACACGAAAGAAGAGAGTGTGGGGAAAGGCTCGAACCGGCATAGCGACGCTTGCAAAAATAGGATGCGTTTCAGGACCGCTTTCAGTTTGAAGAGGGCATACCCTGCCGAGACAGTGCGTACTTTAGCTCGTGAGGTACACATTTAACGCAGCTGTTCTTGGCCGTGCCAGGGTGAAGAAATTGCACCCCGAGCGCACCGCTTCAAATGTGCTTTTGAGGCGACGTGATACTTGATAAGCAAGCAAAAGAAATAACTGCAACCTCGTCCAAAGTCCGGGCACCAGAGTGTGCATGCCAGGGGCGTATTTCTGACTGACTAAATGGGGGTACCCCAAAGTCACTAGTCATTAGTTTATTACGGCAGTCAGTCAGATTTAGTCATGATCTAGTCATCAAGTATATCACAAAAACTGTAGCGCATTTGGCACCATTGGGAGCATCATCTCTTCTTGGATATATCTCGAACAACTTTGAGAACAGTTTGACGAAAAGGCAGAGGCAGTCGGATGCAAAACAGTGCCTTGTTGGTTTGCTCACGGACAAGCTTTTTCGCAATAGTGCTTTCTCTAGGACACTGGGTGGAGTTTGCAGTAATCTCTTCAACGCTGTTGTCTACCTGATGCTTGGCGTTTCTCCTAAGAGTGAGGGAAGTGATGAGGCCTTTCGTTTGGTCATTGAAACGATCGGTGAGACAAAAAAATGGTAGGAATGAAGCCAGGAAAGATGCCTGATCAAACGGTGCCTTTGATGTTCGCAAGGAATGTAGCTTTTTAACTTGCCGACGTCGTCGACAGCTTTGCTAGAAAGACATCTAAACTTTTAAGCAGAGTATTGACTAGTACTGACTTCTTGCCGTCGATTGTGGTATGCTTTGGACAGTGTCACGGCGCGTTTTTTGTTCCATATCTGTGTATATAGTCAGTCATCGCGTTCAATGACTAGAATGACTGACTAGATATGAAGAGGACGAGTCAGTCAGTCAAAGTCATTCATAATTGTAGGGAAGTCAGTCAGTCATAAATACGGCCCTGGTGCATGCACTGCAAGCAGATGAGAACGGCAATATTCATGTCACATTGTAGACCCACGCGGGGAACGCGTTGGAGGCAGCAGAGTCGTTCAGTGCATTGGAAGTTACAGGAGAAAGAAGGGCACGATTCTAGAATAGCGGAAGTGAAACGAAAGGATGCAGAAGGGAACCCTAAACTCAGTCGCGGACCACAAACCTTCGCCTTGAAGGCCTGTGCTCCTCAAAGCCGTCTAGAAGATCAGCCTCGCCGGAGGGAGGAACATCAGGTTACGTTGATCCATACATATATATTGTCTGTATACGTAAGCGGCTCCAGCTCCAGCATCACACTTCGAGTATCTTCGTTAGCAATTGATGACATCTTTGCCTTCGTTGTAGAATTCACAGAGGTGTTCGGCGAAGCCATCTCTAATTTTGCAGGACTAGATCTAGGCCTCTATGATCTGTTCTCGAAAAGGATAGCGTTGCTTACGTTCCAAGGTTACATAAATTGTTAGCATTGACGCATTGAGTCATACGGCATGACATCGCTCCCGTTGTGACATTGCAAGGGTAGTTCAGGTCGGAAAACACTACGTGTAAAGTTACAATGGTACCATTTGCGTGTTTGGTTTGGATGATTCGCAGCGTGTGATTTCAGTCCTTTCAGCTCGCCTACCAGGGGTAGATTATTGTCGTTGTCTGCACTTGGTCCCACAATGCCTATCAGGGGAACCCCGTCCAGATGCATAGGACAAGGTAAATGAGTAGTTGTATCAGGATATGCATTCTCATGTTTTTAGCTGTGCTATAAAAAGTTGTCGTTGAACTGGTGTGTAGATTGTGAGTGATACAAATGTAAGTGCAGTACTTAGGTATGGGAGTGTGATCGTATGTCTCTATAGTACCACTTGCGCAGAGGAACAATGCCTTTCGAGCATTTGCTCGCTGCCCCCCGCCCCCTAGATTCTCAAACTGAACATCAACAGAGTTGACGAGAAAGCTCCACACGCTCATATCTCTCTCCATCCATTTGCTTGTTTGTATTTTGGTCGGGATGGCGCGGGGTGGTAAGTTGTAAAGAAAATGGTTAGAGCAAGCGAATGAAGATGAGTCTTGTACTCATATCCCCAGACCGACGCCGTAACACTTCTTCGTCTTTGTAAATGGCCAGGTCTACCTTTCAAAGATCGCACATGTTCCTTCTGTTATGGAGGTGCAAAGTTTGTATCGAACGACAAGCTAAGTATCTGCGTTCTGAATTCTGTTTCGTATTTTAGAATGGAATATGTGTGTATATGGTGTGAGCGTGGATCTCAACAACAGAGTTCATTTCACAATTACGGCTTTGTGTGACGAAAAGGTCTCATATGACGGGATGCGGCGAATTCAACCCCATTGGTGGGGACAGGGTGATGGAAGGACAGCGTACAAGTGATCAGTTTCCGAGAAGTGATGGCAACCTTGGAGATAAGCTGCCAGTCAGAGGATGTTGAACAGGAGCGGTATGGATGGTGAGACACGTTTGGTTGTTGCTGCGGTAAGGCGAACTTCTGTATGACGTGCGGTGTTGCACCGAATGAGGAATGAGGATCAAAATGTATGCATATGGTATTATATGCAAAGCCAAGACCACGAGTTTCGTCTTCTTGTAACGTGAGAGAGCATATATTTTGTGTCAAACAAGTACATCAACATGAAGAGTTTAATGGAGCTTACCTGTTCTGCGAAGGTAAGTCGTGCGGTATTGAGCATCTGGTATGAGAGACACAATTAGGGATGATGTTACAGCTTTTTGGATATCTATGTAATGTTCTGTGCATGACGGCCGATATCTTTTTTCTCTGCCGGAAATGTATATCTCGTCAACGAAAATCGTCAGCCACATTGGCAACCGCCTCTCGCGGGAACGTTCTAGCACCCAGTTGTAAACTTTACATACGTAGTTCCCGTAGCTGGTTTCTCCACATGTGGTTGCTGCACTTAAAAGCGGAAAGTAAAAGAGGAGCAGACACGAATGAGGCACCAATTGTAGAAATGTTGTTAGCCGCACCGACCACGCATTGCACCACATTTCAAATGAGTTCTTAAAATTTCTCCTTGTTGTGGTGGAAGGGAGACGTTTGATTTGTTCCGAATCTTGCAGTTGGGTCGTTCAGATTCAGAGCTCAATACGGTTGTACCCTGTAGGGCGATAGCATCCAGCGTTCAATACGGTATTGCCTTGGGTGCCTTGGGTTGCTGATACCTTCGTAGCTTGCGGAGCAAATGAGAGAACACGGTCTGGTTTGATTCATCAATTTGGCATCCACGGACACGTAGACCAACGTGTATGAGTGCCAGCAAGGGCGTGCTTGAAGCACCGCAATCCAACACATTTTTGATCATATCATGATCTGGAACAGCGAGTGAAGCCAGTCACACGTCAAGTACGTGTTCTGGTGTGCGCCGCTTGCTGCGCGCCAGGTACTGCGCGGCCGCTGCCCATTCGAACCGTTTGTGGTACGATTCACGCATTTCGTTTAGATCTGTGGAGCCCCAACGCACGCCGCCGCCTCTCCGGCCACCCGCCCTCTCCGCCCCCATCTCGTCCTCTCGTTCCGGATATCTTCAGCGCAACGCAGCCGCCTTCGTTGCTCCCACGCTTTGTTCCGTACCCTCCTTCCTTCGTTCCTGACCCAAGCTTTCCTTTTCCTTTCAAGTCCAATCCTCAACATGGTCCTCGCTGAACAACTTCGCCTGGCGCTCATGTCCCTAAACATTCGCGTGCCGAGGAAAATCTCACTTCCTCTCATCTGCAACCGCGTCACTCGCTTCGACATAACACCCCCCAAGCATCCGAACTCAAGGCTTCTCTGCAGCGTGTATCGAGCCCACACTGATGAGCTTATGTTTAAGATCCTGAGAACGAGCAACGGATACAAAATCGTCAACGCACAGAAGAAGCTATTGTACTATGCGATTCGGAACCGGCAGAAAGAAGGGTTGCAAATCATAGAGGCCAATTCTGACCACGTTCTCTTCACCGCTCTACTGAGAGGTCAGTTATTCTCGATCATTGACGTGTTTCACGGAAATGATGGCTATGGACCTCCTTTCTTCCAGGTCTGTGGTGCTTCGGATTATGATTTGACTGAGAACGAGAGCGGAAGGGTTCTGGCTGTGGTTCGACGCACAGTAAGATGGCATCAAGTTCCCACTTGCTCGGTTGTCGTTGATGCCGGTTTGAACGCAGCTGTTTTCATCCTGCTCATTTCTATCGTTAACGAAAGCTCACGTGCTTGAGCAACCTCGACCATTCGCTCCCTTTCCTTCTGTCATTCGAGCTCATCTACTTGCAACTTGTTCGTAACGAATAATCACTTTGATTCACGGTAGTCTATTTGCTTCGCAGTAGTTTACAGCGTTGGGATTTGACATC
This sequence comes from Gracilaria gracilis, assembly GCA_030374805.1. Taxonomy (NCBI): domain Eukaryota; phylum Rhodophyta; class Florideophyceae; order Gracilariales; family Gracilariaceae; genus Gracilaria; species Gracilaria gracilis. The sequence goes on from JARGSG010000076.1 coordinate 109,975, forward strand.
ACAAGGATTAAATCTCGTTGAAAATCTGTTGATGTACAGAACTAGTGCTCCATACATAGCATGTTTTCCATTACACGCCATGTTTCTAGGACCATGATGTCAGTATTCGCACGACATGGTTGGCTTGCATGTACTTTTCAAACCACTTCTCATGAGAAACCAGCCACCCAAGGTTCTCTTCAGTCTACGTGGATGGAGGTAGCAAGTCAGCGGGATCATACCCAGTCGTGATTAGGCTGAAGTTCTCAAAAAAGGCGTCAAGAAATACAGGGAAAGCGAAGCATTCCGAGCAAAATCAGCAGTGCCTTTGACCTTGTGCTTCAATTAGGGGACATAGACAAGGTGCCCTGAGGGCACTGCCCTCTGAACCTAACTGAAGCCATCACCCTCAGATGCTCTTCATTCAAGAAGGTGGTTGTTGGGGATTTCATCTGGTAACCTTTTTTGGAACAATACCTTCCTCACTTACCCTTGCGTACTGCAAGAGCTATCAAATTACCCTTGGGTAGGTGTTTCATCTGCCAAAAAAGCTCAAATTCTGGAGCATTTCGAGTTCGAAACGGATTTGATGGTGAAATATGTGACCCAAGCCGAGAACCTCATGAAGTCGTTCATTCATACTTCTGTAACTTTGGTGTATTACGTAACAGTTAGACTAGCAGTGATATGTCATGTTGCATGTCTTCCTTGCTCAGTAGTGTAGTGAATTAGGCGGGAAGTGGCCATGCCAGGACTCGAACCACAGTGTGTAACAGACTTTTTGAAAAACGTACCGTTGTACTCACCGTACCAGCTGAGCGATGCCCACTCATGTGCACCGAAGGCACAGTACTGGAAGTTTTCAAGGGCAGGATAGTGCCTTCGACAGTAGCGAGCTGGGAGAGACTTGTTTCAAATTTGTTGAGCCAATGTTGAAGGCTTTTCTTTTTCTTCGATGACTACGTACATTCGTATTGTTCGTCGTAGTCGATCTTTATGGTTTGGGAAAGAGGTTTGTCTGAGTTTGGTACACGAGCCTATTGAGCGTAGAATAGTTATCCATGTTTAATAGCAAGTTCAAGAGTGAGCTACACCCTGACATGAATCAGACTTGCATTAACCCATTAACCACACATTCTCACAGAGACGCGATTTGTAGACGGCTCTGATCGTTCGACCAAACTATTTGAGGCGGATCGAAATGGAATCAGTCGAGTTCGACTGCTGCTGACGACAAGCGCTAAGGCCCTCGCCCAAACCATTTCTCTTCGCTGCTTCTCTAGCTAGAAGAGAAACTTCTGCTTTCCAAAAGGCTTTTTGTAGCACATTAGAGCGTAGACTAGGTTTTAATTCGAAGAGCACGAAGCGCGAACACGCTCCGTGGTTTAATTAGAATGGAGAAGATCTTCATTTGTGGTACCAGATTGGTAGTCTGCGCTACTATTAAAGGTACCTGATCGCGGCAGTCGCGATCAGAGGAGGTCAGAGAGAAGACACAGAGCCCTCTGACACTCTTTCTTGGTGCCGTATCGATTCTTTGACCGCGATTTACCACACCTTTTTCTCTCAGAATTTTGGGCAAAAGCTCTTGCATTTCCCGACCAGTACCATTCCCAGCAACGGACTGTGTGAAATGTTTCCCAGCGAGGCTGAGCAAGCATCGAACTACGATCATCTTTGTCATGAAGCTGTCTTCAGTCCGAATGGAAGTAAATCGGGCACTATGAATTTGCGTCGCAAGCAGTGTCTTCGGCAATACATTCTTGCAAGGCCGTTTACGTTGCTTACATAAGTTCATCATCCTTGACGAATCTCTACGCTGTAGCGTTACCGTTGTATCTAGCTATCTACCTACATCATAGTCCCGTTCAGCCAAACGTGATGGAGGTGGGAACGTTCTTTGCTGGCATGTCCGGCCCAGCAATGTGTTGTTTCTTACAGATCGCGTAATGATCAAAGAATGCCCGGGATTGGGTTGTCATTGTTGCCTCTGGTTGCTGTAAGGAAGTTACCCCCCGTTAAGTTCGTTGTTGCCTGGAGGGTAACAAGTCAGTACTACGGTTGTAAGAGGGCAAACGCTACCGTTGGTAGCGTTACCGTCGTACCCCGTGCGTAAAGGTAATGCCTAACGATAAAGTGCTTACGATTATTCTGTTTGCTATGTGTCCACGAGGATTTATCGTTGTGGAGCCCTAAAACACACAACACATACAATAATGTCGACGACATGACATGTCGAGTGTAGCGAACCAATTCTCTGCGTAACTTACCGTTCTCCGAGTGATACTGAGATAAGTAGCGATGGCAAGAAGAGCTCAAAAGAGCTCTGAAGCTATGAGGAGCCCTTTAAACTATATTCCACTGTCGATGAGTGTCCACTTTGATTTGAAACTGAGGATTGATAGGATAGAAGAACATCTTGGTTACACTCTCGAACTTGTACATAAGACTACATGCTCGTCCTACTTCATCATGCGGCAGCCACTCCAACCACAAACTGAACCACAACAGCCACTTCAAAACACAATGATCAAGTCATTCTCATCCATCATTTTCCTGGCCTTGGCGGCCACGGCCTCGACATGTCCGACCAATCTGCCATACTCAAGTTCTATAGTGGGTCGGTCATATTCTATGCGACAGCCGTGTTACCCGGCCAGATTCGTCGCGTACGGCACCGCATCGGTCAGTGATACCGAAATCAAGTACATTCCATTCTACGAGAATTTCAACCATGGAGGAGTGAATCCGGGATACGTCTGTCCGCGTACGTACATTTTCAAGATTAACAAGTGGGCACCTATGTTAACGGAGCTCCCTCGCCTTGTGGCACCAGATGATAGCGGCCCGCTGGATCAGTACTGTGCCCGCGAGCAGAACAGACAGAAGGTTCTTTCTTGGCCTCAGGGATCGACTAGAGGGCGGTTTATTTCTGGTATGAACCAAACCATTGAGGGAATAACCTATCTCCGAGATCACGAATGTTGGACGCCTCAGTATCTTCCAACTTTGCACACACAAGAATACTTGAATGCTTGGCTAGATGGCCCTATCACATATTTGCTGAGTGTGGCGTTTAACTTTGGATTGTGTCTGCATACAGCTAACTGAGCGTAACTCAACTCATCGAAAGTGTGAATGTGCTTTGTTTTAAACGAGTGTGAGGAGTATACAAATAAAATGAAAACGTTCTCAACAATTATCCCCCCATGTCTCAGGAAACCATTTGCGCGTTTCGGCATGCACGACCACTATTAGATCGGGGATGAAGGGTTTGCTGGGCCTTAGCTGTATTATACTCCAGCTAGCATCGAAGCTTCCGCTTTGTTTCTTGGTGCAGAACGAGAAGTTCGGTATAATACTATTACCATTACCCTGACCTCCCAGTAAACGGAAATATATTGATTACATAAAAAATCTAAAATCCCCGACGAGAATTAGTTTGCAGCCAAAGTCTTGCAGGATGAGCGATCTGTGGGACGCAGTCGTCAATCACCGTCTCCTTTGTGTGCAGACGAGTCTACTCAACGTCGTCATCACCTCAGGCGCCCCACGACACACTACCCAGGCTGGGCTCGACGATCTCTAGCTGAGACGAACTATGTGTGAAGACCTGCTTTGCAGCAGAGCACAAAGAGCCGGAAGCGGTCTACTCGCTCTGCCTCCCACGCTTCCCAAGCCAAAACGGTCGTCGGGATAGCCCTACGTGAAGCGAGATAATGTTGCTAGTACAGCAGCTTCTACTTGAGAGACTCCTCTTGACCAATGAAGTCACAACGAGATCTTCCTTGCTGTTAAATGCATATGTGAAGCAGCATTACGTGAAGCAGCATTACGCTTCTTGAGGATGCATGGCTCGCATTAACCTGTCAGTTGGGCAATTCTAACGATCAGCTCTCATAACATCAATGATAGTCATTGGGACACGCATTGTATCAACGCATCTCTGATGCCCGTCATTGATAATGTTGGCTCCTCAATACGCTATGGTGAGAACCATTTGGATAGCATATAAGTTACACCAACCAGAAGGGATTCACTATAAAACAGATGTTGGAGGCCCTATGAAGCATCTACTCCAAGATTTCAATGTCAATGAACAACTTCCGATCTCTCACTAAACGAAATGAAGACACTGTTCTACTTCTGGCTCCTGGTATGCGTTGCCACCGCCTCCCGATGTCCCACAAATCTTCCGTTTCCATCTTCAATTGTTGGAAGAAGTCAATCCACACGGCGGCCATGCTACCCTCCAATTCACCCCACCAGTTCAAGTGTGCACATTACGGAAAATGAAATTCGATTCCTGCCGTTTCAACCACCATACGCACCTTCCGGTGCAGGTCAGATTTGTCAACATCAGTACATTTTCACTGTTGGTAGGTGGTCCCCGAGGTTGACAGAGCTTCCTAGCCTGATTATGCCAGTTGATGCCGACAATGATTTCTGCTCACGGGAACAAGAGAGGCGGAAAATCGTATCTTGGCCGCACGGACAAGCTAGAGATCATTTTGCAACCGGAGTCAACAAGACAATTGATGGAATTACTTACCTTCGTGATCATGAATGCGCTTCAACATATCGATACCCAACTCTGCGTTCACAAGAGTTTCTGAATCCTTGGTTAGAAGCTCCCATCATGTACCTTCTAAATGTTGCTTACAACTATGGCTTATGTCTTGACCCGCGTAACTAAACCAACACGCGACTGTAAAAGACTTGGGTTTATTGTAAGCCTGCTTAACGAGGAGCTGTGACTACAAAACCATTCAGGAGTTATAATGTACCGGAAGTTAAACATTTTGAATGAATGCAAAAAGTGTGCCATGTTGTATTGAACTGGAGAGGAGTGGCAGAACCAGGGCTTGAACTTAGGCCCCAAGCTCTCCACAGAAAGCACACGAAGGCGGTTACCGGTTGAGCAATAGCCGCTCACGATGTGGTGACCCCAAGTCACGCCGTCGGCCATATCCATACCGTTGGAGGTCTTGTCGTGACTCGGACTGCCATTCGAAGCTGATTGGTGATATATGTTCTCGATTTAAACCCACCCCCCGATTGCTTTTGACAAATAATTGTGCAGTGACGCGCTAGATAGCAGTAAAAATGTTCAAGAACTCTTATGAAGTTCTTACCAACGCAAAAAGAAACGCAGTACAAAATAACCGCTGTTGATATTCTGGCAAGTACTCATCGATAACACTGGAGTACTTCTTAGTCAAAAGTTCTGACTGATTGAGGCCTTCTGAAGTCATTAACGCCGCGTTTCAACCTCTTGTTGGTCAGACTTAGTCATTTGCTCAAAGTAGCTTCAATACATAAAAAAACAAGTTCAATTTCCCAAGAACAATGGTAGAAAAAAACAACTTGATAGTAAAACCTTGATAATATTCTCCAAAATATTCACAAAAGAGTTCGTTCATTCAAAACTCCAAGCATTTGAATTTCAAATTTAAAGTTAACGACTCATTTTCATACTTTTCATATATATCATCAGAGCCAAACGTAATACTGGGTATGGACCCCTTTTTGGTCGAAATCTAACATGGTCACTAAAAATCCCGGCTGAAGATTGTAGAAAATATGAATTGAAGAGCACCAAATCAGGTACCCTTGTAGACGAAAAGGAAGTTTTAGAATATATTCGGCCTTTAACCTTTTCATACTTTCCTATTTGTAATTTTACGGGGTTTCTTATGCATTTGTTTTAAAATATATATATACTAATTCTTCTTCATATTGTTTTCCATTTTGGATATGTTACCCAAACCGAAAGCACCACGTACTACTATATAATGGTAGGTGGAACCAAAAGCTCGCACTGAACAAGAAAACGCGGCTGGAATACAAGTGCACAGGATGAACAGGGAAGTAAGTTATAGAAGAAGAGAGTCCTCCAGAGAGAACCAGAGCTATAAGACAAGATCTCTTTGCTATAGAGCTCCTGAGCACATAGAAAATGCGGAATATGTGAACACAAGATCTCTTTGCTATAGAGCTCCTGAGCACATGGAAAAGACCGAATATGTGAACACAAGATCTCTTTGCTATAGTGCTCCTGAGCACATTGAAAATGCCGAATATGTGAACCAAGATGTATATAACCCGGGGAAGCCCATGATGAGGAATTCACACGAGGTGGACAGACTAACACATTATGCAGGTCATGCTCTACCTGACGGAAAGCGTTCTCCGTTCCGTTGTTGGCGATGCTCTCTTTTTTTCTCAAATGCTTTCCATTTAGGACGTCATAAGAAGTTCGTTCACGATTCGCAAAACTGATTTTTGATACCAGGAGTAGGATCTGTCAGTACAACGCCGAGTTAGGCAGTACGTGTAGCCTTTTTTATCCACGTAATTCCTGTTTGGAAAGGCTGTCGACAAATGGATTAATTGGTATCATACACACAATCATGGATAAATGATCTAAATCAACCTCTCTAAAGCCATCTAATATATTGGCAAGATAACATGGAGAGGGAGAGAAAACCGTTCTGGTCCCCATCACTCTCGCCAGCCTCATCATCTCCTTGTCTGACAATAAAGCTTTGTATTCTCTTTCATGACGTAAAACAAGTTTAAACCTAGATGGCTAAAAGCGACGCCTTTACTAGTCTGAAATCCCGACACGGCATCTATCTACTGCATTTTTGGACGCATTTGCCAAGTTATCTACCATGATAGCTAGACAGCCTAGTAAGTACGAGTCGTAACAGCATGTACATGTACGCGTTGTTCAGGTCGTTGCAGCACATACGACCAGAACAAGTGCATCGTAGTTGCGAGTCGACTGATATCGTTCATGATATTGTGTACTTTGGCGTAGATGTAACGTAATTAGCGGTTCCTATAGTAATATATATGCGATAGGAATGGTATAATATGACATGTTGATCAGTGGACGCCGAGACAATTTGGTTCACAACGATGTGAGTAGCTCACGAGACCACTTCATCAGGTCAAGAACGGGCCCTTTGGGCTACTGCAAGAGAATTGGGCAAAACAATGGAATGTCAGAGAAGCATATCTGTGCGGAAGCATTAACAGAAGCGTAGTATTTGTAGCTGCGAATTTAGGGGCACACAACAAGTTCATCCGAGACGAATGGAGAGGAATGGAAGCGACGAAGGGAAGAGACGAATGGAAGCGGCGAATGGAGGACATGTGATCAGCACAGCTTCTCGTCAATCAAGAAAGCGAAAAGGTGAGACCGAATGCTGAGAACGGGGGTGAGCTGTTGTGCAAACATGAGCGATGAATTTCTACACGAAAGACTTTCGTTTCTTATGTGTGAGTGAGTGTGTGTTGGGGGCGGGGTGTTGGAGTTTTGACTGGGCTAGGCTGATGCAAATGCGCCGCCATCCGCTAACTACACTACACGTAGCTGCAAGCGAACACGGTAACCACGTGTGGTGACTCAATAGATACACGCATGTGGCTTTCGATGCCAATTTGGTTGTAAACCTTCTGGTATCATATTGTTTGGACACGCTGGGCGAAATTGTTGTTCCCCACTAGTTCTCGCATGATCGGTTTGGAAGCAGCATTGGGCGACAAGGCCGTTTGTGAAGGACGCGATCGGCGCGAGTGAAATGCTGCTTCACGTGAAGGGCACGTTATGGCTGGTGCGAGGCGCTTGTGGAAAGAATGTGTGTCTGTTGATGTCAGCAGGCATTTCCCCCCCGGGGAAACTGTAGACGACTGTAGGTGACAAGCACCCAGTGTGCTCCTCTCCCGCAAGCATTGGGCGCTGTGCTTGCACACTGTCCCTGACTCGGGAAACGTACCGGGATGCGTTGTTTGGCAAACAACTGTGCAAGCCTCTCCAGCGTGTTGAAGGGCAGGTACCTTTTCGGTATTGGTATCTACCGTTGGTATATATATATACTACCAACGGTACCGGTCGCGAGCCCGCAACAGCGCGTCGTTTTCATGGCGGGCCCAGCGTGAACGCGAATGACTCAGCAGGACGGCGCCACGCGCAGCGCCCATTTCATTGGCGGGCGGAGCGTTCAAACAGAGCGCCACAAAAGCGCAACGTGTGCTCAAGCTTCTCTGGCGTGGCGCTTAGCGAGCAGCCATGAGCGCGTGAGAGTGTCATGCGCGTCGTGCAAGCGGCAGCCCGCCAGTGGCCAATCACAGCCTCGCAGCGCCATCAGCCACAGCATGGCAGATGCACGCAGATCACACCAATCCGCCCGTTTTGAATTTTCAAACATGACAGCTCGACACACATCGCAAGCGCTTTCTCCGTCCTGTCCTGTCCTCCCTACACCACGCCTCCCCCACACGCGCCGTCGGAACCGTTGCTCCGCGTATAAGAAACCACCGTCTTCTTCGCCGCGCTCTCTCCTCATACTTCCCTCGCCCGTTCCTCGCTCCTCTGTTTCTGTTTCCGCTTCCGCCTTCGTCGTGTTCGAAGCCTCTCATTCTTGGTATTCTCCGTCCTACTAACTTCTAACAGCCAAAATGATGCTCGCCGATCATCTTCGACACGCTATTCCCGCCCTCCATACCCGCTCCTCAAAGCTTGTGGACATGCCGCAGACCTTCAATCGCGTCATGCACTTCAATCTGCTTCGAAATAAGCGCCACCATCTGAAACACATCTACCACATCCAGCGCGCCGACACTGAACAACATCTGTATGCCATTCACAAAACTCCCAGTGGCCTCAAACTTGTCAATGTCGCCACCAATGACACCCTCTTCCGCGCCATTATCAACAAGGAGTTCAAGACGGTCAGTATACTAGATGAGGTTAACGACAAAGTGCTGTTTACCACTCGACAACATGGCGCCTTGTTCGCTATCACCGATGTGTTTGAGGGTGAGGCCAAGGACGACGTCCCGTATGTGCAGGTTTGTGCCGGTTCCGATTACAGCCTCACAGAAGTGGACGGCGGGCGCGTCCTGGCCGTTGTGGAGAGGGAGATTCGCTGGGCCCAATTATGTCATCATTCGGTGTACGTAGATGTTGGACTGAATGCCCCGCTTTACCTTTTGTTAATTGTTACTATCAATCATCTCGCAGATGCTTGAAAACTCTTCATTAACTCCTTAACTCTCGCTTAACTTGTACAAAGACCAATAAATAAAGTAAACTTTATCAAGTTTCATCCTCCAACCTTCTCAGTGTTTCATCCGATATCAGTTGTCGTATCTTGACAAACTCCTCCTCATCGTCAGCACATTCCTCTTTAACACCTTTCCAGAGCGCTACACTCCTCTCCCAATCTTCTCCACATGCCACCAAGGCCCCAGCGAGCATAGCTCGTGCACTCATATCACTATTCTCTTCAAGTGCATCTTCGAGAACCGCAACCGCACGTTTTGGATCCTTAAGCGTGGTCGCCAAGCCTTCCAGAAACAAGTACGCAAGATTCAAACTGGCCACTAGTACCTCCTTCGTTTCATTCACCAAATACCTAATGAAGTGGATGCAGTCGTCCCTCCCATCAGCTTTCTCCAACAATAGCGATGCCAAATTTAACGCTGCCAAGCTCGAGCAATTCGTCACTCGCTTCATACAGCGTAGCAGGCGCGTAGGATCACCACCCACTGGCAATTCGTACGTGCCTCTCCGCAACGTAAGCGGCATCCATGCGTAAAAGGTGTCCCCTTCGTTCACAATTCTACGCAACATCTGTTCGGCGCGTTTCAAATCACGTCGCGAGCTAGACTCACTCAGGATGATCGCGTACGTCAATCTGGCGTTCACCGAGATTTTCCCGTCACAGATGGTTCTGGCGAGCTTGGAATCGGCTTCCATCACACCCTCAGCTCCGTATCGAAGCAAAGAAGCTTGTACTGCATGAGTATCGTTTCGCTCGTCCTTGCACAACTGGTAGGCTCGACCACGGTCCGGTGGCACCTGTTCACTTCCACTCCACAACAGACTCACCAGCATATACAACACGGCTGAGTCTTTTGTTCGCTCGTATTGCAACGTACAAAATTGCAGCGCCGCGTAGTGGTCTGGCGGTACATCTGTGTGCCCGAGTATGTACAGGCCTAGAAGGAACATCATAGATGTTCGGCAATCAAATTCATCCATCGCCCGTTGATACATCTCCTTTGATCGAGGGTAGTTTGACAGATGTTTGTCTTCAGAGTAAAAGTTACCTAGTTGCAAGAGAATTTCTTTACTCGGGGCTTGTGACAGTACTTCCTCGAGAAGATTATGGGCTCGGACCGAGTCTTGATGCTGCTGGTGGACGGCATTGGTGAGGACGTTTGCCAGCCCCATTTTTGCTTTGGGTAAGTTGCCCTCTTCTATCGCGCGTTCGTACCACTTCTTTGCACATCTCATGCACGGTTTCAAGCTGAAGGTTCCGTATGCGTAAAAGTCTGCCAGTCGCAACATACGCCAGGCATTGTTGGAGAGTCGCACCGCTTGTTTGTACATTCGTAGAGCGCGTTTCTTGTCGCCCCCTACACTAGCATCGCGAAGCAAAATAGACGCCAAAGTCTCCATATGCTGAGGGTTCTGATCCATCCTCACGGCACGTTCAAGCAACTGAACTCCTCGTTGAACATCCATCTCTCCTGTATCCCCTGAATAGAGCACGCAACCCAGCAAATAAACAAAGTCAGGATCAGGGAAACGGTAGACGGACACTTCCAACAAAGGAATCACACGCCGTTTCTGGGCGCGATTCCCATGCGCCCGGAAGTAACTGATGAGGTGGTAAAACGCCTCGGAGATGTCATACTGAGCTATAGAACGTTCGAGCAGTTGAAGTGCTCGCGGCACATCCTGGGTCACGTGCTCGTTGTATAACAAGAGAGTAGCTAGTTCGACGAGGGCGTCTCCGCTGTTGAAGTTGTCGAGCTTTATGTCGCGTTCGAGGACGTGTATACGTTTGGCGACGGAGACGGCGGCTGGCTGCGGCATGGGGGAGCGGCAATACCGCGAGCGCTTGAAGAAGAAGAAGAAGAAGAAGAAGAAGAAGAGACGAAGAAGCTGCAGCAGCGCGGTCAGCAAAGTGTTGAGGTGCACCGCTGTGGCGGCGGAGGGGGACCGAAACGAGTGGTGTTATTTATCATGAAGCGTGCGACGCTCCACGTCGCCAAAACGTCATAACGAGGGTCGATTGGGTCGGCAGTCGTGAGTTTCGAGTCCGACAGTAATAGAGTAACGATACAGTTAGCTAGAAAAACCTAAACGATAGCTACAACCGATATTTACAATGCATACTAAACCTATGCACATTGGCGATCTTGGAGGCCTGCTTCTCTCACCCCGGTTCGCAGTCGCAGTCAGTCCTTCTTCCTCCAATGTCGCAGCAGTCATGTTCTAATCTACATCTAAGTTACTCTTAACGCTCAGTTACAACGATGATCTGTCATCAAAAAGGCGTACTCGCACCCGCTTGCTCCGCCGTGAGCACCAACGAAAAGGTGATCTCAAGACCGCTTTCAAAAAAGTGGAGCGCCATCCCCATTGCTATACAAAAAGTAAGATAATCTATTCACATTATGGCAGACCCCCAGACGCATTTTGTTCTCTCCGATATCATCCATTTCATCCTCGACAGCTCCCGTTCATCACCTTCATAATCCTCTTCCACAGACTTCCACAACCTCACACTTCTCTCAATCTCCTCCTCTTCACAATCTTCCCGGTCAGCAAGAGCATTCGCAAGCAGAATCCGCGCGCACGCATCGTTAGTTTCTTCCACGCTCGTTTCGAACAGATCCATTGCCCGCTTTCTATCCTCCGGAACACCTCCAACCCCCTTCCAAAGCACGTAACCCAAGTTCAGCATGGAAATCAATCTCAGACCGGTATCCATGGCATCCTCGAGTAGATGCACCGCTTCGAGTTTCTTAGAATCCTCACAATCCACCTCAAGGAGAAAACTCGCAAGGTTCAGCAAGCCAGCCTCATAGCAGTGTGTTGCACGTTTCATTGTGTACGTCATTTGACTCCGGTTGCCATGGAACGGCAACTGCAACTCGCATACCCGCAGTGACAGAGGTAACCACGCAAACATAACCTTCGCGTCAGATTCTTCCAGAACCTCACGAAAAAGAGTTTCAGCTTGTGTCAGTTTAGACTTGTCGTTTGATTCGCTTAGAAGGATGGCCAGGATTAACTTCGTGCTGTAAAAACCGATCTTGGGTAGAGGGTCGATTAGCTTCTGATTATCCTCCGATGTCTCGCTTTGATATCGAAGTGCCGAAACCTCTTCTGGAAGCCTTTCTTTCTTATGTTGTTGCATCAGTTCCAAGGCACGCTTCGGATTCGCTTCGACGTTTGCAGCACCGCTCCACATTATACAGCTCATTACTCGCAGTGAAGCCACATCTCGCGTTCTGGTATAATCTTCTTCGCATAGCTGAAGCGCTTTCGCGTGATCGGGTGGGGGTTTCTTGAAACCAAGAAAGATATCGAGCAAGGAAACTCTGGCAGATGCTGACTTGAATTCTGAGAGCGACGCTTCCAAGAGCTGTATTGCTCTGGACAGATTGTATACCTCCTCCACGTCTCTGTATATTTTGGCCAAAGTGCGCATACATACCTCAGATCTTACCTGCTTGCATGCCTCTTCCAGCAGAGCAACGGCGCGTACTGGATCTCGCCTTGACCCTGGAAGATCTTCGCCAGCGAGAAGATACGCAAGGTTACACTTTGCCTCGGGCAAGTCTCCATATTTGATGGCGCGTTCGAACCACTTGGCAGCGCGTTTGCTGCAGGCCTCGAGATGTTGTGTGCCATCCACATAGCACACACCCAAGCGGTTCATGGCTTCTGCATCTTCCGAAATTTGAATTGCCTTCTTGTATAATCTAATAGCACGGTGGCTATCGGATTTGATTCCTGGAACCGTGAGTAGGTTATACGCCAAGGCCTCCATGCACTTGGGGTCTTCACCGAACCTGAGCGCGCGCTCGCAGAGTTGAATGGCGGTTTGAGGGTCTGGCGTGCCGCATCGCACGTCCTTAACGGCGTCGGAAAGGTTTCGAAGCACGATTGAATCCTCTTCAATACTTAGCGAGTGTTCGAGAAGCGGGATGACCTCAAGTCGTTGTGCATCAGTTCCTTTGTGTAAATAGTACAAAGCCAGGTTATTCATGGCAGTAGGGTCACTATGTTGCTTGATAGCACGCTGAAGCAGCTGCACTGCCCTTCGAGAATCGAGCAGGTTGTGCTTGTCAGAGAAGAGAAGCTCGGCGAGGTTGACCATTGCTTGGGGGTCATTGAGTCGCTTGATAGCGCGCTCGTAGAAGCGCGCCTGCATCTCCGGTGATTGTGCGTCCATCGACGGCGGCGTATACGACATGGTACATGAAGATTGGCGTTGCGGAAACGATAGTTCGCTGCGGGACGCTGCGGCGGTGGCGGGTGCCTCGGGGAGCGCGGAGATTCGTTGGAGGGAGGGGGAACGCTCGCGGAGCGTCACATCGTGTGCAATTGCACACGCGTGGGTTCGGGTGAGTTATTACAGCGAGGGGACAGCGAGGCGTACTGCGCGGCACTGCGATTGACGACGTGTGGAAGCTGCGTGTAAACTGCAGATATTTTTTGTGCCGCCCGATCACGCGTGGCGTGGTGGCTTACGTGTCTGTGCCTAATGGCACTCGATCATCGGGAGACCAACATCGAATCTCGATGTTCTTCTCCCGATAACCATCCCCCGATTAAAGCGGCAGAACATTTTACACCCAGACAGTGCAAAATACACAACTCAGGCTCGAGACACGTGCAAGCCCAAGAGCAGCCCGCTCACTGTATCATAGCATTGAGTGAATGCATGAATTACCAGATAGCCGCCTGGTCAAATTTAGCCAATGAAAAGGCTCCATTTTTGACCGGCGCGGAACCAAATCCGGCCATCTGAACGGACCCTCGAAGGGTCCATTCAGAAAGCCAAACCTCCGCCAAGCGCCTCACGCGACAACATGTTCCCAACCCATACCCAAGCAGCTGCCATTGCGGCCGTTTCGGCGGGTGTAACGACGAGTTTGTGCGTTCTACTCCTGATAAGCAAGCGTAGAACACGTCCCAACCGCTCCCATCGGGTAGCCCAGCACAAATTTCAAGGCTTTTTACATCCTCTACATGAACAGGATGAAACCCAGTGGCAACGCCTGATAAAGACCGGAGGAGAGGAAAACATTATTGTAGTCACTAACTATACAAAACACAGATTCCTTACCACATTGTTGCCCATCTTTGAGACACCCTGTTCAACCTGCATCACGCGGACTGTCGTACAAATACCGATAAAGTGTGGGGTCCGCCTGGTAGAGGGAGCGCGCGAGGGCTCAACCTGAAGGGGAAAAACACACAATCAATATAGTAGTAGGGCACCTGAAACCCGCAAGGGCAAACGGCGGGGCAACTAGTCTAGACCGTGTAGGTGTACGGTAGTAGACGTCGACGCGCGGTAAAACCTGAATAGTAATAGAGTAGCAAGTGACCAAGATGGTATAGTTACTGCCCTAATGGTGCCTGACTTTACAATACCCAAGGGGGAAGGCGAGGTGCGCCACAATATATACAAGGTGCACCGACGCCGATCTTCCATGTGGGCATGACGTCATCGGCTGCACCCATGACCTACTGTCATGGGCCAGCAATGCTAAGCTATCCTAAACTATAAATTAGAAATTAGAAATTATAAAATACAGAATACCAATTGGGTACAGTGCAGCCAGCAAGGCGCACCAGTAGACCCACGTGGCACCAACTGATTGAGGTCTCATTGTACTACACGCACAGCGCTCCTGTGCGGTGCTCTATAGTTCAAACATGTTTGCTACAAGCGCCCACAAATTAGCACCAATTAGTTCTACATCTTGTACTATATCCAGAACAGCGTAGACGTCTTTATTGGTGTAGTTGAAGGCTCCGACACGGTCTTTTTTCTCCGTATTGGCCTTTTTTGTCTTCTTTGGTTGTTTGGGAGTCGTGTTCTTTGCTGTTGGTGAGGAAGAGGCGGTTTGTGACGCATTGGAACAAACTGGATTGGGCATAGAGGACGAATTCGGAGCCGGAACGGATGCGGGAGAATTAATTGCGTCGTGGTCTGTGGGATGGTTGGAGGGAAAGAGAGACAAGGGCGGGTGATGGACTTGCTAGTGTGTTCTCAACTGGGGCGCACTGGGGTTTTGGGTACTGATTTGGCGCCCATATCTAGCGCTTAGTGTGGCGCTTTGGTGGGGGATAGAATTACTGAAAGGAGCTATATATTTGGCGTGGTGGCGTTCTGGTAATTTCTGCATTCACTCAATATCAAGCGCCAGCCCAACTTGGTGGGCAGCACCTTTCGAGAAACTACTCGAACGATAAACTGTTGTTGTAGACAGCCTGTGTTTCTTCATTCCCAGTAGTTCAAGAGAAGTATAAAATTTGCAGACAATTACACAACTTTCTTTGACTAGATAACACACTCAGTCATTTGCATCGTCCATTCTTTTCAATCCCACACCTTACACCATATTTGTGAATTAAGCCGTACTCCTGCACATTAATTTTACTCTTCCGTTTATTACCTTCCAAAAAAGTTTAACATTAGATTATTTTAATGGTCTTAAATCTGCTGTTTCTACAACAAAAAGTGAAATTTATATTTTACTATTAAACAAACTTGTTAACACTATATACTTTATATAACTATATACTATACAAATGTTTTCAAACTTATTTTCCTCTCTCTGGATTACTCTTTCCCTCTAAAGATTTCTTTACACCTCCCGATTAAAACGTCAAGCAATAAAACGTGTTTTTTCAACTGAAAACCTCAAACTGCCCGAAAACATCCACAATGCTTTTTATGTCACTTTTATTTTCTGAAAAACTTGTCTATGCCGGTCCTACATTTTCAAATACCAGTGTCACCTCACCTAAACCCTCAGTTCTAGCGCATCGCTCTGTTACCCTTGCGTGGTTTACCTTGTCAACTGAAAACAACAGATTTTGAAATTTTTCGTGTCTAGCACCGTCTTTTTGCCTACGTAATTTTCGTATCGCACGCAGTTTGTTACAATGGTAGATTCTGCGAACCAATAACGTTCTTCGTGTCGAAGCATGGCTATAGAGTGCATCAAGTCTTCACATATAGGGTGGGAGAGAATATAACAAATGATTTGTGGTAGCAACAACCACTGAAAGCGCGAGATAACAGCTGGCTAGACCGTAACCGTTACAAAGGTCCGGTGTACGGCGTTTGCCGTACTATTAAAGCCTGAGTAGTTTTAGCCAAACCACGAGGATGACTTTAGAAATCAAGTAGTCGTATTCGTAACTACAAGGTGCTCTACTTTACAATATAGTCTAGTAAGGAGTGCCACGGTCACCTTAAGGGTGAGTGGGGCTCGACCTCCTGCGTGGCGTACACGTGGGTTAAGTTGAGGTGCCATTTGCAAAGTGCATCTCGAAAAATATCTATCCTACTAGTGTCTATCGGACCAGCGCGTTGACCTCATATGAGGTCAGCACAGATAGTGAGAGAAATGTAAAAAATTGGATAAAGCTTTGCACATAATTCAGCGATTCATTAGAAAACAGCTACAATTATGCAATCAAACTAGTTTCATAACCCCAAATAACCATTTGAAGCGAACCAATTCCAAGCAATAAGTGCTTTAGAAGTCATCTGATTGCATGTAGAATTACTATTTAGGTTTAAACGCCCAAAAATTCTACATATAACTTAAAAACTGCTTATAATGCTTCAAAAGTACGGAATGTTTTTGTTGCTATAGTTCTTGACGATCAGCTAGTATTGAGATAACGCACTTTTTAATATTAAATGACCCAAACGTATGTGTGCAAGAGATATATAAGCATTCTGACTGCTGTTAAACACATTTAACATACTGGCCTACGCAGAGAACATTCAATCTTTATAGTACATTGAGTCACATGAAGTCGTAAAGCAGTACCATTATCAGGTTTGTTTTTGTTTCAGTTCGCATCATTGCACCTAAAAGAGCCTCAAAAACAGTTTTGTAACGTGGTAGTTTCACAAGTCTGCAAAAATGATGTCCATAGCTTTCCAGATAGAATTTCCATTAAATTTGAGAAGTCCGGCATTTCAAAGTTGTGGAAAAACTATTGTAAATTATACCAGGCCCTTAACACCCTTTATTCTGAGAGCAATTTGAAACAGGTTGAATATATGTTGTCGAGGTTTTCTGGTTTACTTTAGGAAAAAGGATAAAAAAACTTCTTTTCGTTGAAGAAGTTAAAATTTGATTAAAATTTCTAATGTAGCAAATATATCTTTTCCCCAATTACTACTCAGCGTCGTTCTTTGTACTAGATGTTCTACTCCGCCATGAATGTGATGCCGAATGCGGTTCTAGAGAGGTGCTTTAAAGACTCTGAACTGGTTTACATCAATTTTTATAAAGTGTTATATTTTGACCTCATATGAGGTCAGTTGTCAAATAGACACTAGGGGTAGCCACTGTGGTTTCTATCCTATCGGCCGATTCACATATTCCGGTTCCAGTAAGACATCCACGTTACAGCTCGGCTCACTGTACCACAGACCCCCCTTCTACTGTAGGACAATGGGACCTCAATGTGTTGGTGCCACGTGGGGGCCTAATTGTGCGTCTGGCTGGCTGTACTTCACCCAATTGGTATTCCCTATTTTATGTCGTACAAATACCGATAAGGTGTGGGGTCCGCCTGGTAGAGGGAGCGCGCGAGGGCTCAACCTGAAGGGGAAAAACACACAATCAATATAGTAGTAGGGCACCTGAAACCCGCAAGGGCAAACGGCGGGGCAACTAGTCTAGACCGTGTAGGTGTACGGTAGTAGACGTCGACGCGCGGTAAAACCTGAATAGTAATAGAGTAGCAAGTGACCAAGATGGTATAGTTACTGCCCTAATGGTGCCTGACTTTACAATACCCAAGGGGGAAGGCGAGGTGCGCCACAATATATACAAGGTGCACCGACGCCGATCTTCCATGTGGGCATGACGTCATCGGCTGCACCCATGACCTACTGTCATGGGCCAGCAATGCTAAGCTATCCTAAACTATAAATTAGAAATTAGAAATTATAAAATACAGAATACCAATTGGGTACAGGGTAGCCAGCAAGGCGCACCAGTAGGCCCACGTGGCACCAACCCATTGAGGTCTCATTGTACTACAGACCCCCTTCCTACCCTGAGCCACGCCCTCGTGGCTCCTAGATCCTTTCACCAAGTCGGTTGCATCGTCGTACCAATTTGGTCCCTGTCGCAGCCTTTGTGCCATCTCGCGCCGTGCGTCGCGTCGGCTCTGCGTCGCCGAACGCACTCTGTTCACCACCTTGGTCATCACCGATTGCGGCTCTATCCACCCCTTTGGTTATCACCGACAGCGATCTATTCATTCCCATTTGTGTTTTGGGCGCGACGCGCGCCCATTGCATACCTCCAAGGTTCTACCTTTTTGGCTGCATGGCTTAGACCCACTTACCGTGTCGGTATAACCAGTGGGGGGGCGGGTTGCGCCTTCGGGCTCGTGTGAGCACTGTACCGTGAAGGGTTTGGGCGCCCACTTGGTTGCGGCGTGTCTCTCTGTCCCTTCGAGGTTCGACTACCAACCCTTCGAGGCACTGCCGCTGACTCCATCGAGGTTGTTCCACGGTTCTCCCTTCTGGTTGCCTTCGCACCCCTTTGCGGTTTGTCTACGCGGGCTCGCGCCACCGTGGCTTCTCGTCCGACCGACATGGTTGAATCCGTTTATGGTGACCCCCGATCCTTATCTGAGCCACATGGATAGCCCCGGTACCAGCGTGCGGGCTCGCACCCATAGCAGTACACGCGATTGTCGGTTCCCCATGTTGGTCAATCGGACGCGGTAACCTCAAGGGACGGCGCGCCATTGGCGACCAATGCCGATACCTTAATGGTTGAACCAGCATGGGGCCCCGAACGGGTGGAGGTTTTGAGCATCAGCTCTAGCGACTCACCCATTGTGGATAAAAAGCCGATTCGCTTCACCCCTGCGGTCGAATGCTCGCCGTCTCAACTACTCCCTCACGGTACTCATCACACCATGTCGGGTGCCGGTCCTTCGCGCGGCCGCGGAAGCGGCATTGCCAAGTCTGGTTCTCGGGGTGCTGCTTTGTACCATTCCCGCATCCAACTGGTTTCCGGAGCCAGCCGGTTCAGTCTTTCTCACATCAACCTCAAGGGATTCATGAAGGGATCCGGGACCCGTATGGTCCGGAGCCCGAGATTCCTCGTGGTATTTCCTATTATGGTTTGGAGACGTTCACCACGGCCGACTGGAACGTTTCCCAACATGGTACCTTCGGGGTCGATCCAAGAATGGTTTCGCAAGCGACGCTGTACCGTCGGAACTGGCCAGTGGCGCCGGGGAACACATCGCTTCCCGGCGTCTTGCGCCGTCCGACTTTGGATACCTACTTGGGTTTGTTTCGTTGGGATGGCAAGCGCCCCCGCTCCGTCCTGCAAACGCCCCACCGTCGGGATAAGGAATCTCAACCTCGTCAGGGTCGGGTGGAGTGCTATGATAGCCGCGAGCTACACACACCAATGAGGTATTTCATTCCCCCGCTTTATCCCAGCGATCTGCCGTATGTTCGTATTGAACCGGAGCTCCATTATTACCGACGTCTGGTTGTGAAGATCTGTCAGTACGACTCCCTTCCGCAGCAGTACCTTCCGGCTTCTCCACATTTGGTTTGCTTCGATAGGCCTTACAATACCATCCATTGGGCTAACCGTCGTAGGTGGGGGGTGGATGCTGCCACCGAGGCTCGCATTCGCACCCGGTCCAGCTTCAACCGCGTCATGCATGGGTTCCATAATGTGGAGTTCTTCTCACAACCTAATAAGGGAAGAACCTCTTGGTATGTAGGCCGACCTGAATGGTGGAATGCCTATGAGATTCCGATGTTGCTTAGCGTCCCAACCCCACCGGTATTGGCTTACTTCGGGAGCTACATCACCCGTAACCACGATCGGTATTACCTCATTTGGTCGATTGCCCTCGCGGAATGGGCCGTATTGGTGGCCATCCTGGCTCTGCAGGCTGCCCGTGACGGTATTGACTGGGATTGTCGTTCTCGAGAAGCCGAGATTTACCGTGACGGTGTGCAACCTCCTGGTCGTATGTTTTTCATTCCCCCGAGGGTCATTCGCGACATTCGCCTATTTGGACTTGGAACCATTGTGGCAGGTACGAACTACTTCATTGAGCAGCTGGAGTCGTTGCTTACCCAAGTGGAGAGTTTCCCGTGGGGAGCCAAGCAGGGGTGGGAGGTTTTCGATCCGGTGTCCTGGAAGGTTGTATCCCGCGCGGAGCAGCGCTATCCCGGGGCTCCGACCGATCAGGGACCTCCAGGGAGTCTTGAGCCATTCCCAACCGTGGTGGAATCGCCAGCAGCTACCCTTGTGGTCACTTCAGCGCCTACTCCCGCTCCGGAAGGACGCAATACGCCTGCCCATACTGGTGTGACTCCTCTTCTCCCTAGTATTACAAGGGTTGATGGGCCTTTGCGGGCTATCCTCGGGGGTGTCATGGCTGCGGCTGCGGCGCCTGTCCCCTCTCAGGGGGACTCCCAGGCCATTTCAGGTTTAATGGCTCGGGTACGCCAAGCCTGTGTGGTGAATTTCCAGCGGGCGGGTCCTACCTCTGTGGTCGAAGCTCTTACCCTTCTGGAAAGCATCCTGCCTCGTCATGCACAGTACATGCGATCCTTTTCCCAAATTGGTGAGTTCCGGAACCGGTTCCAGGTCGAGCTCTACCAGATGGCTACCAACCAGGTGGCAGGCCTAGCGACGGGCATGGGCCCGACGCCTACAAACCCTTTGGAGGATCCCCTATTTGGTGCTAGCCTGAACCCCGGCCTTCTAGCTGCTCCGCAGACTCCTCTCCACATCGGGTCGTCAGTACCTCCGTCGGTTGCGCAGGCGAGCGCGCCACCTTCGATGGGTGCCGACGTAATGCCAGGCTTCAGCGTGCCTACTAGTACCCCCGTGGGTCATGATAGCGCCCCTAGCCAGGCTCCAGGCTAGGCTCATCTCTTCCAGCCTTGGCCGGGAGCCCATCAGAACACCACTCCCGGTCGGGGATCCTCAGCTGGAGGCTCCTCGGGGCCTCACTTTGCCATTCACCCATCAGGTTGATTGTCGTATCCACTTGGGTCTGTGCTTGAGCCACGTTGCTCCTGCATCCCTATTGGGGTTACTCTTCAAGTAAACTTACATGTTATGCGTTTCCATGGTAGGTTCCAGTTTCCTTTGAGGTGCGGTGCGTAGCGAGGGAGGAAGCTCGAAAACAGCTCCGCCCCCCCCCCCCCCCCCTTCCTTAGCTCTGCGCATCTCCAATTAGGTTTTGAAACTCTCCTCCCTCCTCCTTAGACCAGCTTACAACGATGGATGACGGTTAAGTCCTTGCAGGTAAGTTCCAGGAGGTGAGTTAGCTCCATCCTGAGCCATTTTGGTGCTCGTAGTATGGTTCACCACGTTGGTACTTCGATGCGCCTTCGTACGGCGCAGCGAGCGGTTTCGCCTTCCCATAAGGTCCGATGTTGTGCCACGCGCTTGCGCGCGGTGGCCAGCAATGTACCTAGATGGTTCTGCATGGTCTCTCACCATGCATGGGCGCACGTGCGGTGTTTCCCCCTGGAGGTTACCTGCAAGGCGAATCAAAATATTTGACGGGAAAATTACCCCTCCATATGGTAGTGAAAACGCAGAAAACCCTTTTGGTCTGTATCTCGAGAACCAAGCGGTTTCAGAGGCTGGGAATGGCCGATTCGGGAGCGTGGCACGGTCAAAATACTTAGACTTTTTGACCATGCCGTTGCTCGCTCCCTACACACAATAGTGTAAACCGAATCGGTTACTCCGCACGGCGCGCCACGAGCAGCGCGCGTATGCTTCGTCAAATAAAAAAGATACAATTTTTTGAATGTTCCCACCGTGCGGGTTCGCGCCACGTGCCGCGCACGTGCATGGCGCGTGTGCAACGCCGCACGTACAACGGTGCGTCCGTCTTTAGCGCTACCGCTCCTTGGACTTACCCTCGCGGAAGGCTTCCTTCTGGTTGTACCTTCCCGGTAAGCGTCCGAACCGACTTTGGTGCTCCTCATTAAAATGCGTTTCCCCCTTCCTTAGGGGACTGCATTACCTCTAAGGTTTACCCATCATTCGGCATGTCCTCTCCCTTGCGGTTCCAGGAGCTTACCCTGAAGTGGTGTGGTATGGCTGAGGGCAGCTCGGTGGTTTCGCCATCGGCGCCCCAGCCATACCAACTTACGGTGTACTTCAGACCATCTGGGGTACGGCGGTGACCTACCAGGCGTTCCACTGGGAACTCATTAGAGACCTGAGATGGTATCGTTTCACCACTTTGGTTTAGGTGAGCATCGGTACCACTAGGGGTAGGTGTTTCTTCTGAAGGAGCAACCGTAATCCCTGCGGGTGGTACGTAGTCTGGGTCGTCACCCTGTGCGTCATCATTGATCTCGATGGGTGTGCCGTCTTCCCGGGGCTGAGTCCTCAGGGCAACCGCTTGTGGGTCACGCGCGGATTCTCCGCGTTCCTTCCTGGACTGAACCGTTCGAGGTGCAACCGTGATTCGGTCAATAGAGATCGTATTCTCTACACCATCTTGGTTCACCGTCACCGTGTGGTCGGTTGACCGAACTACCTTGAAAGGTCCCGATGATATCGGAAGAAACTTCGAATTGATATATCTATCAATAGCTTCATCATCGGCTTCATCACCCGGTCGTGGCTTAGCTCCGTTCGGAGGGTGGTCAATAAAGACATATTGACCCGGCGTAGCCGTTACCACTTGGGTTACCTTTCGGTCGTAGTCCTCCTTGTACCGCTTCTGGGATGGTGTGAGCTTGCTCTCAGCATACTTGAGAGCTCGTCTCAACCTCAAAAGGGTATTCCGTTTGACCTGTGACGGTGTGAGCGCTCCGGCGGCTTCTTGTCCTAATGGGTTCCCTTCAATAACAATACCTGGTGGGTGTCTTGACAGTATCAGATCGAACGGCGTAGTTTGCGTCGCTCGATGAACCTGAAGGTTATATGCATATGTCAAGGGCTGCACGAGCTCGTCCCAACCAGTTTGGTGTTCTTCCGTATAATGTCGCAGCCTAGATACCAGTGCTCGGTTAAAGCGCTCCACTTGCCCATTCGTTTGCGGATGATAGGCAGTAGTGAAGTAGTGCTTAATACCCAAGAGGTTACAAACAGCTTCAAAGTACTTCGAAGCTAAGTTCGAACCATTGTCGGTAAGTAGATAAAGCGGTGCACCATACGGGTGGATCCAATTGTTCAAGAACGCCACCGCGAGGGTCGTAGATTTCGTGTCCTTCAAGGGTATCGCTCGCGTGAGCTTCGAGAACCTGTCGGTGATTACGATGATGTACTGATACCCCCTTGTGGTTTTTGGTAATGGACCCAGAAGGTCTATTGGGACGAACTCGAGAGGACCCGCTGCAAGGAATAACTTCAAGTATTTCCTGTGCTTCCGGAGACCTCCATGGGTACGTACGCAAGATTCACATTGAGCTACAAAGGTATATACATCATTAGCCATATGAGGCCAGTAGTACCCTTGCCTCAAGGTGTAGTACATTCTCGTACCTCCATGGTGTCCTGATAGCCTTGGGTAGTGGGCCAGGTACAGCACCCGAGGGCGCAGCACCTTGGGCACCACCTTCTGAAGGGAACCATCAATAGGAGCTCGCCTCACCTGGAAAAGATTTCGGTCGACGTCAAAGTTTGAGTCTTTCATACCTACTTGTTCTATGAGAGAGCGACAATAAACATCGTTTGCTTGCTCTCTTAGGAATTCCTCGCGGGTAATTGGCATGACGTCTGTTTCCTCGGGGGCGAGTATTTCCCGAGCGATGGCATCACTAAACCACGTATCCTCTTCGGGTAGAGTCCAGTAACCTTCTAAGGTATCATCATCAGGGTTGGTAGAGATGGTAAAGCATGGGATATCATCCTCTACCGGCTCGGTGTCCAAACCATCTGCGGTAATGCAAAACATCGCGTCTGCGACATTGTGCTTGATACCTGGACGGTACTGTACGTCATACTCGAACTCTGAAAGTCGTAACCGCCATCGGGCAAGTCTGCCTGATGCATCGGCCAGACCCAGTATCCACCGTAGGGCATCATGGTCGGTTCGAAGCGTGAACCTTTCACCATATAGGTAGGGACGGAGCATCAACATGCTCCAGACCACTGCCAGACATTCCTTTTCGGTTGTTGTGTAGTTCTTTTCTGCAGCGTGCAAAGCACGGCTCCAGTACCCTATAGGTAGTTTGTCGCCGTTTTCTTGCTCCTGCATAAGACAACAACCAATTTGGGCGTCCGAGGCGTCAGTATCCAACGTGTATCGTAAACCAGCTTTGGGTAATGCCAAGATGGGAGGTGTCAAGAGCGCATGTTTCAGCGCCTCGAACGCATCCATTTCCTCATTGGTAAGACATTCAAACCTTGTAGGTTGACCTTTCAGCAGCTTCCTGTTGAGGGGAGCCGCTATCTTGGCAAATCCCTTGATAAACCGGCGGTACACATTGCACGAACCTATAAAGGATCGGATTTCCGTCTGGGACGTGGGCGGCTTCGCCTCCTGCACGGCCCGGATATTCCGCGGCGTGACTTCTAACCTCCCAGGGCTGATGATATGACCAAGGTATTCTACCTCTTTGGTGAAGAATTCGCACTTGCGGAGCTTCAACGTTACTCCAGATTCCCTCAAAATGTTCAAAACTTCCCTAACATGGTGGAAATGTTGCTCTACCGTTCTGGAATATATGATTACATCGTCGATGTATACCAGAGCGGTTCTCCACTTCACCTTCGAAAGGATTATATCTATCGCCCTCTGAAAGGTAGCCGGGGCATTCCGCAACCCAAAGGGCATACGCGTAAAGCGGAATAACCCAGCGTGGCAAGTAAACGTAGTTTTGTCCTTGTCCTCTTCCCTGATAGGTACCTGCCAATAACCAAAATTGGCATCGAGCGTAGTAAAGATCTTGGCGTTGCCCAACGAATCTATACACTCGTCCATTCTAGGTATTGGGTACGAATCCGTAATGGTCATACTATTCAGTCTTCTGTAGTTCACACAGAACCGCATACGGGTATCATTCTTCTTTGTGACGAGAACCACAGGGCTGGCCCAGTCCGCATTTGCTGGTTCTATGACACCTAAACGGAGCATTCTCTCGACCTCATTGAGCTCAACCTCACGGGCTTTTGGACCTGCACGGTAAGGCTGCTGGTAAATGGGTTTCCAGCCAGGCACCCTATCAATACGGTGCTCTGTAGCCTCAATTTGGCCTAACCGGCCGGACCACATGGGTTCAAATTCTTCTAAGAGACTGAGGATCCGGTCTCGGAGAGCCTGGTTCTCCGCACCGATCTGGACTTTCTCTCTCCAATTCCGCACTGGTTCCAGTTCCATAGTCTTCTCTTGATCTCCAACCTTAAAGGTATTGGCGATCTTCTGTTCCATTTTGGTGTTTGTCGATAACGGGGGCACATATGCACGGTATGGCGCATCTGTTCCTCCCCCTTCCTTAGAGGTGGCGGCCTCGCCCAGCCTATTAGGTGAGACCGTGAAAACACCTTGTGGTGCCGGCAATGCGATTCCAATAGTGGTATTCTTGGGTAACTTAACAATGTGATTGCTAAAGTTACTCAAGTACACCTTGAAGGATTGATTAGGGATGTTGTCGATAATTCCGTTTGCCATCAAGGCGAGATGTCTTTCTGCCAACCTAGGATGGTTCTGTAGCATTACCAGTCCTGGAACTGCGCATGAGACATTCACTACCATTTGGGTCATAGCCGGAATTGAAACCAATCTGGTGAGCCGTATCTTGTTTGAGACCGTTTCGGTGGGTGTATTGGACCTCGGCTTCTGACGCCAACCATGTTTGGTCTGCGTATTACCCAGTATGGCAATACGACCACCTTGACGGAGAGCGACCATTCGGGACCCTGGCAAAATTGCCTTGACATGTCTGTCAATAAAGTTGGTCCCGAGGATACAGTCTGTCGCCAGACGATCCACCACAAAGAAATTGAGCTTCACCTTCAAGGTTCCAAGTTGTACCACAGTGGTAAACCTTCCTCTAAGGTGCAGTGGGCGCTCGCTAGCGTCCACCAGCGGGTTGATAGTCGGGGCAGGTCGAATGTTCCGCAAGACCGCATCGGGTATGACGCGAGCGTTTAGCACATTCGGACGGGCGCCGGTATCGAGTACACACGCAACGGGAACCTGTAGGTAATTGAGAAAGCTTACTGAAGCATTAACTTTATAGTTATTGTACTTCATCGGACACACCACATTGGGTACATCTGATTCTTTTTTTTCCACCATTAAGGTTTCCCGTTCCGGTATCGACGGGCCTTCCTATTCACGGTTAGGGGTGGCTCCTACGCTAACCGTTCGGTGTTTTGCTGCTCCTCCTGAGCGGGACTGTCCTTCCCCAAGATTGGTGTTTCCTCGACGAGATGAACCTGGGATGGTGATGGTTGAGCTTGTACCCTTTTTCCAGATCCATATAGGTTACGGTGGTTTTGCTGCCTGGCACTGATCACATGTTCGCGCACCCCTGGGGGTATTTTGTCACATCTGTTCGCCAGATGGTCTGGCGATAAGCAGAGCCAGCAGACCAATCTACCTGTCTGGGGATCACGCATTGCCATCGAGGTAGGTCGGGCAACCGGATTGGTCGG
The DNA here is from genome assembly GCA_030374805.1 of Gracilaria gracilis. NCBI lineage: Eukaryota > Rhodophyta > Florideophyceae > Gracilariales > Gracilariaceae > Gracilaria > Gracilaria gracilis. The sequence continues at coordinate 136,663 of JARGSG010000076.1, forward strand.
TGCCATAGCATACGAAGATACTTGCGAACCACCCGTTGAGGTTTGTTGAGTGCTCGCCGCACTTGGTGGCGACCTTACCGAAGCTGGTGGTACTGTCGACGACCAATTACCAATGGAGGTGGCTCGTGACTGAGCCTGCGGCGCAGTCACGAGATGAACCGCCATCCCTGTTGGTACGCGAATGAGCGAACCACCCTCTGAGGTAGTGCTTTCTTCTAGCTCCAATATTGACCGTTTCGGTTTATCCTTTGAGGTATGGGACGCCGACGGCTTCTTTCCGTGACGGAGAGTGTCGCCTAGTCCCTGGGCATAACGGGCAAGCCCATTATAGTCCACCTTACGGTTGTTCGCCAGGTAGTTGCGTACCTGCGAATGGATCGCTTTGTCGACATTGTCGGCGAAAAGCGACTTTAACCTACTAGTGGTAAAGACATTACCGCATCTGGTGGCCAGATTCCAAAGGCCCAACGAGAATTCCATTTCGGTTTGGCTGGAGCGCTGGCGATATGCCTGCACCTCAGCGTAACCTTCTTGGATAACCTCATCGGTAGCGTAAGTTTCCAACATGAAATTAACCACTTCTGGGTACGTCTCTAACATCTCTGTTGCCTCTTCGTCAACCGCCAGGGTATTTCCACGAAGCCTGCCTTGCAGCAAGCGGTAAACTTGACCTTTAAGGTAAAAACGGAATAACCACATGGCAGCACCTTCGGAAAAACCATTTTGGTCACATGCAATCTTGAACTTCTGCAGAAACTCAATTACCGCAATGGGATCATCACCTGTGAAGGTCGTATCACCCATTTAGAACCTGAGCTTCTTATGGTGCTTGGGGATCTTCTGCGCAACCTCTTGGGTGTTAGCAGAGGATCAGTTTCTCAACCGATATGACCTATAATCAACCGCTTTGGTGAACAGATCGTTCAGCGGCTGACGCACCTCTAGGGTTGTATCGGTGTCCGAATCCCAGTCGGACGACTCATACCGTTTCTTCTTACCTTTACGGTTTCTTTTTGACGACTTCTTCGCCAACCGGTTCGGTTTCTTCTTGCGTCTACCTTTACGGTCATCATCCGACGATGAACCAGTATCGGTATCGGAGCTCGAGGAATGGGGGTCAGAGTCGTAGCCGCGATTCTTTCCCTTTTTCCTCCTCCTTTCTTTACCCTTGCGGTTTCTTCTTCGTCACCCCTCTTCTGGGTCAGACGAATCGTCCTCAGGTCCACCAGTCTTGGTGTCCTTTCGAAAGTTACCTCCAATGGGTGGCAAGTACACGTCTCGAGGGCCCATCTCTATATGGTCCTCTTGACCTTGCCTTAAAGCTTGTGGGTACGCACTATCGGCCGGAATTGGCTTGATTGGTGCGGAAGAACCGGCAGGGATCCCTTGTGGTATGCGAGTAACCATCTTCACCCCAGGGGTTTTTGTTTCCGCCATTCCTTCGGAAACCCAAAGGTCTTGAACCACTCGGTAGATATGCTCCCGGGCACCCGTTAAGAGGTATGTTTCAACCAATTTAGGTATGCGTTGAGAGAGCTCATGCATGGCTCGATAAACCACCAAACGGGTAACGGCGTCCATGTCCATTGAGGTCATAGCTTCATTAACCGTAGCGGTGAAAAGAGCTTTCGCTCGATCTTCCAATTGGGGCCAAAGGTCCTCAACCGTTGTCGGCAATTCCTTATTAGGTTAAGGAGCCAACGGTGGCTGAGTGCCCGTATCCTTTGAGGTTCCGGCCCGAGGTTGCCGAAGCAGGTCCTCGGGATTATCCAGAATGGGTTTAGCGGTCGAAGCCGCAGCAGAACTCTTGTGGCTAGGTGGCGCGCTTGAGCCACGAGTAATCCTTGTAGGTCTTTCCATAGTGACCAATAGTGGTATCCAATTGCTTCGCGAGTATTCCCACGAAACCAAATAGGTGTGTGAACTTCCAGAATCCTTTCGAATGTCCTCTGTTTACCAGTAAAGGTACGACAAAAACCAAGAAACTTCTAAGTCGGGAGACCAAAATGTCGTACAAATACCGATAAGGTGTGGGGTCCGCCTGGTAGTGGGAGCGCACGAGGGCTCAACCTAAAGGGGAAAAACACACAACCAATATGGTAGTAGAGCACCTGAAACCCGCAAGGGCAAACGGCGGATCAACTAGTCTAGACCGTGTAGGTGTACGGTAGTAGACGTCGACGCGCGGTAAAACCTGAATAGTAATAGAGTAGCAAGGGACCAAGATGGTATAGTTACTGCCCTAATGGTGCCTGACTTCACAATACCCAAGGGGGAATGCGAGGTGCACCACAATATATACAAGGTGCACCGACGCCGATCTCCCATGTGGGCATGACGTCATCGGCTGCACCCATGACCTACTGTCATGGGCCAGCAATGCTAAGCTATCCTAAACTATAAATTAGAAATTAGAAATTATAAAATACAGAATACCAATTGGGTACAGTGTAGCCAGCAAGGCGCACCAGTAGGCCCACGTGGCACCAACCCATTGAGGTCTCATTGTACTACATTTTATAATTCCTAAATTTCTAATTTCTAATTTAGTTTAGCTTAACATTGCTGGCTCATGACAGTAGGTCATGGGCACAGCCGATGACTTCATGCCCGCATGGGAGACCGGCGTTGGTGCACCTTGTATATATTGTGGTGCATCTCGTCTTCCCCTTGGGTATTGTGAAGTCAGGCACCATTAGGACAGAAACTATACCATCTTAGTCACTTGCTACTTTACTCTATTACTATTCACGTTTTACCGCACGTCGACGTCTTCTACCGTATACCTATATGATCTAGACTAGTTGCTCCGCCGTTTGCCGCGGCGGGTTTCAGGTTCCCTACTACCATATTGGTTCTGTGTTTTTCCCTTTTAGGTTGAACCCTCGCGCACTCCCCCTACCAAGCGGACCCCGCACCTTATCGGTATTTGTACGACATCTACCACCAGGCACGACCACGGGCCTGCCAAGCGAGCGGCTTTCCCGCTTGCTAATCCGCAACCACCGGTATCGATATTACTTGCCCGTTTGGGGGAGGTGACATCGTTGCTCTCCCATCGGTTTCGTACCTCCCCTACAGGTTTTGTCAAACCACCTCCGTTCGGTGTGTTACCATTGCGCGCCCACGTTTTAGTCGGTTCCCTCCGTACCTACAAGGTTTAAGGCAAGGTCAACAGGGTTTAGTATAAAAAGATGGGCCCTCGAGACGTGTACTTCCCACCCATTGAAGGTAACGTTCGAAAGTACACCAAGATTGGTGGACCTGAGGACGATTCGTCTGACCCAGAAGAGGGGCGATGAAGAAGAAACCGCAAGGGTAAAGAAAGGAGGAGGAAAAAGGGAAAGAATCGCAGCTACGACCCTGACCCCAATTCCTCGAGCTCCGATACCGATACTGGTTCATCGTCGGATGGTGACCGTAAAGGTAGACGAAAGAAGAAACCGAACAGGTTGGCGAAGAAGTCATAAAAGAGAAACCGTAAAGGCAAGAAGAAACTGTACGAGTCGTCAGACTCGGATTTGGACACAGATACAACCCTAGAGGTGCGTCAGCCGCTGAACGATCTGTTTACCAAAGCGGTCGATTATAGGTCATGTCGGTTGAGAAACCGATTCTCTGCCTACACCCAAGAGGTTGCGCAAAAGATCACCAAGCACCACAAGAAGCTCAGCTTCCAGATGGGTGATACTACCTTCACAGGTGATGATCCCATAGTGGTAATTGGGTTTCTATAGAATTTCAAGATTGTACATCACCAAAATGGTGTTTCCGAAGGTGCTGCCATGTGGTTATTCCAGTTTTACCTAAAAGGCCAAGCTTACCACTTGCTGCAATGCAGGCTTCGTGGAAATACCCTGGCGGTTGATGAAGAGGGATCGGAGATGTTAGACACGTACCCAGAAGTGGTGAATTTCATGTTGGAAACTTACGCAATCGATGAGGTTATCCAAGAAGGTTACGCTGATGGGCAAACATATCGCCAGCGCTCTATCCAAACCGAAATGGAATTCTCGTTGGGCCTTTGGAATCTGGCCACCCGATGCGGTAATGTTTTTACCACTAGTAGGTTACGAGCTAACAGGTGTAGAAACAAAGAAGTCAGATCTTTGCGGTGACGAAGTCGATGTTCACGACACAGAAGTTAGTCGGAGGCAAACTGCAGTAGGGACATGGACCTTGGCTCTCAAGGCGACGATCAGAGCCAGAACTGGAGAAAAACGGCGACACCGGTATGCGAGGGAGCCATACCTGCACGATACGGGAGAAGAACACAAATACACACGTGGCTAAAAAGACAAATCACCGGTGAACGTGCGGGAAGCTCCACGAGGTGGGTGACTGGTCCTGCGCAAGGAGTCGGCTCTCCGCGAAAAGTTACAGAGTATTAGGGGTTTTTGAGTCAGAGCCGAACACTCGTATGTTAGTGTTTACTTGACCGGGATGGCCCGAGATCACAAAGGTATATAATACGCGACAACCATCCTACTGTAAGGTCGTGCACCAAATAAAGTAAATTACATCTACAAATTCTGCTACGAAGGAGACCATGCACACGCATACGTGTATTATTTGTACTCATCTTGCCAAAGGTGCAAGGTCCAGTTTGGATGCCATCAACCCGTACGGAAGGTCCAATATCTCCTCATATAGAGAGCGAAGTCCTACTCCCACTGATGAGGCATATATGACCCGTAAAAATGTCTAAGTACCGCGAATCGCGTTGCTCTACATTGTTGACGTTTTTCTTTGTAACTACTGTAAAGAAAGTATGGATGATTTACAAGAAGAATTAAGTTCTATGTATTGATCATTACTTCTACATGCGATGGCGGTAGTGGGGTTTCACAGACGATTATGATGCGGTGCGGCAATGGCGATAGTGCGATGCTGGCAGTGTTGATGGTGCGGTGACGAACACACTAAAAGTGCGGTGGAAACGATGATAGGGGTGCTATAACTGCGACAGTGGTGTTGCGGTGGCGGCGACGATGGTGGTGTGGAGACGATGAAAGTGGTGGTGCGGTGGTGGTAATGGTGGTGCTGTGGTGGCGGCGACGGTGTTGATTCCGGTTTGTTTGACGATGAGGGTGCGGTGGCGGCGACGGTGTTGATCCGGTTTTTTTGACGATGAGGGTGCGGTGGCGGCGACGGTGGTGATGCGGTGTGGTTGACGATGGGGTTGCGTTGGCGGCAACGTCAGGGATGCGGCAACGACGATGATGGTGGTCCGGGGGAGGCGAAGGGGGTGGTGCAGTAGCTGCGACATTAGAAGTGTGGTGGTAACGATTATAGCAGTGCGGTAACGGCGACAGTGGTGGTGCGGTGACAGGAATGGAGGAGGCGCGGTGACGACAGCGATGTCATACATAGCTTGGTTTGAATAACACGCGCCTTGTGTAGCGTGACGTTATGTCGCCGACGTCATCACGTTGCTGTAGTACACATTGTGCAACAAGTCTGGAGCAGCAGCAGGGCTATAAACGCCTGCTCTTCGTTTAGAGCGGCAACAAACTTCGTACCAAGATGATAACTGTCTGACCGTAGGGGTTGTCGTTGTTGGCATATGAAGCGTCCGACAAACTTAGTAACTTTGCAAAAGTGACGCCCATTTGCCTAACGTATTTGATTCGCGGGCTTACTTGACAGATCTCCGATAACATAACATTTGCTTCGATCAAGTGTTTAGTCTTCAGATTTCTAAGCTTCTGTGGCATTTGGGATGGGAAATACGATGCTTGAGGAAGGACTTCGGAGCATAGTTACATCAGGGTGCCAGCCAATGATCGATATGACCTCATTTCTTTGTTGTTATCTCGATCTTCTCTCTTCCTTCTTCGTGTGCGTGAGTGCTCTATTGGTTGTAGACGATCATGTATCCAGTAATCGACATAGTCACGTTCCTTTCTTTGTCTTCGATTATATTGAATTCCGCGAAAGATAATTTATCAGCCAATCTGATCTTACCTACCTCAAATTTACATTGAAGCTTATGCATAAACTGTAAAATGCATCGTTTAGTCCCGGAGACTAGTAGGTCGTCGATTATCTTCGCGATTATGAGAGTGATGTTCCCTTCTTCTTTACACTCCAGGAAAAGCTGATTCATTCCGCAGACCCTTTTCAGAGCCTGCTCGTTAAGCATCCAAGCTTCAATACATTTCGGCCATTGCCTGCCTGCCTCAAATATCCTGTATAGTAGTTTCGTGAGTTTCCAGGGAACGCCACACTTCGTTCTTAATTGGGGGCAGGCCTGACGTATACTTCTTTTTAAATTGGTTTACTCTGCAGGAACGCACCTTTAATGTCGGCTACACCGAATGTAAATCCCGGACACAGTGCGATGCTGAAAATCAATCTGACGATGGTCACATCTGCATTGGAGCCGTGCTTGCGTATCTCGTCCTTGAGGTTGTCCCTGTTTCCATGGGTGAAGAGACGCGCTTCTATCTTTAGATGTCCGTCTTCGTCCATCTTCACCTTCTCGATGCTTCTAGAGCTCTTCATTTGCGGTTCGTTCATGAGATCCTGGTAGAACTACCCATGTTTTTGTGGACGCTTTCTTCATCCAGTGAATGGAATGAAATGAGCGACGACGATTCCTGCATTACACGTTCTTCATCTCTCTCGTCCTCTGAAGCTTGTGAGATTGATTTAGTATTCCATTAGGCCTTCGCTTAATTTCCGTGCCAATTCTGAAGTAGTTTTTAGCCTAATTTCCTTGAAAGCAATCCTTGATATCAGACCAATCGGCGCTTTTCCCACTTCCACGAGGTGTCTTTCTACTTTCACGACTGTATCTTGGGGCCAATCTTCGGGTACGTTGTTAGCAGTGGTCTTGAAGTAGAAGAGCACCTCGTCTCTTGGATTTATACAGGAGGGGCTGACGTTTGATTGGTTGCGTGCTTTCAAAAACCCTTGAAGGGCTCTTTTTGCTGTCTATTTGGTGTATGATTTCATCAGCTCTTCTGTTACTAAGCGCCGTAGGGCACCCAGTATAGAAGAAGCGTATATTTTCGCGAGTTCGAACGAGCTCAAGATCTTAGACCCCGTGAAGCAATTCGAGAGGTAAGCGCTCGGGGTAAGAGAGTGGTTTCACTTCCCAGTGAGGTCTCCTTTCCCAAACTTTCCAGGATGAGTTTAATGAAGCCGTTCTTGTGCTCGAAGATTCCCGTTTTGTTATTACGATGCACCGCGTTTTAAATCCGATGTCTCTTCCAGATAAAAACTTTTGTACCTCCCCAAAATTGTATTCACCATCGGCTGGCAATGCTTGCGGGGCGCTGTATCGATTGATTCATCCGCTCTCGATGATCGTTATGGATTTCTGTGCTTCTCGATTGGGCGCCATGGTCGTCTCCAAATACCCTCTTCGCAATCGACCAAATGCATGACGAAGTTTTTTGTCTTCCTTATGGTACATTTTGTATAGTCGATCTGGATCTCCAAGTTGAACTCATTATTAACTTGGCTTATGGAGATCTTTTTCGGTGGCAGAGGTAACCTGGATTGCACATATGGGGCAATTCTTTGATATGAGCTCCAATGTCTTCTTGAATTCTCTGTAGGACTTCCCGGCTCGCTCGCAAGGGGCAATGATTTCATGCGGAGGCGCTTGTGTCAGTCGATGAAATCTTTTCGCAAGTGTTTTTGGTCTCACTCTTTCGGTGCTACTAGCAAGTAGCGTGCTCATTGTTGGCGTGACTATGCTATGTGCCTTGGCGTCGTACATGGTTTTAGATCTTCTGTAGATCTCGAATACTCTCGGCTCTTTGTCGGTAGGTTTATTGATGGTAATAGATGGTGGTTTCGGAGTGTAGTTCGTCACGCTATTTCTCTTCACTTCTAGTCCCACGGTAAGAGGAGAGTCTTCATCGAAAAAATCGAAAGCAAATTCTACAAGGCTGTTGTTGACGTCTTGCGCTGAAAGCGTCCAGGAGCATAAAACTTTCTTAGAGTTAATGCACTTATGCCGCCATCCTCTACGATACGTGGTCCTCGCTTTGAATGGTTCGAAATCGACGTTCAATGCTTCGCAAAATCGTATCGCGGAGATTATACCCCCTGAGGATAGTGGACTACCCTCATCCGACATGGTATTCAGATGGGTATCGTGTATACCGGAATCCCTTCCCGAAAATACGCCTCTTTCTTATCCTTCACATATTTTTCGTTACCGGCGCGTTTGTTGAGAGTGGAAGGCTTTTTCTCGGGCTCTTGGTCTTCTTTTTATTCGTATTTGATATTCTTATCGGGCTCTTGATCGTTTCGAATACTTTTCTCGTCATTGAAGCTCTTATTGCCTTGATATTCACGTCGAAGTTTCTTTCCTTTCCTTTCGTTCCAATTGGCGCTCAGGTAAACAATAGCGGTCGGATGCGGATTGCTTTCATCTCGCTGTATGTCATAGAGATATTTCTCCTCCAATGCCGCTTCTTCCAGGGCGAAAATTGCGTCCTATAGTCTCACCCACGAGCAAACGTCTCCACAATCGTCATATCTCCCATGTTGTTTGGTCGCTGATTCTATGGCAATGATAGACCCCTTTTGTAATATTTTGTGATCATTGTCAAGTAGTTCTGTCATAGCTGTCCTCATTAGGCTCATAACGTCACCCATGCACTTCTTTGTGAGTACGATGACTCAGGTATCATCGGTAGTCTTATTCTTCGCGGAAACAACCAAATTGGTTCTGATATTCGTGACTGTTTATGAGGACAAACTGGCGTTGAGCAGTAGTATGATAGCAATGTTTTGACAATCGCTTAAACCTTGGTGTGACGTCTTAAAGTTAAGGTAGGACAATTTTGAACAACTAAATCGTTCTATGTATGCCGAAATTGATTTTTTTGCCTGTCACTTGCAGCACGTAATATCATTTTATAGACCAAATTCTTTGTATTCGGTCAATGGTAGAGTCTTTCACAACGATGTTGACGACCTTTTTGACCACATCGATCTGATTGGTAGATTTATCGCCTGACTAGGGAGCTAGGACTAACCCGCCAGATCATACAACGTTCTTTACCAGCTCCTTTAAAAAATCGAACGATGGATACAGTCGCATTTCAAGAGTGGCTGCTGCTTCTTTAGCTCTAGAATCTCCACCGTTCGCGCATGTCTGGATGGTCCAGCTCATTCGTAAACGGATTCGAGCCACAATAAATTGTCGGTGTCGGGATGAAGTTTAGGAGGGGTTAATATGTTGCTTAGATAGAGATCCTGTCCTGGGCCCATAACTATCGCACCAGCTTCGGTATTTGACTCGAAGTTCATGGTTGCGCAGTGTTGCAGGGACGGTTCACAAGCAACAAAAGAGGTCAGAGAAGTCTGCCCGGAGCTCTCGGATGGGAGCTCCGGCGGTGATTGGTGGGGCTTTAATAGGGATACGTAGCGACCTTTCGGTTAACGGTGACGTATGATTATCTCATTAAAGTAATGGAGTGTTGTACGTCAACGAGCGCATATGTACGTGTTAATATGCTTCCAACAACTGCATACAATTTCTTTTTACAAAATCTAAAACCAAAGAAACGTATCGGTACTGTTTATAGCAACGTAAAACGTAACAATTCACCATATAGTGTGTCCGACAAAATATAATTGGTCGTTTCAAAAGGACCTCGTCAGGACTACTTTTGACAAAACGACGCTTTCCGAGCCAGAGTCCTCCGGCAAAACTCGTGTTGAGCACGATTATCTCATATGAACCAAACAAAGATTATATATCTGGTAGATCGTTCTCCGTTGTACACAATGAACGAAACCAAAAATTATACAGTTGACTATAACTAGAGTTAAAGCACAAGATTTCTCACAATATCTGTTCAAGATTTTTGGCACCAAAGCAGAAAAAAGCAAACCCCAGAGTGATTTCAAACCGTAACAGGTAATGTCACATTCATTACGATTGCCAGATCCTCTTTAAGCAATTCAAGACCTGCTGCGTCATGATTTTGGATACCATCGTCATCCAAGCACGTCGTTCGGCGCCTCTTTCATTCACATTCCGTCTTTCGTCTTTGCAAAAGTGCAATGCAATGCTCACGCAGAACGTACTCATTGTTCTACATTCAATGCACCCTATAGGCAAGGTTCTGGCGAACTCAACCTACTCCAGCCATCATGCATCATTGTAATCTAAAATAATAGAGAAAGTCACTCTCCAACAAAGCCCTTAAGCATCTTGGAGACGACTCTAAAAAAACCCTGCACAGGCACAATGTCTTTGCACCAATATCCATTCTAAATAGTTACAATGATACAATCAATACTTGAATAGTAGATGCGGGCAATTACGGACGATGGAGAAGCTCATCGTGTTCACTGAAAGAATTTAAACACGCCTTAAAATCGAAACATTATAAAAGTAACCTACCGATAGGATATCTTGTCGCAAAGCATCATCAGCCACCAGCGCCTCAAAACTGTCCCAACCGAATCTCTTTCCTCACCAACCAGCTTTTCAGAATGAACGTTGAAGTGCAACGCCCTCTTGGGGGATGTTGTAGTACTTGTTTGTTTTTTCGACTTGTCTGCAGGGGCAGTATATGACTACATACTTTGGCCACTATTGTGTACTGAACACGTGGGACACGGTGAGTCAGGGAGGTTGCCACAGCATTGCTGATACTTTCTATTATATTCTATGCATTTTAGATACTTATGAAATTTTAGCCGTATAGTACGGGAAGTTACTACTCGTTATATATTGCCAGGGCGCCGGGGCCCTGTCACTCAGTAAATCTACCCAACCAGGGTTGACTCTAGACTTCTTCGCCATCTTCTGTACTCTACTCTTCCTTGGAGGGATAGGCCGTTGGTAACGGGCTGTCTATTTCCCTGCGCACCTAAACGAACCCATTGCTTGGAGTATTTACCAACTATTGTCGTGTTCGCCCTTGCATAAGGTGTCCTCCGGCTTTGTCGTTTTCTTTGGTCCATCTCGTGACTTCCCCGTCGTTCCGCTTTCCTTTTAGAAAGCTCCCCGCGACCCGCGGCCTGTGCAGACAACGGGTCGCACTCGCCACACTGTGGAAACTTCGCCTCCTTGGAGTTAAACACACAAACGCCGCTCGCGCCAAGAACCTTCTTGTCTAACCTTTCTACGCTGGTCGTGAAGGGTTGACCTCTGTCTTACATCCGACTTAGTCGTATCATGTGTTTGCCTCGTGAGAGGAAGATCTGGACGTCTTCTTGTAGTTCCTCACTTGCGGGCATTACACTAAAAATATCGACAGCACCAGCACATTTCACGAAACCATTCAGCGTGCTTTGTTTGACTGGCTCCAGAAACCAGGACTCGTATAAAGAACTCGAGATGAACTACAACATCTCCCAACTTCGCCGTCCTTGGTATTTACCCTGGCTCCGCTACTATAGGCAGGACGATCTTTCTTAGCATACAGACATGGTCATTCAAATAAGGACGCCTCTTCGTCCTCCAACACTGACAGAAAATGAAGAGAAGCTTCTTATGAGCGCTATCGAATACTTTGTTTCGAGAAACACCCCGCTCTCAAAGCATGGCCTCTTGGATTTGGTTCAGCACTTTATTTTACCTCTACCTTCTTCCAGTCAAGCCTCCATTTGATTCCGTGAAGGACTTCCGTCTATGGAGTGGCTCGATTTTCGTTTGAGTTGCGGGCCAGTGGGAATGATTGAAACGGAGCGAATTGATGCGGTTACTGCTAAAAACGTGGCCAAGTAATTTGAAATTGTGAAGAAGGCCATGTTCAAGTATAATATCACGGAGCTGAAGTAATTCTTCAACGTCGATGAGTCTGGCTCTTCTCTTGGAAGAATAATGGGTCACAGCATTCGGAGTGGCATTGAGTCAGGTGGTTCCGTTCTAATCCAGCGCACTGTTCGCGTGCGTGTTCAAAGTGACCGTGTAACCATGATGCCTGTTGTTTCAGCGGATGGATTGCCGTACAACCGGTTGTTGTGTTTTGGAGAAAACAGGTTAATTATCGGTTTGTTGGAGGTCAGATTCAAACTCGGGACTGCTTTTTGTCACCCTGCTACCTGTGCCAGAGGGAGAGTTCTGGCGTAGACAGTGCCATCTTTTTTTCTTGATCCAACTAATTTGCCAAAGACACTGAAATTCTTTGCAAGACCGGCAAGAAACTGTTGTTGGTATTGAGTGGATATGCCTGCCATCTGCAGTTCAACACTTTGAATCTCTTCAAGAACAATAGAAATGTTGTGGTCGCGATGCCAGCCCATACCAGCCATGTTCTGCAGTCACTGCATGTCTCTTGTATTTGCCTCCTATAGGTCTCACCTTCAAAAAAATTCATCACGTCAGTCGTCACAAGTGAGTGATTGACCCATTTGATGTAGCGGAATTTATTACGAATGCAATTTCAGAATCAATTAGAGTCAAAAACATTTGTAGTGGGTTTGTACGTACCGGAGTTTGCGTTCCCGTGTGTAACGATCTGTCTGTGGCCTTTCTTCAGAACGTTTTGCAGCTTCACTACGACTAAAACAGTTCAGGGCTGTCGTTAGACAAAACTTCTCAAGGAGTTTTTTCTTTCGGCTCGGTATCTAATTGATCCCAGTTGCGTGACTAGAAGCGAAAGTTTTTGTGTTGATACCTTGCGTAGCCTTAATCTCACCTCAACTGCGGTATTAGAGACGCTCGAGCGCCGTGGCAACAACCTTCGGGTGATAAAGACTGCTGCGGAAGTTCGCCGTTGGATTGCACTTCCGTCATGGCACGAAAGTTTTCTTGGACACCTTCGCGCGACTCGTTATGCACGTTGCCAAGAGCGGCCGCAAGGCAATTGAACGTGCTAATCGCCATTTAAGTGGAAAGAAAGGTGCTGTGAGCGTTGAGTACACGGTTTGCAAATGAGCTCTGGCCATAGTTCAGCTCTTTTGGATCAAAGTCCGGAACTGTGACCCTTGTGGTCTCGGTTGGAGCACCCGAAGATGTTATTCTAGTCATTGCTACGATAAATTAAGATCTCTAGCAATGCCAGTTATTAAGTAAATATATGAGACTTTGTTTGAGCTGCATGCGTCGGGCACGAGTTTCGAATTATATGTTTTCTTTCGGATGAGGAGTTTGGAAAGGGTGCCTTGAACTCTGGATCGCGGGAGAGATACGTAACCAAACTCTCTGAAATTCTGCACAACTGTAGCCAAAAGATTTAGCTTCATGATGAGCGCAGAGGAAAGTAAATCGAACCTTTCTCTTAGAGGATAGAGGCGCAAGAAGTCGGAGAATCAGTGGTCGACGAAGAAATTAAAAATAATGTGTTGAACGGTTACGTGTATTTGTTTTCCCACGTATCGAATGCATTTCTTACATACTTTAGTAGACAATTATTTCAAAGTTATTAGTACTATAGCGTATGTTTTACGTGTAACTCTGTGTAGGTTTAAGACTTGTACTATAAGTGTGTTCCACACTAACAGAGTTTAACTTAAAACTCAGTAAAACTCTTTTTTAACCATGATGACTGTACAACAAAAACATTTGAAACCCAAAAAGAGCAACCACAGAAAAGGACACGAAATGTACGAAAAACGAAGGCAAAAACGAGAACACGACAATGAAAATAACATTACGCAAAGAATACGACTATGGAAGATAAAATTACGCAAAGAAAATGACAGTAATCGCTGCCGAAGACGAACGGCATACAAAAAAGACTGCTGTGTAGCAAAATAAGGAGCCAATATAGAGATTGGTTAACCCGACATACACAACGATAGCTATGGTAGAATTTGAATATAGAAAGTGCGCTTTTTTATGAACTGGTTGTGACATGCGAGGACACAGTGCGGTGAGTGACGAAGTGGGCGATGGGTGAGAAGAGTGCGTTGGAAAATGGTGGATTATTTCAGCTTTAGAACCTTGGAGTAGCGTGACCGACCGGTTCTCGCCTTGTCAGTGGCAGCGTCAGAGCCAACACCAGGGCCCATGTAGACTTACCTACTTCTACCGTGCAACTGGCTACCAAGACTACTTACGAGAACTACCTGTACCATGTACTTGTGAGAGAATATAAATTAAAATATGCAATGTGTCAAATATTGCCTTGCACAGTTGCCAATCTTCAAATTTAAATTTGAATCGTTCCTCGTCTCATTCGAACCAAATTGCAGGGTTCTCTGGTAAGCTAGCTTAAACGATACGTTTAAGAGTACAAAAGGAAAGCAAACCAATACCTTTTGACAGGGTTCCCAGTCCAGAAAAAAGGATCACACGATATTATTACAATTTGAGAACCTCTCGAACTGCTTCGATCCAGGACACGGAGGGGTTCTAGAGAAATAGAGGGTTCCTACTCGGATCCTTCTGTTTTATAGGAGCTTCCTACATATCCTTCGTGTATGCGTAGTCCTTCTAATTTAATGACTTTCCCTGCTCTATTTGAAGTTGACATAGTTGGGAATGGAAAACCTTATAACCCAATTTTGTTCTTTCAATGCATGGAAACGGAAGAATGAAAACAATACCAGTTCAAATATTTACTGCAATGGTACTAAAGCTTGTCTTGTGGCGATTTATATAAACTTCTGGGAGACACGGGAAAAAAGGAAACCATAGTTGAACACCATGGTCATCATTTTGTAACATCGCATATTTTCCAAGTCTCCTGTACTATCGCAGTTAATTGATGTTCTGTTCAACGAATTCTCATATCCTACAAAGCAATAGATATACGCATAAACAGTGTTATACTTTACATTTCCACATATGAAGCCTAGAATATCATAAATATTTTCACCACACTGAATTGAAACTTGAACAGTATTGGCCACAGTATGAAAACAAATTGCATGATAAGCTCGTTGGTGTCGAAACTTCTTGCTCAAAACTAAGAACTGTTTCAAACAATGGTGTACATTTTCATGCCTTGCTCGTGTCAATTTGTGCCTTTCGACATGGTTTGGATGTAAACCACTATTTATCAGACAGGTACCGTCCTGGTATCCATCATCGGTAACCACCTTTTCATTACTCTGTAGCAGCTGTTTTAAATCGCGACGATATATCTTCAAATCATTAAACAAACCACACGGAAAGCCACCGTTTATCCAATCAATTTCACCACTACAAATGTTGATACGTGTTTCATAACGAATTCCCGCCCTATGAAACTTATGCGAGTCCCAATTAGCATAAAAAGGCTTCGGCTCTACTATGGGACAATCTGTTCCATCAACAGATATGTAACAGGAACAAAATGGCATACTACCAAGCCGAGATGGCATTGATATCTCAACATATAGTTAGCATAACAGTAGGATAGTAGAATGCAATAAATAAAACCTACCACAGACATATTAAGAAAATGGTTCACAAATATCCAACTCTATTTGCGAAATGTTTTTTCGTCTGTACTGCAAATTGTTGCATTAACATGTTCGGTGGAGTATTGGCGAAGAAACAACAAAATCCACAACAAATGCTTGGGTTTCGAATCAAAGCTGATAGAAAAGCGTATCTTATTCCAAATCGACGTGCAGGTTCGAAAAGATACTCCAAAAAGAGAACGAAAGCGGGAGTGATGGACACTAGAATTTCTCTTTCGAATACGCTTCAGTATGCTGATGCTGGCTCCACAAAATGTGTTCAAATTCGCGACATTCGGCTGAGAAGGCATTTTGGGATGCAGAGCTTCTTCTTCTCAGAAAAGCAGTAAAGCAATAAAGTGATTCTTATATACTTTTCATCATTCCAGTGGAGTCCTGTGCTCATTTCATACATGCGAATCGTCGCGATTGATTGGCATCATCACGGATATAACCAGGGCTTGAATTTGTTTGCCGAATGTAGGACGTGTACACATGTTGGATAAATAATATGGTTCATTCTCGGAGTCAACCCTACAAGAAATCTTGGAATACACGGTTTTATTCTACGTAAGTTGCCTACAAATAAGTTGAACATTAAATTATTATGAGTCACGCTGTAACGCTACGAGGTAGAGAACAATTCACAATCCCACGTTGTACCATATACGTCTCTAAAACTATGCTTACTTGATCAAAGTATACTCAAAGTATATCATATCACCCATCATCAGCTGCAGTAAAGATGTATAGAGTTTGATAGAATATACGTTTGTTATTAGGATTCTAGAAAAATTGCATAAAAATGTTTGATGGTTTTGCAATCATGAAAGAGCTACGTTCTGAACTTTACCGCAAATTGACGCAGAAATCAAAAGTTGGGTCAATAATAGTGGGCCCATACGTTGATCCTATAGATATATGAGGGCCGTACAGTATTCACTAGGTACAGATCAATGAATTTGATGTGTGAAAAGCAAACGAAGTACTTCGATGCGAGTAACAAGTAGTTTTATGTTCTGTCTTTTATAAAAACCTCCAGTAAAATAATATGTTGATATATCTTAACTCCGAAGAGAAATATCATTTTTAGTAACATATGTAATTATTCTCCCGTTGAGATGAAAGCCTTACATAACCTGACAAAGATAGATTGCAGGAGATCCAATGGGAACAGGAGTACGTCCAAGTGCAGGTATGTTCTTTCTCTGAATTTGTGTACTACTTCAGAAAGAACAGTTGACGGAGAAGTCCTAAGCGATATAGTATGTTGCAGAGTTGAATTTTCTACAGGTATCTAATCTTAGAAAGATCCTACCTTACTGGTTGTATGTTTTATGGCACCTGACTAGAACTACTTTCATAATTGATAGGGTTTCTAGCTGTGATCTAGTACGAAAAGAAGATTTTTGTCCGGTACTTAAAGGCTTCTGATCTCAGAAAGTGAGATCACATGTAGCTTGCGCAAAAGATTACATCTGAAATGCCTCCTTCAAACCGCCGTCCCCGCCTTACCGAAAACTCCGCCGCAGTTAAACGCCTTAAGGCTATGTTCGACACTGGCGAGCTACTTGGTAGCGAAACCGCATTTGAAGTGTACAACCGAGATCCGATTTTCAAACCGTTTCGTTTTGAAACTTTTAGAAAAAAGTTCCATAAGATTCGTAATGAAAAAAATGAATCATCAAGTAAGTTACAATTTGTTTCGTTGAAGAATATAAAGAAGGTTGAGAATTAACAGAAAAGATTTAGATTTACTCAACCCGCAAACATCCGAGCATAACCCAGACGTCACCCCCGAGGTAGATGGTGATGATTGCGAAGCAAATGGAAAGGATACGCCGGGTGACGAAGGCAATTTACGTGTTGAAGAAGGACAACTCTATCCACTTGTGTTGATATCGGAATGGGAAGACGCTGTTTCAACTAATAAGCGTTTGACACTAGCCGTCAATCTACCATCTGGTACAGATATGGAGCATATCAGTAGTTGTGTGATCAATGATGGTATGGACTTTCAGATTACAATATCCGGGCCTGATCGGATGATCAATGTGGTATTAATGCACAAATTGTGGCTTTCGAAAAAGTTTGAGTCTATGGAGAATTATCACCCTAAGATTGGTGGGTTTCAGAAAGCATTGAAATGCCCACGGCCATCTGCAAAGGATAAGGTTACATCGTTCTGTAACATCCGATTGCCGTTCAGTGTGGAATATTATGTTCTCGGGAAGTACATATTGACATTCCCAGACCGAACTAAAGTCTTCTATGTATACCTTAAAGCTCCGGATGATGACTATTACAGAAAAGAGGAGATTTCTTGTGTTGAAGTAAGTTAAATCTTGACAGAATTTTACTGAAGTGTGTACTACGTTTAAAATGAACGAGGAGATGTTGCAAGTAAACCAAAATATGGGTACTCTTTAAATACTATTCTTACAATAGGTTCTTCGAATATAATATCATGAGTATAAAATGCAAGGTTTTCTTCTTTCTCGCGTCTCTCTGTTTATAGTCTTATGCTTACCAGCGTACTTATTCTCTTTTCCTCTTAGAAAGATATAAGAACTTGATAAAACCAATTAGGATAACCAAAGGCAAACTTTGTTGCTCTGCGTAGCTATATCAATGTGTCTTTCGACTGCAAAAAGGGTTCAATTGTACCAGTTGGAAGTGTAGGTACAAATGATTTCTTTATGAAGAAGAGCTTGTAAGTAGAAACAAAAGCAAAGTATGTTCAATCGCAACAAACGGTCATACGCGCTAGTGCTAGAGTCTTTTCACCTAACACGACGCCGACGGGGACTGAAAACATTTTATCTCGCTCTTTTAGAGAGCCTCTAAAGAGATAGAAAATTTGGTAGTGTTTCTAATTGGAGAATCATGCGCTAAGCATGACTTTTCATGCATAGTATGATACAGCTCTTGTATACTGAAACCTTTCCTTGCAGGCTATGCTTGTTCAACAGAGAGTGAAAACCCTGTGATGATACAATTATCTTGATCGCTAAGGTAGGTCTCCCACGTAGGTAGAGCACCCAACCTCAATTTGTGGCTTAGAGTATTAGTTTATTTTGGGCTGACACACACAGTCCCGAGATAATATCGGTTCTTGAGCCAACCACTCTCCCTCTGGCGATATCCAGTCTTCGACACAGTTTCAACGCTATGTTTTCCACACCGGCTACCAATGCTGAAGCCCTCTGCTTTTGTCCTAGAATCGTTCCCCACGCGCACATTTTGAGAGCCACGGCCACTTTCTTCCTGTCTGCTAACGCCTGTGCTGTCCTGGCTTATCTGCAGCTGCTAGATTACGTACGTTTTCAACCACCAACACCCATTCTACATAATACCTAGGGACACCACTGCTTTTCGTTGCAACAGTTGTACACTGTCGAGCAGTTCTCTAACTTTCTTTTTTGCCCTTACATCGATCAGATGGTTTACTGGCCAATGACAACGTTTTACGCTGCGGTTTTTTGTCGCAGTATTTGCTGCAAACTTGCAATTTCTGCATTCGCTAACAAGTTTGACACCGCCTCCACTGCTGTATCTTGATTTTTCTTTTGTGTTCTCTTCGCTGTTTTTATTTCTCATTCGCTTGCACTCATTCTGCTTCGCTTCCACTCGATTTCATTTGCCGTCACTACTATGGACAGACGTGATTTTATGAGTCGACCGCCTGCAAGGAACGCCATTTCAAAATTGCTTTCACGTATCTATCAGCGCTTCACTTGAAGCATAATATCGCTCTTGTTCATCATTACCGTCGCCGTTCTCTCGTGCTTGCTACTGTTTACATCGGCGTCCTAGCCGTTTTCGCTGTAATGTACCGTCGCTCACGTACTGTGGACTACAGTTATCGTTAGCTGCTTTACATATCATGGTTGCTCGACTCGCCTTAGTCTATTGCCTTAGTCCATTGCTTTCTTTTCCGATGCCAAGAAAGAGGGGGTGTCGCAACACTACGAAAAAGACAACGCAACAGCTTCGAAAACAGGGACCATTCAAAGATACTTCTGTAACAAAGGGGATCAGCCGAGCAGTTTGGGCAGATATTTTGGGCAAAAAAAGCCTTTTTGTACTTGATGTCTATCACTTTGGGTCTATCCACGCTCGCTCAGAACACTGTGACCCCCTATGAACGTTTAAGAAATTCTTAAAAAGGTTTCACTGTGCGCATCATGTCTGAGACCATTTCGAAAATCCGTGTTTGAAATATTACCACGGCTATGATTAGCGATACATCGACGCCGTGGCGCATAGGGTAGATATGACTGATCTTTGTTGGTCCGGAGCTATTCGCCGCATTGTCTTCTTTAACTCGTTTGCGTGGATCTTCATCGCGATTCCACTGAATCAAGTATCGCGTAGTACTATTCTACATTTTACGATACCAAGTTCCCCTAAATGGAAAACAAGATGACACTGATTCGGAAGAAAAGGTCAAAACGTTCCCTAGACGAAACTTTTGATGATCAGTCTCTGCGTCAAAAAACGATTTATTGAGTTCTGCATAAAGTAAATCGACTCAGGCCAACGTAAGCCTGGCCAGGAAGTTTCTTGAAAGTACTCAAAACTCAAGAAATTGAAGGACCCAATATGTGTCCGCAAAGAGAGCTTTGTGATTTTGATGAACCTATTGGTAGAATACTGTCGATTTCGCACACCAGATGCGTTGAAGAACGATTCAATGGGTGCAGTTTTTCAGGGAATTCGTTTCGTATATAGCAAACATGGACATGACCAAAATGGGACACTTGGGAAGACTGGAGTTGCTCGCGGGAACCCTTTAAGCAGAAATTTTGATTTAAAAAGACTACGCAGAGCCCACAGAGTTCATCTGGCTAAATTTGGCACAACAACATTGCGTGCAAGACCTATTGCAGCGCATCACGTCGGTGAAATTGCGGAACAGGTTTGGTATGGATGTGGAAGAGAACGGAACGCTTTAGATGTATCACTACATCGCATATTGGTTCTAGGTCTGAATTTTGGGCTTCGGTGTGAGGAGGTGATGAAAATGAAGTTGGATCATGTCTCAGTATGGTCTGGTGGAGCTAAAACTACTTTTCGTGAGTCGATTAACAACTGCACCGTACAACAAAGCTATTTGTTACGCAAATGGGATGGAAACACAGGACTACATTACTCGCTGTGCATGGATTCTTTTGTCGCCTTGTATTCCTGGCTGCGTATAAGAGAGGAAAAAAGTGGCCCTCTGTTTTGTGATATCAAGCAAACTCGAGCGGGAAAAGTGTTGGATTTTACAAGGCCATGGAGTTGTAAGAATTAAACAGACTTTCTCCGTCAACTTCTTTCGCAGATAGGGGTTGGAAAAGGTGATTTGGATACGTATACAGGCCATTCTGTCAAGCGAAAGATCGTGCAACTATATTGAAGTCTTTTTTTGAAAGACGAAATGATTATGGAGATCATACAAATGAGTGGTTTTAATGCGTACACCAACTACTGCGAGGCCTACAATGATTGTGCTCCGAAAGAACTAACAAGATTGGCAGCCGTAGACGAATACATCACATATGCAGAAGTTATTGTTGGAGAGTCAACGGTCATTCGAGACGATCGGCGCTACAAGGAATGGGTAAAGTACATGCAATCGGCGGAAGGCGGATCGCTCCATCCTTTTCATTGAGTAATGATCTAGCTGACATGTCGTGTCGTTTATGAAGACCATTTCGTATCCACGGACCATGTCTCCGGCTCTATTTAAACGTTCTCAACTACACTATATATAATTTGTGGAAAGGTAAGTAACCACAATTGCCAACTGATGGTCAACTCGTATTCAACGTGTGTCAGTATCTGTTTCGCTTCGTCTACCTTAACTACTTGTTCACGTTGTGGCTTTGGCGTTGACGGGTCCAGTGGTCCCCTCGTTTGTAATTAGTCAAAGCAGGGTCATAGTTTTCACCAATTGTTACTTTGTACAACTACAAAAGGTGTGTAATTTGCCTGGAGGACCAACGAATTAGGCTTTCCTTCCTCTGAAGCTGCAACACTGATAGCGACATGTACGGAATAGATTCCCCTTGTGGCGATTTCTGCGCAGCCGAGTAGGGCCTTCATCAATAGTTTAACCATGCACTGAGCCTAGAGGATTCGTTACGTGAGTGCAGGTGCGCAACTACAAAAACGCGAGGTCAAGAGGACAGGATAGCGAAGCTGCGACAAGAACCTATGGCAGGGGTGTAGGCGGCAGCTGGAATAGATGGCATCATATGGGCAACGGCAGAAAGAACGTAACTGACAATATGCTCTGATGATGAAGGTAATCTTGAGGTGGACCAAAGGCCCCTTGGGTATAGTTGTGGTGATCTTGTGTCTGACGTTACAGTTATGGGGCTTTTTAATTTGATTGCGACCGCTTTTAAAACCGCTCTCTTTGGTCCTGACTCGTTAAATTCGTAGTTTTCACTTCTTTCCATCATGACCTGGTTCGTGATCACTATCATCTAAGAAATGGAGCAAAATGGGTACAAAAGAAGTCTACAGGGCGGCAGATCGGGCTCCGGTTTCGAAGTACCGAGACAAATTAAGCGGACAGAGCCTCATTTGTTGAGGAACGTATGCTACTCTCTGCCTATGAGTACTCATGATCTATTCCGAACTGCCCACGATTCGAAGAAAAGCAATCTTGTACAGCAAAGCAAATCAAACGTCTGGGCAAACGAGTTGAGAAATAGGCTGTTTATACTACAGAATCGCAGAGCAGCATCCAATCGATTTCTGTCGAATCCGGGACCATTCTCGTTCTCATCTAACTGTGAGAAAGAAATTGGTCTAACACAAATTCCGAACATGACTCGCACCAACGCAAACAAGAAACCGAGTGCGAAGCTACTTCAGTCGAAAGAAAGTGTGATTTCTAATCTTGGAAATGAAGCAGGTCCACCCATCCTCATTCACGAGTTCATACTGGCTCTCCAAAAAACATTGGAAGAAGTGGTTTCTTTAAAGCTTTATTGATCTTTGGAGAAAAACGCAGTTGCCATAAGACTGTTCCGCAACGCCAAAGACCGGAGGAAGGCTCTCAAGAACTACATCAATAAGCTGTGGAACTGTAGTGGCTAGAAATCAGCCTACTACCGCTTTAAGGATCTTTTGGAATATGGTGCAAAGCATAACAATTCGACAAAAGACATAGGAAGCGAGGGAGACGCTGATGCATGGAGAACGGCACTTACTAAAGCTAACACGAACATCATGGAAGCGTGCAATTCCTCAACAACCTTGTCCCTGAGCGTTGCTTTGAATATGATACGGAAAGAAAAACGATCACTGAGATAATGTAAAATGGTACGTAATTTGTCACAGGATTGGTTATCGGTGTGCAGCGATCGTGAACTCGGAACGGGAGTAGTAGTATGTCTGGCCGCTACATCTACCACGACTAAAACGAAGGACAATAAAAGCGAAAGTTGTCGACTTTGTCGGAATGGAGAAGACAGAGAGAGCCACAATGGCCGGATTAGTGGCCGTGAATGGCAGTAGGCAACGGAAGGGACGGTGATAATTAGCGGAACAAGCGCGAAGAGGCGGCTTTGACAAAAGAATGCATTAAATAATAGCAGCTATAAAGAGCAACAGATATATCAGACGAAACAACACCGAATTACAACCGAAACGCCGTAAGTAGAAACGATAGAATGAATGCAGGAGCAATAGCGACATGCGGCGGCGGCAGAACAAAACAGCAGCAGCGCCCAAACTCAGACAATGAAAAGGAACATCGGTACATGTATAGCGGCAGTCAGTGACAAATGCCAGACGCCAACAAGCTGCAACGAACACGTAGCAGTGGCAATTGCGTGGTTAGTATATCGGTGACCAAGCCCTGGAGGCGGCAACGGCCAAAGTTAGAGCGGCAGTGTCTACTTAGCGAGAACAGTTCCCACAAGCGACCCCGGTAGATGGCGAATGCGGAGAGCTATAGAGGCGGCTGCGAAGGCGGTATTTGCGGCAAATATCGCAAGTGTGCAGTGATGACGGGAAAAAGCGCGGTGGTATGAATGAGGATCGAAAATCAGCCGTGACGGACGGCGGCCAGGCACAAAGGCGAAAACTAGCGTTACCCATTGGTAGTGTGCAAAGGTGGGCGACGAAGGGCGACGGAGGGTGTGCAGCTTTAGCAGCGAGTAGTATGGCACCGACGAAGAGCCCCAATCGGTGGAAGGGGACAAGGCACAGTAGCACATAAGGAGCAAAAGCGAGCGACTGTGAAAATGAGCGACATTGAGATGCGACTATGTAGAGGCAGCAATGGGGAACCAGAGCCTCAGCTCCACACCACAAGCGAGCCACAGTATTCGCGACGACGGTGATAAAAGAAGCACCGACTACAAACCCGAAGCGCTGGTTGCTACAAGCCCCGAGACTAATGAGAAAACAGGGATAAGGCCTGCGGTGAGGTGTGGTGACCAGCGGGTAATATATGAGAGAAGCAGCGGCAACGGTCAATAGCAATTGGCGACCGAGCCAGATTGTGCCTCGGTTAGGTGGCGCCTGCACGGCTGTGATAGGTGACGCGAGCAGACGCGGTGGAAAAGACGGCCCAAGTTAGAAGGGTACTTGCGACGCTTAGTAATCTTATATCGCAAGTGGCGAATAGCGAGTACGAGGGACAAAAACGACTTTTTCGAGCCGATGCGAGCGCATGGCTATAGCTGAAGACAGGGCTGGCAGAAAGCGACCCCCACCGTTGTCGCACAACGATATCTATCGCTTGCGGAAGGTAGAAACAGATGGCAAGGAGCGCACGACGGGAAACCGTCAAACGCCGGAAATTAATCCGGCTACACCAAGCTTGTTTACGGCAACGAAAGCCAGAACGCTGATGTGACATCGTTGTCTGGAATACGGTCTGTCTTCCAGAGAGCGATTTCATCACTGTAAATGAACGCTGCCAATTTTTTTGTTTCTCGTTTGTGTGGAATGATTGACATACTACGTGCGCATACAGTGTACAGTTCATACTAACAATACTTAGGGTACTCTGTTAGTACAGTAAACTACATAACAGACCTTAATCAAATTCGACTTACGATTTTAATTCGGCGTTTCATAGTCTACCATGCAGCAGCCACTTCTTCGACAATCTTTCCTTCCTGGCACGGACTCGAACACCCGACATCCCTTCTACTCAGAAGTTATGACCGAAAACTCCCCAAACCTTGTGCTCTGAAGCAAACCTCTATTGGCCTTCGCTGGGCACCATCGCTGGCAAATTTAATTGAGGCAACTTCAAGAGAACAAACAAAACGAGACACTCTTCCCCTTCCCGGGAGATTTTGACATGATATCTTTCTTACAACCCGAAACGGCCGAACAACCAAGAACAGAAAAGGACAGCTTTCTTATGTCCGCATCTGACCATTAGCATCAACCACTCCATCAGTATCTTATATGTCAATGATGAAACATTTCTTTCACGTGAACAAAGAACTAAAAAGCGTCGTATGCCAACCGACCAAGTCGCGTGCGGGAACGCCTAGAGACTCTTTAACTCCCGTAAAAGACGCAATATGGAAACCGCTAATCTGCAGGCGACGTTAGTGCCCCGAAACAATCCACGCGACTTCTCAAAAAGTTTCGCGGCATGAAGACCTCAAACGGTTCACACCAAATCAAGAATTCATTGTCAGCCTTTTGTTCTTTGCTACAACGCTACAATACTTCTATGGTTTCCCAACGAACACACCAACGTAAATCATCAGAGCTCAGGAGTATAAAACGAGGAACGTTGACACAGCGTGCACCACCATAGAGTAAACAACACAAGACCGCCGTTCATTAGTGGTTCCATTCAGCACCATAACAATTTCGGGACTATGAACGACTCATTCAACGATTCACAGTATCAAGATGTCATTCGTCGCGCAGTGTTTGACAGGTTTCAGCACCATACATGCTACAACGATCTCGAAGCAAAGTACAATATTCCAGTTGGCCGCCTTCGCCGATGGTACAACGCATGGACACACACGTACCCAGAGACCCAACCAACACATTTCAGGGACATAAGTGTGCCCTTCCGCGACAAGGGACGCCCGACAACACTGGCTCAGAAGGAAGAAGTCGCTCTGGTTAGGTCTCTTGACTACTTCGTCGCAAATAACACTCCACTTACAAAAATAGGGCTTTGTGATCTTACGCAGACCTATGTGTCTTCGTTGCCCGCCGCAGACCAGATACGTATTGGTTTCGAAGACAACCGTCCGTCCATAGGCTGGTTGAACTGCTTCATTCTGATGCACAATTTAAAGTTCAAGCCCGTGAGAATGGTTGAACAGGAGCGCGCTAACATTACAACCGATAAGATTGCGAGACACTTCGCGCTTCTAGAGAGCTTGATTGATCGCTTTCATATTGTAGATCCTCGCAGAATCTTCAACATCGATGAAACAGGTTCTTCTATTAACAAAATTCTGGGGCGAAGTCTTCGCAAGGTCATTGGAAGCAAGAAGTCAGTTCTCATTCAGAAGAATGTGAAGGTCAAAGGAGCGAATGATCGCGTTACCGTTATGCCAGTGGTGTCCGCCGATGGAAAACCGTAGAAACGAGTCATCGTCTTCAGGGAAAAACAAGCTCACTACCGCTTTGTCGAAGGAAGACTACAGACATTGCATGACTTCCTTCTTCCTTGCTACCTGTATCAACGTCATATTCCAGGTGTCGACAGTGCTATATTTCACGACTAGTCGCAGCAATTTGTACAGGAGACTGAGGCTCTTCGCAGTGGGGGTCGCTATCTTCTCATCCTTCTCGGCGGATATGCCGGCCACTTGGACTACAGCACTCTCAATCATTTCAAAAAAAATCGTATCATTGTTGTGGCGTTTCCTTCTCACACCAGGCACATACTTCAGCCATTGGATGTTGGTGTCTTTCGGTCTTACAAGTCCTATGTGCAACGGGAGGTACATCGCGTTTCGAGGTGCACATCTGTCATTGATGTATTTGACGTTGCTACCGTGATTACGACAGCGCTTTCTGAAGCTCTGGTAAACTCAAAAATCCGTAGCGGTTTCCGCATGAGAGTCAATTGGGTGCACGAGAAAGGTTATCCATCTGCAGAAGTAATTGATGACTCCGTTTTCGTGGAAAGAAATGAGGAGGATGAGCTTTCATTGATTGCGTTAGTTGACAAGTTTGTGGCAAATTCTCGTGCACTTGTAGAAGAGACTGAGGTAGATGAGGCAGGCACAGCGGAGGTCTCAACAGAGTATGGATGCCACTTAACAGCGAATAGTGTACCCTACTAACAGCAAATGTGGCCGAAATATGGCCGAAATATGGCCGAAATATGGCCATTTAGCTCGAAAACTTGTGAGGACGTGTAACGAGCTAAGATAAACAACTTTTACTTTTCTTCGTATGGCCGAAATACGGCCAAAACGTGGCCCAAATATGGCCTAAGTGTACACGTGTCAACGATCAAAAGTATTCAATTTACCTAGTCACACGTTTTTACAGGTTTTCGACCCAGATGGCCATATCTCGGTCACATTTCGGCCATATTTCGGCCAGATTTGCTGTTCGTAGGGGTGTATTGCAAGCTCTGAGAATCAGAAGCAATGGATCAAGATGCTTTGAAAGTGCGGCGGACTTACGTAGGCTTGCTGATCTTGCTCCCCGCCGTCAAACATTATTCAATTACCTTAGGGAAACCCGTCTGGATCGTCTCCGAAGAGCAGGAGCACGCGCTGCTCGCGAAAATTCAGTACAAGCCATGATCGAGTTACATGGAGGGGCTTCTACTGTAGTGGTAGAAGATGAAGAAGCTGTAGTGATGAAGAAGGAGATCGGTTGGGACCGTTGATGGTTGCGAACTGTAGACTGCAACATGAACTGCATTTTTTACATTACGTATGACAGGGTCGAATTTGAGTTTTATGCGCTGGTGAGGGCGTTTGAGAAGGTGAGTTAAAATGAAGACGACGGAAACGTTATCTCATTGTTTAGAATGAATGTATCACCATTCAATAGCTGGATGTGCATGCTTTCCATTGCAGTAAAGGTATCACAGATAGGGTGCAGATCGGGCGAGTTAACGACGAAGGAAAACTGATATCCAAGGCTTTCAACGTTTTGCGCTGATTTTGATGCAGGTCTGTTACCACTGTACTCACTTAGGTGTGACATGTTTTGAATATTTCCGCCACGCTTTCTCTTTTCTCATCATCGCTGTCACGACATGCCCCTTCTGCGTCGCTGCCGATACTAACAACGACACACGCTTTCCCCTTCGCTGCGCGGTTGTTGTCCACGAAACCGCCATCTTTTGTGGGCATCAATGTATTCCTGAGAACGGGCGAAACGGCCGCCTGGTATCTCTCGCCGCCTCCGTCACCGCTTTTGCCGCAGCTTCTCGCACTCGCCCGCCACCGCTCGCGATGTGCAATATTAAAAGATTTGGTGGCTTATTGTTCCCACAGCTGCATACTAGCGATCGACGTTCGAAGTATGACCGTCTACACCGCTATGCGCTCTCACTGGCGTGCTGTAGCTGGTTAACACTTGCTAGAGGTGACCGTCGCCGCTGCTGCTCGCTGAAGGCCGCAACCACTGGTTATGGACGATGCTCGTCGCTGTACTTAACTACCGCTGCCTGTTAATGCTGATTTATCTTGCGACGGCTATGTATCGCCCCCACCATCGCTCGCCACTGCTGTCTTTTGCGGCTGCTGTAGCTCTCCTCTACGGTTGGTAAAAGCAGAGGTGCGCTAGTTCTAGCGCTCGCTGCAATATCTATCTTGGCCCGTCAGTGACTTTTTTGCTCGCCTCGCTGTTGTTCGTTGGCATCTTTGCCACCGCACTGCAATCGCCTTCCGCTTCTCTTTATATTTCCGCTGTCTTTGCTGCTACAGCGCGCTAGCGCGCACTGCTCAATTCATCGCTGCATTTGGCTGCCGCTTTCGTCACTTGTAGCCGTCACTCACGCTCACTTTACTTGTATATCATCTTTACGATCTCTCGTGATTTGAAGGCGCAGTCGCCAGCTTTCACTGCTCCCAAAATGGCTTTTGGCTGTAGCAGCGACAGCGAGCGACATTGAGTGACAGCGAAGTAGCAAAAGCAACAATACACACATCCGCGACCATGCAAACGAGCGAAAGAGACCAGAGAGAAAGTGAGCGACTGCCATTGCTGCAATGAAATGAAAAGCATTAGCAGTGGACGCGCGGAGGCGACATAGCGGGATCAAGAAGTGGTAATGACAATGATTGACAACCAAAGCATAATGCCAGCCGCGACACCGGTAGAGCGGCGAGGAGCACCCCTGCACTGGTGGAGAGGAAGATGGTTGGAAAGGCTGTGGCTACCGTGAAACGATGGCGGCGACAAGTGAAAGCTGTGTACCGAGACCCTAGCTGAGCTACGGCGTCTGCGCGGACGGTATCACTTCAGGTAGATATTGCAGGCTCGCAGCGAAGGCGCAGACAACGAACAACAGTATGAAAAAGCTCCCGTAACAGACGGTGGTTGTAGTAGGCGAGGAGCAGTGGAGACTACAAACGACAATGAGCTGTAGCGGACAGTGAGCGACAAAGAGTGATGTAAAGCCATGTGACGAGCGCAAATCGTCAGGCGCAGCAATACGTTAAGCACTGAGCGTGTGCGCCAAATCCCTAAAATTCAAATACTCTACTGAACGACGGAAAGAGTTTTGATTAGGGTTCAGCACGCAACAGCAAGCGCGGCAATGACATCGCTGATTGGAGAAACGATGGCTGGCTTTCGCTGTAATCGGAATCTGCTTTACGTCCCACATAGTCGCGTGCGCATACTGTCGCTTACAGAAGCTACTCCTGGGTTTCCACTGTCACCAGCCCCTCTCTACATATCGCCGTCGGTCGTCATCCCCACCGCAGCGCGCTCGCTGTCGCCGTTGATTTCTGTAGCTCCAAGCTTGCCGTCGCTGCTTTATCTATTGTTCTTGATGTCTTTTGCACCATCTGCTGCTTGTTGTATTCACCGCTGTGCACACCTCCTTTCTCTCTTTGTGCCTCCAAATACCGTCTACCACGCCGCGTGCACATTGTCACCGTTCTCGGTATTGCCTAAATAGCCGTCACTGCTATTACTGAACCCTCCTGTTTCCTGCATCAACGCTTTTCGTCCTTAGTTATTGCCGCTGCAGCGAAATCACGCCCGATACAGCCGTTCTTCACAGTGGCCATCTCCCTCAAAAGATGTCAATCACCTTCGCCCGCTTTATTAGTACTATTTTCAGCGCCACTGAGTTGCCCATCCCGCAGCTACTTTGTCTCATTCGCTTCTGCTGTTGTATTTAGTCCCACGTTCTCGACCT
Organism: Gracilaria gracilis; assembly: GCA_030374805.1. Lineage (NCBI taxonomy): Eukaryota > Rhodophyta > Florideophyceae > Gracilariales > Gracilariaceae > Gracilaria > Gracilaria gracilis. Next base: position 166,316 of record JARGSG010000076.1, read on the forward strand.
CACCGTCTTGATTGCTTGCAAACGGTCTTAGTTGGTGCCCGTCTTTACCGTTGCCCTTATTTGCTGAACCCGCTGGTTCGAGTAGAGCAATTGCCCTTGGCAGGGACTGAGGGGGATGCCACTCATATATCCGTTGTTATTTTCGGCTGAAATTCCTACTATTCTGAAGTCTATTTGCCTATTTGGCCCGGATTAGGGATCCGCCTATGAAGGGTAGGATTGGCGTGATGCATGTGTGCCCGCGCCTGATTACCGGATGTGCCATTGCAAGAGTGTCACGGAGGTACACGTGGGTAGTGTTGGCCGGCGTGCCGGGTACTTAGATATTTTAGTGATATTTGTCAGCCGTATATAAGTGGCGGCACTTGCTGCCACTGTACGGGAAGTAAACCTCAACAAGGCTTTGGTTCTAGCTTGAGTTCCGCTTTCGCACGGTCTTCCGCCCCAATCGTGGGAAACACCGCCGCTTATCCGGACAAGTTATCGACCTCCGTCACTGAGAAGCACCGATCCGTCGTTACGGCCTTTTATTTATCATTCTTTCGTACCCTCTTTCTGTTTTTCCGTCTTACGGCTTCGTTACACTTCGCCCCGTTGTACAGGTTTGCCCCTTTTGTCTCGGGATCATTCGCCGCTCTCACGAGCCTGTGCTCCGCAGTGCGGCTCATTTGCTACCTTCTATCTCCCCCCTTCTGCTACGGGATACGCCACACCCAGTGAATTCCATTCTGTTGGCACCCCGATCGCCACCCTCAACCTCCGTCTGTAAGTCAGGAAGATGCCTCCCGGAAAAACGCCCGGCACGTGTCGGCCTCATCGGAGGTTTCTGCCACTGCTCTGCCCCAGTAGGGAGCAAGGCTGAACACCTTGTATGCGTAGCCGCTGGCGCGGATTGTGTTCTTTCTTTCCCTTTCCGGCTTTGCCCCACAAGGGGTCTCCTAATCTAGAATCGGCTTTCTTACCATCATTGGTTGTAGTGAAAACCGGTGCTGGATCCCTCTGCATTGAGAGTATCCGCTTTGGACCATTTCTGGAAGCGGTAACCGTTCGTTTAATTCGCCCGATTGCTTCCGCAGACTAGTTGCTATCTCGCTGTAGCAACGGTCGCTCGAAGGCTGGGTCGGCGCCTGGCACAATTGCCGGACCACCGGAATCTTCTGGACTGGCTCAGAGCCTCCCACCGTTACCAACAGATGTACTGAACGTCCCGGGTGATAACGCTCAAGCACCGGCTTCCCAGGGTCCCCGTACCAACAATGGGGCCCCATCGGCTCAAGAACCGGCTAATTCTGCGCAAGCGGATGAAGCCATGTCGTCGAGGTCTGACGAGTATACCCTCCGTGAATTAGAGGCACAAGTGCGCGTGATGCAGAACTCTCACGTGGCTCTGATTCATGACATTACGAAACTCCGGAAACGGCTATACGAAGCCGATGTTCGGGATGTTTTGCAAGACGTCCGTGTCTTACAGTCTGATGTCAACCAGATCATGGAAGACCGAAAGGAATCGGCTGTCCTGCATAAGCAGGCAACTGATAGTTTAAACCGCTTAGAGGCCCGTCTGGAAACGGTCGAGCACACCATCATCCACGATGATGTGGCGCCCGGCGTGCCGGTTTCCGAAGGTTCTCGGAAGTCGCACCGCTCCAAGAACCGCCATTCGGGAAAGAAGAGAAAGGTTAAGTTGGAACCTGATTCGTTTTCTTCTTTATCCCCTGAGTCTGATGCCCGAGTCAGGGATTCGTCAACCGATTCTTCTGAAAGTGGGGACGAGCCTTCACGCTCTCGTGCTACCCGCTCTCGGGCCACCGAAGCCACGCACGGCGTTGCGCGGAGCCGTTCGAATAGACGAAAGCACCTTGGACTCAAGGAACTAAAGCCGACGAATCTATTGTATCGGAAGTTGTTGGCGTACCGATATTATTGGCTGGAAGACTCCAGTGGAGAAAAGACCCTCGCAACACTGGACGAGTGAAAGACCACATTAAGCAGCTGAAGCTCACACTGAAGCCCAATAAGTTCACTGGGCAGGATCCAATCCTAGTGTTGGACTTTCTCGCCCGATATGTTGGGGAAGCCGATGTACTTCGGATGTCTGAGGCGCAAGCCTACATCGCACTGCCGTACTTTTTAAAAGGTATGGCCAAGGAACAGTACAACTCGGTCCGCGGATCGTCTTGTGCCTCCGAAGGAGGAGTGACCTGTTGGCCAGAGGCTCTGTAGTACCTCCTGCGATCCTATGCTACAGGAAACGCAATTCAAGATGCCATACTCGCATTACGAGACACGAAGCAAGGACCGGAAGAGATGGAGACCGTTTATTCTACATGGTTGAATAAGGCCTTTCACCGCTGTGGAAACGTCTACTCCGCGGCCGAGCGATTTACCATGTTTGTGGATGGCTTGGTTCCCTCGATTAGGACTTTGGTAGCCTGCTATCAAGAGAACAAGCGCAAGATCTCCTCTTGGAGCTGGTTCAATTTTCCCAAACTGAGAGTGATGCGGCGCGAGCACGTGCTGGCATTTAGTCTCGCACACGCCGTCTCTTCCATTTGGAATAGAGGGGTTCATCACAGCCTCAATCGAGACGGTCAGTTCATGCCAACCACGACAACGTGCACATAGTGCAGAGTGACCAATCGCTGGCAACGTCGGACCTGCCATCTACGATGGGACCGACGACCGAAGATTCGGATGCTGCTCTGTACGCCAGTAATCATGTTCCGGCATTGCCATTGCCGCACTCTGGGGGATACAGAAACTCCCGTCCCGGTTGGAAGGATCCCTACCCCCCGAGACAGGAGCGAAGGCCGCCCAATGCGGATTCTCTTCGTCAGCTCATATGCCATATTTGTTACAAGCATGGTCATATTTCCCCGAACTGTATGTTACCATTCAGGGAGATGACAAAAACTGTTCTCCATTATGAGTCGTAGACATCCGCCGAACAGGAACGCGTTCCCGACAAATCGTACCTTCGTGCGAAGGCGGATACTCAGCCTGGAAAACAGGAACCTTCACCGCCTCATGGTGAAGCGGCAGCCGCATCTGCGAGCCCAGCGGCTCCGCAAAATAGCGGCGATGCTCAGAAAAACTGAGAATGGGAGTCTCCTTTGAAGGAGCGGCGCAAACGAAGTCGAGCTCAACTGCGCCGGAGGTTGCAAAGCCTCGCTCCCCGGTCACGATCCTTAGGAGGCAGATGGCCACGACAGAGGTGGACTCGGAACACCTCGGTGTTCTCCGTCGCCCGTGGGTACGGTCACGGAATGTCCGCGCTCCGGATAGAGTTCTGGTCATGGTGAAACGAAACTACAAAGTCTTTGCCGACCCCGGGATATGCGACCATTATATGGTTCGGCAGTTATCCGTTCTCGACACGGGTGCTGGTCCAAACGTTTTGGTTCAATCGCTTATTCCGCCGCAGTCATCGTCTCATATTCGGCCGGCCCCCCCGACCGAGATAGCGGATGCAAACAATAGGCCCCTTTCAATCGTGGGAGTAATTGATCTGATTTTCAGGCTTGGCCCTTGCGTTGTCCGCCTGGACTTTCTAGTTTGCAAGCGTTTAGCTGCGCCGGTTATACTCGGACGTGATTTCTGCGACCGCTTTGTCGAAGCAATTCGACAACGAAAAAGGACCGTCGAGCTGGAGGACGGCACAACTGTGCCAATTGTTCGGCGACCTTTACGAAAAGCTTTCAGGAAGCAAGTTCCATTACCAGTTGCCCAGCAGCCAGCGAAATCGCACCGTTCGTCGACGAAGCTCCGAGTGACGTGGTCTATTTGCATTCCCCCGGAAACCCAGACATGGGTCACGGTCACGTCCGTGCAGCACGGCTTACAAACCGTTCAACCATTGCCTCTTCTTTACGAAAGGCAGAAATTGGCCCTCGCGAACGGGATTGTACTTGTTGAGCCGGAAAAGCCCTTCAGGGTATTGGTTGCTAATTTCAGCTCCTTCCAACAGAGGTTGGTAAAGAACCAAGTCATTGGTTCCATGTTACGACACCCGGTGGCTATTGTATCCACACAGGTCTCCACCGCAGAGGTTCTCGGAATCCTCGAAGCTGAGGAGGGAGAGGGGAAGAGCGCTGACGCAACCGTACCGAAGAATTCGTCGGGAGACGCTGCGTCGAACTCGTCAGGTAAAGAAGTTTCGAACTCGTCGAAAGTAGCAGCACCGACACTGTCGGAAGGAAGGCCAGAATCACCTGGATCTAAGAAGAAGGATCCCGTACAGGAGCTTGAGTCTCTGGAGTTTGAATATGTCCCAGTGTCTCACCGTGAAAAGTTACGGGATATGCTACGTGAGTTCGCCCCCATGTGTGACGGGCACCTTGGAAAAATTGGGATCACCGAACATCTGATAGATTTGACGCCGAACACTCGGCCAATCTCGCAACACCCTTGCAGGGCAGGACCGACAGACCGGGAAGAAAAAAAAACTTAAGTAGAGAAGATGCTCCGCGCCGCAGTCATTGAACCGGCCCAGTCGCCGTGGGCCTCGCCCGTAGTACTCGGTCCCAAACGCGATGGGTCTTGGCGTTTTTCTATAGATTACCACAAGCTTAACGCGGCTACCGTTGTAGTATAGTGGCCCCGGGTTGGTGCAGAGTGTGTCTGATCAGCCGTTCACGTACGAAAGGGTAGTGCACGATGGGCTGGTGCAGTTACAGTGCAAATTAGACCAATCGTACAGTAGTTAGTAATGGGGCCCAGGCCCGATATTAAGTTGTAGCTCGGATCTACCGAGGCCCCAATCGTAAACGACAAGCATCTTCTGCCGAACGTCTTTCTCGCCAGCTTGCGCTAACGATAGACCGCACGGTATATTCTACTCAGGTTTCTCAGACCGTTCGTACCCTTTTGCGCGCCCCTGTACGCGCTTGGTGATACCGACCGTCCACTCTTCCTTCGACCGCCCGGTGCTTCCGCCCTCCCTCTCCGCTCGGACTCATTACAGTCACACGACTGTACGCCGCCGCCGCTCCCGTCTCAAGACCGCTTCGGACTCTTTGCTTTATTGTGTTATACCACATTGGTCTCCCGACTTAGAAGTGGAATTCGAAACCGTACGGAGCAGCAGAACCGATCGTGGACCCGATACGTACAGTATGAGTCATCGTCCGCACGGAGAATTGGGTGAAGGGTCTTTGGTCGAAAAAGACTCCGCAAAGTCCGTACCAGTCGCCATGCGCGCCGCTTTGGATGCGGCTTCGGTTGTCCGCCGGAGCACCCGAAGTAACGCGACGGCCTATGTCACGCCTTCAGAGGAGCCCGAAAGGATTATCCGAGACGGTTCCGCACGTAATAGGTCTAAGTCCGAACGGAACGAGGACGAGGCAATTGCGCTCGCCCCCTTTCCCGGAACGGAGAAGACGCCGCGGGGCGAAATTAGCCCCGCGCCGCCGCTCCTTACCGAACGGACTACCGCACGGGAACTCTGGGCAGGGATCGCTCCTTACGCCCTGCAGAGTCTCCGAACGGAAATTGAGGTTCACGTCCCCATGGCAGTGGAGACGTACCTCAAGGACCGAATCCCGGCGCTTCTGCACCAGGATATTCCACCGATCGTACACGATATGGTCAGGACTATCATGAAGACAGACCGTTCGGAATCTGCTACGTCAGCTCTGAACAGTACATTGGCCACACTGGTAGCTCAGCTACCGACCCACCCACCCAAATCTTTTATGGACCGTACGGACAATGCACCCGCTAGCGGCGAGAAACAACACCGACCGGAACTGAAGAAGGGACCGACGAAGGGTCCGACCGGAGTGTACCTCCCGCCAGTCAGCCCACAGGATGATCCGAACGGAAGCTCAGGAGATTCCTCCGACGAGAGGAGGAATCGCCGCCGCAGAGGCGGTAGACCGAGCGGAAGTTCCGATTCGGATGACGCGCCCCGTAAACGGAAAGATCGTCGCCGCCAGAGAAGGCGACGATCAGCCAGAACGGACTCGGACTCTTCGGAGTCATCGTCGGATGACGACCGCACGGATTCGGAAGTCGACCGACACTCCCGCAGCCCTCGACGGAAGGGGAAGTCCGATCGGTATCGTTCCCGTTCGGACAGGTTGATGCTAAAACGCATCAGGCCCTTGAACGAGAAGTTCGCCAAAGTGGTGGACTACCGTACGTACAGGTTGCACAGGAGGAGCCAGACGTACAATTCGCGGGTGGCGCGCAAGATTGCGCGCTACCAAAAGAAATTGAATGTCCAGATGAAGGGTCATTCCTTTTCCGGGACGGATCCGATATCGGTGTTCAATTTCTTACAGCGGTTTAAAACCGCTTGCAACCATAACGGACTCACTGAGAGGGCAGCCCTCTGGTGTTTCCAGTCTTACCTGACCGGACCGGCGCACGCTCTGGTTCAGTCTCGGCTCGAGGGTGGGTCTGGCGCTGTCGACCGTACTCGGGATGAGTCTCTCCATACGTACGAAGAGGTGGCCAACTTTCTGTTGACCACGTACGCAACGGATGAGATCATTGCCGACGCGGCCGCAGAGGTCACCCACTACCGCCAAGCATCAGGCATGTCCGAAACGGAATTCGCCCAGAAGCTCTGGACGAAAGCCCTCCGTTGCGGAAATGTCTTTTCCGATCGGAATTTGAAGGGGATCTTCGTCGAAGGTCCCCTTGCCGCCATACGGTCAAAGGTGAGGAATCACCTCACCTCGCATCCCAATATCGGATACGATGCGCCTGCCCGTTACGCGGAATCGTACGGAGACACCCATCGTGCCTCACGTCGACAGTCCGTTCGGTTCGATACTCAAAAGCCAACCGCTCGGAAAGAGTCCTCTCGTACCGCCCGGAAGGTTCATAATATCGATACCCCGTCGGGAACGATCTATTCCGTATCGGACGAAGACGAGGAACATGTCCTCGCGGTGTCCCGCGCGTCCTCCATGCCCTCGCCCCCCACTACGTTCTCGGCTTCAACGCCGGCTTAGTGCGTTCGGTCTTATCCCAGTCCTGCCAGCTCCAGGGTATAGCAACCCCAGGGGCAGGCACCAGTTAGACCGTGTCGGATTTGCCTTTGGCGGGAGCCCAACTGCTGTCAGTTGCTCCCCCCGGACCTAAAGGAGAAGCTGTTGGCCATACGGGAGGCTAATTATCAGCAACGCCGCCAGGAAGGCTATTATAGTGCCTACCAGACAGGACGGAAAACTGATACCCCGAAGGACAATGTAGGATATCGCCAGGGCCGACAGCCTCGCCAGACGTACTCACCAAGACCGACACAGGCCGTCATGCTGGTCGAGGAGCCTGCTCCCCACCAGGAAAATGACAAGGAGGAAACGTAGAGGCATCGCCTCCTCCACAGAGGCCTAGCCTCGCCCCGTCAGCGACAGACCGAACGCACTCCATCCGAGGGGAGTCCCCTGTCCTGACATGTGACCTGACCGATACGGACTTTGAAACCGAAACGGTGCTCTTTTCAAGCGCAAACTACAAGTTGCACGTGTCGGTTGGCCTCAACACGGCACTGATGTATCCGTTAACGGGAGTTCTTGATACCGGAGCCGGACCCTATCTGGTTCACGAACGCCATCTCCCTCCGAATTGGCGCTCGAAACTCCGACCGGACGTAAGAACCCGAATTACGGACGCGTCGAAGAACCGAATGAACGTTGTGGGAGTTCTCCTCCTTATGGTCCGAATCGGTGACCTCAATGTACGAGTACAGTTCCTGGTGGATTCTAACCTCTCCACCAGCGTACTACTCGGTACTTCTTTTATTGACAAGTACGTCTTGGCAATACTACCACCAAAACGGACAATACTCCTACGACACTCCAAACTGGTGTCTATACAGTCTTCCGCCTACGGACCAAATGCATCTTCGGCGCCGGAACCAGAACCCGAACGGGAAACTCCATCTAATAAGATACACGTTGCCCGTCCGGTTGTTCTACCCCCAATGTCGGAAACGAACGTCTTGGTAACCACCAAAACGTCCGGCTTGGTCTTTCTACAGTCTCATCACCGAACGGGATCAACGCTTGAACTCACACTCCTTGCGGGTGGAGTTATGAAGCTCCGACCGGACGTACCCTTTCCCGTTCGCGTGGCGAACTTTTCTGACCGCTCGATTCCACTACACAAGAACACCGTTATCGGACTTGCTCTTCCATCTCCTGTAGCGCTCATAACTCCGCAACCATTGTCGCGGAGCCACGAGTCTAAGGAGGGGGAACACATTCCGATTTCGGGTAATAATTCCGAACGGGAATACAAGGATACCGAACAGGAGCAAGAAACCGTACGGAAAGATGAGAACGATTGGACCAGCAAGGTACAGATCAGTCCTGAGTATGTCACTGAAGGGGACAAAGTTATTGAGCTACTTCGACCGTTTGCGGACATGTGGGACGGCCATCTCGGAACGATTGCGGCAGCGAAGCACCGCATCCATCTGGAACCGGGCTCGAAGCCCATATTCCAGATGCCGTACCGTGCCGGACCCGCTCGGAGAGAACTTGAACGCAAGGAGGTGACAAAGCAGCTTGCTGCTGGTGTCATAGAACCTTCATCGGCAGAATGGGCCAGTCCGGTCGTATTCGCGCTCAAGAAAGACGGAAGCCTTCACTTCTGCGTCGACTACCGCCGATTGAACGCTACGACCGTACGGGACACATACCCACTACCCCGAATGGACGAGTGCATCGACTCTCTTGGAGATGCACAAATCTTCTCCACTTTGGACGCCAACAGTGGTTATTGGCAGACCGAAATGGATGAAGCCGACCGGGACAAAATGACGTTAACGTCGCATATGGGACTGTACCGTTATTGGAGAATGCCGTTTGGACTCAAGAACGCACCGGCTACTTTCCAGCGTGCTCTCGATATCATCCTATCACGGGTGAAGTGGCAGTACGCACTGGTGTATCTTGATGACGTAATCATCTATTCCCGGACGGTTGAAGAGAATTATGACCATGTGCGGACCATACTGCATATGTTCCGTTCGGCTGGTGTTACTCTCCTACTGGACAAGTGCTACTTTTTCAGTGGCACGGTGGACTATCTAGGTTACGTAATCCGACCAAGAAAGCTTCAAGTGTCTCTCAAGACACAGATCGCTATCAAGCAGGCTAAACCGCCTACGACCCAGACGGAGATACGATCGTTCTCGGGGCTATGTAACGTTTTCCGTCGGTTTGTCGCAAACTTCGCCCGAATTGCGGCTCCATTGAACCGCAAGTTGGAGAAGGGGCAACCCACGAAGTTTGAGACATTGACCGATACGGAATACGAAGCTTTTGACGAATTACGTCAGAGACTGATACGCCCGCCCATTTTGGTCATTCCCCGTCAAGGGTATCCGTACGTTCTGGATACAGACGCATGCGACCGACAGATAGGATGCACCTTGCTACAGAAGCAACCGGACGGAGACTTATTACCGATCGGTTACCGGAGCCGCTCTCTATCCAAGACCGAACGGCAATACTCGACTACCGAACGGGAATGCCTTGCGGTCGTCTGGGCCATACTGCACCTCCGTCCGTACCTGGAAGGTCAGAGGTTGACTGTCCGAACGGACTACCACTCCTTGAGGTGGATACTGAACCTTGCGGACGCGTCAGGACGATTGGCTAGGTAGCGGCTGCGTCTAATGGAGTATGATTTCGATGTCGTTCACGGTCCGGGTATCAAGCACCAAGCGGCTGATGCCCTTTCTCGGATCCGGACGGATGGCGAAGACGATGCCCCATTGGACGAAGAGGTCCCCTGCTTGCTAGTGAATGACCGTACGGACGATGGCTACTTTATCACCAACATTACCGTTAACGGTGATGAGTACAGCGACGTCTGCGTCGACTGGCCAACGCTCGAACGGAAATCTACTGGTATCCCCGAGGCGCTTGCTGTCACCTCGGAGGAAACCAATATCGTTCCTGTCATGGTCGAAGAGCAGCTGGTACGAGCTCAAGCAGATGACCCTTTCTGTGAGTTCGTACGGAAAGACATCGGCAACGGTGTCACTCTGTTCGACATTGACCGAAACCGACTTATCGTGCGCAAAGCCCCACTGGATGGCGCCATCCAGAAGGTCGTACCTGCATCACTGCAGGCACGCGTCCTCTACTTGGCACACTACCCCCGTCTGGCCGGCCATTCAGGCTCCACTCGGATGTATGAAAGTCTCCGTCGGGACTTCTACTGGCCACATATGGCCAATGACGTATTCCAGACCGTACGGGACTGTCGCACCTGCCCAGCGACGAAGGGAACACACTTAAAGTCGCAGAAGCTGTTGGAGCTGTTCCCCGCCGCCGGTCCGCTGGAATTCGTGGCAATGGACGTCGTCGGTCCATTCACGAAGTCCGTAAACGGTTACCAGTACATACTGGTTATTACCGATCGATTTAGCAAGATAGCTCGCTCTATACCTATGCGGTCAACCACAGCCCCTGTAGTGGCGAAGGCCTTCCTGGAGAACTGGGTTTACCCGTACGGAATCCCCAACTACTTACTGACCGATAACGGGACTCAATTCATCTCCAAGTTCTTTGAGACTGTGTGCACCGCGTTGGGAACCAAACACGTACTAACGACCGCGTACCATCCGCAGAAGAATTGTTAGGCCGAGCGGTTTAACAAGACACTCGTGGAGAGGTTACGCCACTACGTAGCGGATCACCAGAACACTTGGCACGCATGTGTTCAACCACTTACGTACGGCTACAACCTACAGGTCCATTGGTCTCTGTGCACCGCACCATTCGATGTTGCGTTAACGCGCAAACCCCCGAGCGTCCTGTTGGAGGAACCCAGTACGGCCTTGGATCCCACTACGCCCACACAGCTCACGGCCGCTCGGTTAAAACGATATACGCTAAAACTCCTACAGGCCACGCTGCAGACCGCTCGGACTAAGTTGACCGGCGCCCAACAGCATTATAAGGAAAACTTTGACAATTCCGTACGGTACACGCCGAGCTTTACCCGAGGGGAAGAAGTTTTCGTTGACCGATCGGACTACAAGAACATGGAGCACGACCTTACGGATCGGGAACGTACGTATCGGAAGCTATTGCCAAAAATGGTTGGCCCGTTCAAGGTTGTATCCGCAACGGATGCTACTGGTACTCTGAACCAAGACGGTATTCACAACACCGTCAGCATTGACAGATTGACAAAAGCTCCAACCGCACGGCCAACAACCACACCGGTCACTTCCGAACGGACACGCGGCACAGTAGCTGCTGACCCTGAGGGACCGTATGCGGACGAACCAGTGGACGACCAACCTACTCCACCGCCCGGAACAGTTCCGAGCGTGGTGGAACGCCTCGTCGACCATCGCGACACTCCGAACGGACAGGAATACCGTGTAAGTTGGTATGGTTACCGTGCGGATCAGGACATCTTCGAACCGCCTGGACACATCCCACAGCACTTTATTGCCCGCTACTGGCGTCGCAGAAACCGTGCGGTATCTGCCACACCTTCAGGAGGGGGAGGAAATGTGGGCTGTGCCCAGGCTCCGAACGTACGTACTGGTATCGCATGAGCTACTTACGCTATCTGGATTCTACTTTTTCGACTTTTGTATTCATGGAGTTGTGTTTTCGAGAACAACTCCTTCTACTCTACTGTCTACTGGCTGGAAACTCCGAACGGTCTTGGCATCGATGGCGAGCAGAGACAGAGTTCTGCTCCTCTGCCTTCCGCACGGACGGGTTTCGAACCGTTCATGGACTGCGTGGCGATGAGACGTCACTCCGTAACGGGAGCACCTCTTCGTAACGCCAAACGTACCCCGCCACGTCATCAGTGTGCTGTAACCGAACGGAATTGCATGCGCTCTTGCGCTGCGTACGTGCGGCCAGGCGGGCGGCGCGGCGCAATTACTTGCAAGGCGAATCAAAAAATCCGTCGCGGAAATTGCCTGCCCGTACGGTATCAAAAACGGCGATTCAGTGTTTGGCCGCTAGCTCCGAAACGGTGGCGTTTCAGGCGCTCTAAATGCCCGATTTGGACTCACCGCATGGTTAAAATATTTAAGATTTTTTGGCTTGCACGCGCGCGCCTCTACACGCAATACTGTGTACCGAATCGGTTACCGACGCATGCGCGGGCGCATGCACTCTTGGCACGACTAATTCGTGATTTTTTGAGTCCGTCCGGTGCGCATCGTTGCTGGAATTGTTCGCTGGGCATCATGGCTGTTTCCGATCGGATCGTTGGGGGTACCACACTGTGACTGTCACCATGCGTTCTTCGTCAGCGCATTCTGCCAACGGCTGTCTACGGTACTGACATCCAGTGACCACTGTCCTACTCCCGGACTCGGTCTTTTGATACAATCCGCACGGTGCAGTGACCGTCAGCGACCATCAACGCAGTTCTCCGAGCTCAACCGTTCGGGACATGCCATTGTGCACCACTATTGACCTGACCGCTCGGACTTTCAAGCACGATTGGACTATGGCAGCCTTCGCTCGCCGTACCAGACGGACAGGGGTGCCGGTCCTTCGACCGCGCCCCCACGCTAGGCGAAACGGCCGTACGGAAATGCAACCATTGCGGACAGAGGCGCTGACCCTCCGGTGGCCCCCTCACGTGAGGCACCCGCGCAAGGCTACACCTTTCGCAATCGGAAATCGGGCATAGCTTCGCCCCACCCCTGATGGGCACCTTTTCCCGACCGGATGTCTCAAATATTACGTTTACGTACGGCACTTCCACTATCGGACATGCACACGTTCGGTGCAGTCTGGCACGAAGCAGCCTCATTCGTTCAACGCACGGAGTTTCATGCTGATGCCACTGCGTGCACCTGCTCGGCGCTGATACGTTCAGTTTGTGGTTTTTCTGCTGCCACGGTTACGCCGTTTCGTTCCTCTGTACTGAAAATTTGGCCATGACTTCGCCCCGCCCTTGGTGGGCAAATTTTCCGAAACCGACACCGTAGGCCCGAATGACCTCAGCGTACACCGAATGGATCACTACTAAACCTTTGGCGGACTTTCAGGGCTCAACCGAATCCGATCGAGCCGTAGAGTGCGTCACAGTGCTCCAATCGGACGTTTATGGCGTCGAATCGTATCGGACTACGCTGACGCCGCGACCACGGGCGTTCCTGAAGGCAGTCGTCGTTAGGCACCACGGCCACTTCGTGCCTTATGTCGTCCGCTCGGATCCCTGTAAGCACCCGCCACTCGTACAGTGATCTCTGCCGGCCGCTTGGGAAATTTGGGCATGGCTTCGCCCCGCCGTTTCAGGGCAAAATTTGCAAACGGGCACTGCGGCGTCCTGTTCACCGTGCGGACTCGGTACGCGCTTGGCACATATTCCTGAACGGGTAGCACCACGCGGACACCACGCTGTCGGCCGAGCTCACAGCTTATAAGCGCCGCTCCTTACGCTTCGTATGGTGACCGATTGGACTCTTGCGTATCACGTGTCAAGGACATCGACAGCGCTCAAACGGACACTTGCGGTCTGCACAGTTATACTTCGTCGCGTACTCACCGGGTGACGCGTAATGCGTCTTCGATCCGCCGTTTGCGTACCATTGCGTATCGTTCCGCTCGGTTTGGACTCCACCACACGTACACAAGCTCCTTTCGTCGGTCCCGCTCAGGAAATTTTGGCATGGCTTCGCCCCGCCCTTTCCGGGCAAATTTTCCGAACGGATGCTATGGCGCTCTCTCAACCATACGGACATAGGCGTAGCGAGTTGGCGACGCTACGTGGCGCTCCAAGGGCGGAGCGCAAGTGTAGGACGGGGATCTGTAGTATAGTGGGCCCGGGTTGGTGCAGAGTGTGTCTGATCAGCCGTTCACGTACGAAGGGGTAGTGCACGATGGGCTGGTGCAGTGGCACCGCCACGTGTACGATCTGGTGACCAAGTGCCGGACGGGTTGGCAAAGCGTACAAGTTGGTCACGTATACGGACGTGGTAGTTACAGTGCAAATTAGACCAATCGTACAGTAGTTAGTAATGGGGCCCAGGCCCGATATTAAGTTGTAGCTCGGATCTACCGAGGCCCCAATCGTAAACGACAAGCATCTTCTGCCGAACGTCTTTCTCGCCAGCTTGCGCTAACGATAGACCGCACGGTATATTCTACTCAGGTTTCTCAGACCGTTCGTACCCTTTTGCGCGCCCCTGTACGCGCTTGGTGATACCGACCGTCCACTCTTCCTTCGACCGCCCGGTGCTTCCGCCCTCCCTCTCCGCTCGGACTCATTACAGTCACACGACTGTACGCCGCCGCCGCTCCCGTCTCAAGACCGCTTCGGACTCTTTGCTTTATTGTGTTATACCACAACCGTCAAGGACGTGTATCCCATTCCGAGGATGGACGAATGTATCGATTCGCTAGGAAACGCAAAGGTGTTCACGACCCTCGATGCGAACTGGGGATATTAGCAAGTTCCAGTAAGGGCAGAGGATCGTTATAAAACGGCGTTTGTATGTCATAAAGGACTATACCGATTCAACCAGATGCCCTTTGGGCTCACGAACACCCCCTCCATTTTCCAAAGAGCAGTGGATATTTTGCTCGCCCACTTAAAGTGGAAGACGTGCCTGGTATACCCGGATGACATCATTGTGTTCTCCAGTAACCTGGACGAGCACTTGACCCACGTTCGGGAAGTGATGCGAGTCCTATGAGAGGCAGGCATCACACTGAAGTTGAAGAAATGCGAGTTCTTTACTGATACCGTGAAATATCTCGGCCACATAATCCGTCCGGGACGGCTATCGATTGACGCTGTACGTGTGCTGTCCCTCAGGGAGGCCAGACACCCACGGACTCAAACGGAACTCCGATCTTTCCTCGGCCTTTGCAATGTCTACCGTCGTTTTATCCCGCACTTCGCGGATATAGCAGCTCCATTGAATGAACTCTTGGGGAAGAGACAGGCAGTGAAACTGGAACCATTCGATGACTGTAAGGCAACGACATTCTCATCGCTCATTGATGCAGTAACGTCGCCGCCAATTCTTTCCTTGCCGAAACTCGGATTGCCGTATGCCATCGATACGGATGCCAGCAATTTCCAGATCGGCTGTGCTCTGTTCCAGACCACGGAGAGTGGCGAACGACTTCCAATTGGTTTTTGGTCTCGAAGCCTTAACGTGCATGAAAGGAATTACTCGGTACCCGAGAAAGAATGCTTGGCAGTAGTCTGGGCTCTCCAGACGCTGCGACCGTATCTCATGGGAAGACATTTCACCGTCCATATTGACCATTCAGCCCTGCGATAGCTTCTCTCCATTGCGGAGCCTTCCGACCGCCTGATGCGGTGGAGACTAAGATTATCAGAGTTCGACTTCGACCTGCACTACAAGAAGGGAATCCTGAACACTCAGGCTGATGCACTTTCCGGCTTGCCGACCGCGGCCGAAGCTGAGCCAATCAATGATCTGGGAATACCCTGTTTCCTCATGGAGGACGACGAGGACAAAGATTCAGAATGTTGGGACATCTATGACGCTGTCTTAGCCGTTTCAGATACGGAGCCAGTGCCTGGATCATTCGTGCCGATAACACCGGAAAAATTGATCCGGGAACAGTATACGGACCCGTTCTGCAGTAGGGTTCGTGCCCGTCTGAACTGTGGAGCTCAACTGCCCTTTGTCATGAACGACCAAGGATTCTTGGTTCGAACGGTTACTGACCGACCACAGATTGTGGTACCTCACTCGCTTCAATCTCGAGTCTTGCATCTGTCGCATTACGCGAAGTTGTCGACCCACCCTGGTGGAAGGAAGTTGTACTACACCCTCAGGAAGGACTTCTATTGGCCAGGTATGGCATTTGATGCGCATGCCACTGCTTGTAGATGTTCTAGTTATGCAAAGAACCGCTTCAAACTGCGGAAGTACTCCAAAAAGTTGGTACTTTTTTCCGCAAGGGCCCCACTTGAGTTCGGGGCGATTGACGTACTCGACGAATTTATCCGGACACGCCGAGGTAATCGGTTTCTACTTGTCATAACCGACCGCTTTTCTAAGCTCTTGCGGACGGTCCCTCTAACGACGATCACAGCCAGTGCGGTCGCGCAAGCGTTCGTAACCCACTGGGTGTTTGTTTACGGACCACCGATTGATTTACTATCGGATAGTGGGTCGCAATTCGCTTCAAAGTTCTTCCAGGACGTGTGTCGAATACTGGACATCAAGAACTGGTTTACTACGACCTACCATCCGCAAAGTAACGGCCAGGTGGAGCGCTTCAATCGCAATATCTACATGCGCTGCGAACTTTCGTCGCCGACCACCCGTCGGAATGGGATCTCTACACCGATGCGGTGACTTATGCCTACAATACGCAGGTACATCGCACTACCCAGATCCCTCCGTTCGAACTGGTCTTATCACGTGTTCTACCATCGGTGGCTGTCGAGCCCTAACCTACGCTGGATAATTTCGTTCACCCCGTCTACACAGAAACGCCTGGAAACAATGGCTGAAACAAATGATTCCCGTAGTTGGGCTGCAAATCGCTAAGACGCAAGCCGCCTACAAGCGGAATTTCGACGCACGAGTGCGAAAGAAGGCCCCACCGATCAAGGAACGTGGCTATCTCTTTCTCCGGAAAGAATACTACAATCCAGGAAACGAGAAACGCCACAAGCTTCCACCGATCGCGGACGTCCCCTACACGGTCATCTTTTTCACCGATACTACGGCTGTCCCTAAAATCAAGGGTGAGCACGAACGCTTCTCGCGTGATTTCGTTACGCCAGCACCATCGCTGGAACCTCCCGTACACAAAGCTCATCAGGGACCGACAACGTCGGATACTACCCCGCCCGGCCTGTCAATTCCACCGCACGCCGCGCGCGGTTTGGCCGACCTTTCTACGGAATCGGAACATAGCCCCAAAGTTGGGCAAGACGCGTATGTGCACACACGCGTCGTGCCCACTATAGGGATTATCGCTCCGGGCCCCGCCGCTTTCGCTGAGAAGGGGGAGGGAGGCGCTCATTCTAGTTACGCTGCTGCTCCGCAGTCTACGGCGTTGCAAACGGATAGTGCACCTGCGCGGGACACCGCCGGGGACGGAGTGAGTGAAGCCTTGTCGTCACGGACGGGAAGCGAACAGAAGTGTGACAGTAAGCGCCCCGCTGACATCCCAATGTCAGGGAATGCGGAGTTATCGTCTTCGTCTTCGCCGCTTCAAGCGGACTGCCTACGTAGAGATGTTACGCCCAGACGGGATGCGCATACGGAGACACCGGGCCACGACGTTTAAGGCATCGCTGACGCAGTACCGTCACCGACGGAGGACGCGCAGGCCTGCAACATCAGGGGCGCTATTCAAAGCCCGACGTCCGAGAACACACACGGAGACGCACCGCCACTGGGGAATGGAGACAAGACGAATGTTGCCCCGTCAGTAGAGAAAACCGATCACTCGGAAGAGACATTGATTGTGAAAGACCGTGCTGTGACGGGAGACCCAAGCTTGGGAAGGGCAATCGACTTGGTCGATAACGGCGCCGGACCGGCAGAGCACACGGCCATATCAGTACAGGTGGACACCACTCTAGGTGGACAGAAGCCAAGTTAGTTGGACGCGCGCACGGCGCGACACGTGCCACGCACCGTGGGTGAACCGCCTCCCTTGAAGGGTGACAATGCACATGACAGTGGACGCCGTGGGCACACACATGCCACGGAGGGTGCCACGGAAAGTGACGAGCCGTCAAAAAACGGTAGTTCCGTATTTGCGACGGCTCACCACGGCCTCATGACGGTTGAAGCCACACGGACCGCCGTGGGCGTCGAACCGTCGTCGACGCACGTGACTGAGCACCGCTTGCTAGACCCCAGCACGGAGGATTGTCCCCCGTCGATCGGGACGATCTCGCCGGAACACTGGAAGCTCGCAGTCCATATAGACGGGCCCCCGCAGCAGCTACACAAGCAAGTGGCTTCAGACCCCTCACCGGAAAGTGTAACTCTCGGAGAAGCTCCGTGGGGAGCACGACCGAGACCTGGTGTACAAGATGCATTGCCGCTGAAACGGAAGTCGAGGGCAAGCGCCCTCATAAGCCAAGACAGTGGAAGAGCAATCCAACCCTCACCTGAAGACTGTTCGACCGCCAGGGATGAGGACTCACTGGTCAAGCCGCCAGAGCGGAGTGTCTACAAACGCGAGTTCGTAGTGGACCGTATAGTGAAGCACGGCTAAAATTCTACTAGAGAGCTGGTATACCAAGTCCGTTGGTACGGCTAGACCCCTTCGAAGGACACACACGAACCTATCGAGCACCTGTCTTGCTCGAAGGTACTTCAATATCACCGGAGGACCGGCACGCCGACACCGGACTCGCTCGACAAAGCCCAAGTGGGTTAGCACCCACAATAGCTACGCCGCTCACGCGGTACACTTGCAGCTTCGGCGGACACGCCACGATACAGTGAAACGGGAAAAAAAGACAAAGAAGAAGCCTAAGAAGAGGAAGTCGAAGAACTGGAATTTGCCGCTTCAAGCGGAATACCTCCCTTAGAAAAGAAGCAGCCGCCCCTCGCGGGGTGCTGCCCCCTGAGGAGTGGGAGGGATGAAGAGAATATGCTAAAAGCCGGTAGCAACCGGAAACCTTTAATGATAGGGCCAAGATATATTGGTATCTACGGAGTTCGATCACACGCCGGACGGTCCGGAACGGGACCCACGATCTTGGGCGAACCACTGAGCCGCAAGGCCTTGCAACTGCGCCAAGTCGGTCACCGTATCAGACACGGGCACAGCCATGCCGCGAAGGAAATTGCGGATGAAGATCGCCTGGGGATCGGTACTCGAACCGGCCCCGCCCGCAGAAGCGAAGGCCAGCCACGCTCCAACTGCGTTGGGCGTATCCTGCACTACCGCATCAGCGGATCCGCCGTCATCTCCGATGACGTCGATTACTTCGATGTGCTGGTCCGCTCTCTGATCCATAGGGCTTCCTGCCTCATCAAGGCTCTCGGCGTTTTCGTCGTCGATGAAGACGAACCCACGAGGATGGCCCTCTGGGATGCTCCGCTCGACCTGACGCCACTCCCGCGCCTCGCCGGCTGTGACTGCCTCCTATTCCCATGAGTAAAAGTATACAAAGTCGCCAGCGTTGACGTCGCGTCCAGGAAACCGGTCTGTAACCCGACGCATACCCTCGGAGACCCGACTAGCAGGCACGGAGTCCTACTCGACACCGTCAATGGCCTTCACCAAAGACACCACTTCCCGCGCGTTGCGGACGGATCCGAGTACATCGGTGAGGTTCAAATTCTGAATGGATCGGCGAATCATCTCCGACATAAACCAAAGCCGGTAGTGATCATACACCTCCCAGAGGAGGAACGTCGCAACACGGACAGTTCACTCGGTGGCAAAAATGCTCCAAAGACCGCGCGGCGGATTCTTCATGTAGTACGACCCGACGTATGTCAGGCATGGGGGGAGTTCCACATGGCACCCTCGAGGGACCTCGACCGCAGGCAAGAACGATGGCAGCGGAACGTATCGCCCTTGAAGGGAACGCGCCACGATTCGCTCAACCTCCGAGCATTGGTACGGCACCAAGGTCCCGAAGCGGGATCGCCACTTCCTCTCGTGACGGATGCCTTCGAAGAACTCGCGCCGCGACGACTTGCGGAGGTACCGGAACTCGGCCCGAAGAATCGGACGAGCCTACAGGATGAGATCCTGGTGGGGCTGGACGACATTCGCATAGCGGTTAATCCCGTCGAAGGCAACCGCCAGTCGATCTCCGTACTCAACCTCGCCTAACGTACGGTAGTAAGCCACGTCGAACCCGTAATGGGACGGAACCGGATGCTCGTTCGGAGCCCGGAAATGTCGCGCATACCCTATGCGGGCAATCTCCCGGCCAGCGAATGCCTGGCTCTCGCTTCTCGTATACCAGAGAAATTCTGGATGGACCGTGATACGGGCGAGCCAGTCCCATGAGCGGGAGACGCTAACGGGAAGCCCTCCGGGGAGATAACCGTCAACGGCGTAGGAGTTGATCAACGCTTCATTCCGAACGGCTTTGGCATTGAACCACGGGGTTTGGGCAAACAGGCCGCTATGGCGGTGAGGGTCGCGTACGTGGAGACTCCCAAGACTGGGCCATCCTCCCGTATTTGTCGCCACGCTGGCATGAAACCAATCCCACACGGGAGCTGGATCAGGAGTCTCTGCCGTCGCAACGGACACCGCGTCAGAAGCGGAAGCCCCCGACGATTGGGGCAAGATAACCGACCGGAACCGCGGTCCGGCAGCTGTCATTCGTGCAGTCCCACCCGAGGAAGCGCCGCGGTTACCGGAGGTGTTGTTGTTATTGGTAGGCATCGCTGTGTCGATGAGAGCCGAAGGTGCCAAGTATGGTACGAGTGCCAAGTTGTTGGAGTCCGAGTTGTCGGCAGGCTCATCGCCGGAGTCCGGATTATATAGCCCTTTGACGGGGAGTGAGAAGCCGAACGAGTCGGAAATTTCAGCCTAAGGAGGGAAAGATGTAGAGCAATTGCCCTTGGCAGGGACTGAGGGGGATGCCACTCATATATCCGTTGTTGTTTTCGGCTGAACTTCCTACTATTTTGAAGTCTATTTGCCTATTTGGCCCGGATTAGGGATCCGCTTATGAAGGGTAGGATTGTCGTGACACGTGTGTGCCCACGCCCGATTACCGGATGCGCCGTTGCAAGAGTGCCACGGAGGTAAACGTGGGTAGTGTTGGCCGGCGTGCCGGCTACTTAAATATTTTAGTGATATTTGTCAGCCGTATATAAGTGGCGGCACTTGCCACCACTGTACAAGAAGTAACCCTCAACGAGGCTTTGGCTCTAGCTTGAGTCCCGCCTTCGTACGGTCTTCTGCCCCATTCCTGGGAAACACCGCCGCTTATCCGGACAAATTATCGACCTCCGTCACTGAGAAGCACCGATCCGTCGTTACGGCTTTTTATTTATCATTCTTTCGTACACTCTTTCTGCTTTTCCGTCTTACGGCTTCGTTACACTTCGCCCCGTTGTACAGGTTTGCCCCATTTGTCTCGGGATTATTCCCCGCTCTCACGAGCCTGTGCTTTGCAGTGCGGCTCATTTTGCTACCTCCTATCTCCCCCCTTCTGCTACGGGATACGCCACACCCAGTGGATTCCATTCTGTTGGCACCCCGATCGCCACCCTCAACCTCCGTCTTTAAGTCAGGAAGAGGCCTCCCGGAAAAACGCCCGCCACGTGTCGGCCTCATCGGAGGGTTCTGCAACTGCTCTGCCTCAGTAGGGAGCAAGGCTGAACACCTTGTGTGCGTAGCCGCTGGCGTGGATTGTGTTCTTTCTTTCCCTTTCCGGCTTTGCCCCGCAGTTCGCTGTCTTTTCCGCTCGCGATTGTCCTCGCTAGTTTTCTTCATTTCTTTATTTTTTTCTTCTGTTCTCTGTCACGCTTCCATCGCTATCTCGCGAGTGCATGATTTTGATTATGCCAGCAGTCACTGCGTTTTTGTCGAGATTCGTTCAAACCGCCCACCACTATCCGCCGCTCTTGTTTCCTCCCCGCTTTCTTGGTGCGGCCCGCTGTCATTGCTGTGCTCTCTTTCTCGTTGTCGCAGTTAATGGCTCTCTTTTACACTCGTGGCCTTTACACACCCGCTGTAGTTGTGCACGCGTCTTTAGAGACTACGTGGTCCTAGCTGCCTCTTGTTACCAGAGATGAAATCATGGTGCTTTTTCATAGATATTGCAGTCGGTTGTCATCAAGGCCACTGTAACTGCGTGTTTTGCTATCGTCACGAGCCCGCTTTTGGCTACCATCGCTTACTGCTGCTGGGATTTTTTCGGTGTTGGAAACTTAACATCTACTGCTACATTTTTTGTTGCTTACCTTATGTTGGTTGCTTTTTGTTAGTAGCGCTGCATGTTTGTTGTTATCTTACTCTTACTATGCGTTTGACTTTGCGTTTAATCGCTCTGGGTCTTTGTTGTTTGTGTACGCGCCTTTTCGGTCACCGTCGCTTGATATCTCCGCTACTGAGCTGCAAGACTTCTGAATCACAACAGTTGTGTAATTTACACCTTTCGCGCTGATCACAAATTACTTCTGATTAACTCCAGAAATCTACCTTCTAGGTCAGGACAAACCTGAACGCAGGATAATGATGAATACTTAAAGCTCCCGAGGAAACTCGCCCTCTGTGGCCCATAGTAGCCTCCGAACAGCATCTTGCCGCTCGCCATAACAGAATTTCTCGGCCACTTTCTTACCAGTAGAGAGCTCTGAGAGAATGCGGGCCATTTTTTGAACAACGAACGTGTGTGTGCGGCTCTTAGGGCCACAAGTGCGGCTATGAACCCGAACAGGATGACAACAGGTAGTTCAAACCAGATGCGCGCCAGATCGCTGCGAGACACAGACCGATATAAGGCGAGATACGCAGTCTCTACACTTCGCAGAATCATCAACATGGCCTTTATTCTAGACCGAGATGTTCACTGTTTCTATGCGTAAACAATTGCAGATCATCAAACGCCGCAAATCCTTCCAACATACCGAGAGACAGCAAAGACAAACTGCAGTAGACCTTTTGAACCAGCCCCTTTTTTTCACACGTATATCCCAACTCACTAACCTTTCTCTGGGAGCGATTTCCAATATCAATAAGCGCGTAATGGAAGCCAAAGCCAAAAAAATTCCGAACGATGACTACAGCTATGTACTGAGCAGAGGACGGCAAATCATTTTTTCACACGATAAGGAAAGAATCACAGTCAACCACATGAAAAAGGTGGCAAACCACGGCTTTGCCGTCACCAAAGACACTCTTAAATCGATCGCCACCGAAATTGCTGACGACGGGCGTAAGGGCTTCCAGGACAAACACCCAAGTGATGACTGGGCCAGAAGCTTTCGCTCAAGGCACAGAGATCTTACCTATCGTAAGGTGGAAAATAAAGAAGCCCAAAAGCTTGCGACGGAGGACTCAGATCCCGGGTTAACATATGTCAACGCCCTAAAACTCTGCGAGAAGGACCACCCCGGGATTCTTGATGACCCGGATTGTATTTGAAATATGGACGAAACCCAAGTTAGTATAAGCGAAAGTGAAACTGAAAAGGGATTTTTTCGTCTGTGTTCTCGGAAATGGAATTTCACATTCAAAAATGCTAGTTTTGGTGACCGATTATCTGGTGACTTTTTCCAGTTTTTTTCTGATATTTGGGTTTGATATGAAGAAATACGTATTTGGTGTGCTATTTTGACATTCAAATTTTGCAGTTCTGGAAATTCGCCAGTTTTAGAATTCCAAGTATGCTAGTCATGGAACTGGGGAATTTCCAGAAGTGCAAATTTGAATGTCAAACTAGCACACCAAATACGTATTTGCTCATATCCAACCCAAATATCGAAAAAAATTGAAAAAAGTCACCAGATAATCGGTCACCAAAACTAGCATGTTTGAATGTGAAATTCCATTTCCGAGAACACAGAAGTTGATGCCGTTATTCACCATGGTGGTTTTAATCTCATGTTTGGGACCCAGGGGAAACATATCACATCCGTTACTATCGCCTCTGCCTCTCGACATGTTCTGCCTCCTTTTTTCATCTTTGCTTGGAAATATACTATGACGCGTTGGTTCGAACCTCTTTAGGAGGATATATAAAAAGAAGAATGTGGCTCCTCTCACTTGTTGAACCGAAAAGACTGGTTTCCTAAAGATAGCTTGGTTCTGGGAACGGAGAATGGCTCCATGGTTAAGGAACATATGCACTTCGTTATCGACCATATTCGGAAACACACCGGAAAGATTTTAAAAGGGTACCACATGCTCCTAACTATAGAAAACCACAAGTCTCGCAATGGCCATGACTGGCTCTTCGAAGCAAAAGGTAACGACATGTCCGTCTGTCAGAGTCCT
The DNA here is from genome assembly GCA_030374805.1 of Gracilaria gracilis. NCBI lineage: Eukaryota > Rhodophyta > Florideophyceae > Gracilariales > Gracilariaceae > Gracilaria > Gracilaria gracilis. Next base: position 190,204 of record JARGSG010000076.1, read on the forward strand.
GCCCATACGTCCGACTCCTTACAGGCCTGCGACCAACATATTAACAAGCAGTTTAAAAACACCGTAAAAGCTACATACAGGCAGCTCAACAGGACTGCCCTCGTCGACTTCGGAGAGCTGGGGATAAAGCTGAAGCTGGCTGTTGCAGGGTTCCGTGCGTTGACTGCATCAGGGGTAAAGAAGGCCTTCCAGGCACTCGGGATGTAGCCTATGGACTTCCGCTTTCATCGGTGGGCGCAAGAGAAATGGCATAACAAGCAACAAGAAAAGAGCCAACGTCAGGAGAGGTTACAACGCCAGACCTAACGCAGGGATTGGGAGGAACTTGTTGATGCCATACAGTCCTCGAAAACCATTTCGTCAGGTCTTCATAGTGTGAAACAGATTGCCCTCATGGGACGCACACGCGTGGTGAAAATTGTGGCAAGGCGAATGCCGACCTAAACCAATGTCTGTAGCAAGGGCACTGTGCCCATGGATCGAACAACCATTTCCAGAGGGGCTCAAAAGATATTCATCACGCACGGAGAGGTTATTGCAAAGCGACTCGAATGCGCTCGCAAAGCGCTGGAAGAGCAGAAAGCAAAAGCAACGCGTAAATAATAGACGGCTTTAGCCAAACGACAGAAAGCGGAGAAGACAATGCGTCTCAAAAAGCAGAAGGAGGAGGAGAAAGCTAGGAAGAGGAAAAAAAAAAGAAGAAGCAGCCGGGAAACGCCATGTACGTGAAGAAGCCGCAAATCAAAAGGTACTGGAGAGCGTTTTGAAAAAAAAAGAAGACCGCGCGGAAAGAAAAAAGAGGGCCCCGATGTCCTTAAACACAATATTCAGTCTTCCTGCCGAGCAAAAGGCAGATGAGGTAGTAGACAGCCCGAAGAACCCTATACCATGCGAAGTAATGCTTGTTAGTGATGCAAAAGCGGATGAAGCGTCCGCCAAAGTGGCGGAAAGCGAAGAAGAACTGGTTGTGCGGCCGCTAGCGGAGCGTCTAGGCCTATATCCATGCGAAGGTTTGGAGACCTCAAGTGATGAAGAAGCCGGCGAAAGCGCATTTGTACAGGTGGATATGTAGAAGATTGACGTGCGCATGGCAGATACGCGTAAGGTAGTTATTACGAGTTAGTAAGCGATTATTCGTGTCTGGGCGACCCATCTTATCGCGCCTGGATGCTAGTTGACAAAAATTCTGGTGTTCAGTATAGCGCGGGTGTGTCCAGGACGGAGGACTCTGACAGTGATGGAGAGAGTTGATGATTGCGATTGTGAGCCCCGGCGGATTGAAGCCATCTTTTGCGGACGTTTTCAGGAGTCTGAGAGCTATTGTTTCGGTAAAATTGCTTTTAAATCGAATAACAAAGTATCCTACTGTGGCACTTTGAACGGAATTGCGTTCAACAATAACCTGATCTGGAAGGTAATTGTAAAGAACAGAGATTTTCTGGAGCCTGTATGATGTATTTCTGAAGTTTGGGTAAGGACTGTTTATGCTGCGGCTACTTTGGCTTTACCCTGCCTTTCAACTACCGCTTACAGTGCGCGAAACGGCTTTACGACACCTCATGTTTTTGCCCGCACATGCGAATGTATTTCACCTTACAATTAGTACTTCATATAAGCTATCCGTTATATAAAAAAGAATAACATGAGCCTTCTTCTATGTCCCAAAGAGATCACATTCTCAGGCAAGACCCAAACGGCTAACTCCTTCAGCTAAGTCGTTGTACGGCAAGTTCACTTCCAAGAGCAGTACGGTTACTAGTAGCAAACGTGATAACACTCAGCATAATTAGTCCATTCACCAACCGCCTCTCCGCGTAGTCAATTCGTTTCAGACACATCCAATATGCCAAAAAGCCAAATTTTTACCCGAAAAAGAAAAAGGACAAATAGAAGCTTTTAAAGCGGCTGGTCTCTCCGTTTCAGCAATCTCACGCAATATTCACCGCAGTAGAGATGTCACTATCCGTTTCCTCACAAACCCGGCAGCGTATGGAAAGAGGAAAACTTCTACAAAAGGCACCCAAATCTCTCTCACAGCACGGCTTTTGCTAGTAAGGGAGGCATCTGAAGGCCACCAGTCGGAATCTCAGCTTAAAAATGCTCTTCATCTGACGATATCAAATAGGCGTGTGCAGCAGATGTTATCGCAGACATCCTATCTTAAGGACATGAAGATCAAAATGGCACCCCCTTTGCAACAACATCACCAAGATCATCGTCTAAATTGGGCCCGACAAAGACCTGCATGCGCACCAGGTGGTTGGGATAGAGTTGTGTTTTCAGATGAGAATAAAGTTAATTTGGATGGTCCAGACGGGCTGGCCTCTTATTGGCATGATATGGGTAAGGAAGAAAGAGTGATATCTAAACGACGAAAAGGAGGAGATGTTGTTATGGTTTGAGGTTGCTTTACGGAAACAGGAGTTCGAAAATTGGCTGTACTACAGGGCAGGTAAAACTCGAAGAAATATGTCAGTATAATGGAGAACTATTTGCTACTCTTTGTGGCGAGAACTATGGTAGGTGGATGGAAATTTCAGCAAAATAATGCAGCTATTCACACTTCTAGATTTACAGAGGACTGGTTTTCTTCTAAGAATATCGAAGTTATGGATTGGCCTGCAAGAAGCCCGGATTTGAATCCAATTGATAACCTATGGGGCTTGCTTGTAAGGCGCTTTTATGCCTATGCGAGACAGTTTTCATCGGGGGAAGGTTGGTGGAAAATGTTGTGTCGGAGTGGAACAAAATAGACCGTAACACGTGTCACAGCCTCATCCAGAGTATGAAGAGGCGTTGTGCGTCTCTCTTAGAAAGACAGGGAATGGAAACAGACTGCTAGAGTCATTATAACGTTCGCAGTGTGTCAAAGTTGTCCACCTGTCGTATAGTAGTTTCACCCCTTCAGCAACCTCTTAGAATATATATCTCTTTCTGCTAAAGCTCTGCGGCTTTTTCTGCCTTTGTTTTATACTGTCGTCCAGTCCACAAACTTTGAAGCGCCAGCTAGGAAGAAGTTGCATCCAACGGACGAATAGCTGGGGTGCCGTATAAGACGTCTTTATCCTCCCCTCAAATATTTACTGTAAGTCATACACGTGTGGATGGTGCCACCGGTAATTGTATGCCACTGACGCAAAGTATGTCGTTAAAATGTCGATATGTAGGTACGTTTACGTGACAAAACTCAATTCCGTGATAGCAACAAATGCAATACGAACGAAGACTGGTCGGCAACTAGACGATTCTGGTAGCTTCTGCCACAAGGAAAGTTAGTACCATTTTGGTACCAATACATTTCATTCAACATCAACTAGTTCCCTCAGAAAAAAGCAGTTTAAATTAGATATCTGTCCTACTTCCATGCCTTATCCTTCAGGAAAACATGCAAATGTCCGTTCGCCACAATATGTTTTCCATATGACCATAACATCCATCTTTATGCTCCGGTTCTTGTCTCACTCTTTATGACTATGATAATAACAGTCATTAGATCACAACAATGGAGCATCCGAGAGTCTTCTATTTTGAAGCGTTTCCGAGTAAACAACCAAAAACATTTGAACCCTCAACCGCTCTTTCGCTACTGGCAGGAAACTCTTTGACGCCAGGAGATGTAAAAAGACTTTACAAGACCTTCTTGGAAGCTTGTAACATCTAGTTTGTCAGAACACATTTGCAGCATTTTTTAATTGGGTTGCACATAACCCCGCACAACCCGTAACGTCCTTGGCTTCTTTATGTTCAGCCCGATGCTCACGCTGCTGTCTAAATAAAAATGTGTCGTACTTCATAACACCGCAGGGAGTATTATCAAAACCATATCACGAATACCGTCAAAAAGAGTTGGTGAAAGCTAACTATAAAACAGTGTACCTAAAACTAGATGTTGTTGGCTCTTTGGAAGACGATTGTATGTTTCAATCGCTTAAACATTGTTTTTCAGCCTGTAAAATTCTACATTATAAATTTGAGTGCCATATTCGAGCTACCAGCTGCGAACAGCTACCTAGATTTTATGTCGGGAAGCTGTTTCTGGATTCCATCGAATCTAAATTGGGATTTAGTCATATCATCCATAACAGAGCATCCAAGCGATCATACTATATATGCAGTCAAAAGAAAAAGCATGGTCTTGTTAAAAAACAACCGGGACAAGAACCTCAACAAAAACGGATGAGAAGAACGAAGAAGCTTTATGACTGCAACGGCTCCATAAATTTTTCGAATGAAACAGAGCTGTGTAAATATATTTCGATGAAACACGCATTTGTTCACTCCGGAAGTAACAATCCAGTTCATTTAACTGACGAGCAAAACCATCAAGTTCAGATTTTGGCTTACCAAGGGATGGTGCCCTTCCAAATTCTGATGCACCTTCGTACAGCCGCGCCAACAACCCAATTTTTCTCATCATATATACCATATCACACAGTTTACAACAGTTAGATGAGAGCGATATCTGACAAATATAGATATGATAATGACCCACTTTGCTCAGCGCGGAAGTACTTAGAAAAGGCCCAAAACATAGAGCTTTTCTTCGAAAAGAAAACGCAGAAAGCTCTTGGATTTATTACTGCGTTGTCCGATAAAATTCGAAGCAGTCAAAGAGTCCTCGAACTTTTCAGTGACTCAAGACAAATTCTCAGTCCATGGAACTATTCGTTATCATTGCCTCTGTCAATGATATTGGAATTCCTATGGCTTATATGGTGCCGGCGCCATATCCTGCTGGGAGGAAAGGCTACAGAACAGACGTAATCACTGAGTTCTTGGCCTTCTTGAGAACTAGTTTACCTTAACTGCAACCACTATTTATTTTCACAGACAAAGAATTGGCACAAATGTTCGCTAAACAAACCTGCTTCAGTATCTACCCATCAATATCCTTTTGGCATATGAACCGTGCCATTTAGCAAAAATTAGCGGAACTGAGATCTAAACGGAAGAGGACAATTTCAGAACGAATAGAAGCTTTGTTGCTGACAATAGTCAAGAATCATTACACATCTCATCCTTTTCGCGGCGACGAAGATAAGGATTTCGTGCAATTTCACAAGCGTTGCAAACGAGAAGTTGAAGAGTTTTGTTCTGGTTTGATTCTTACAGCTAAGAACCATCCAGAAAGTTGTGTACCATTTTGGTTCGATGCGGAGTATGGTGAGACACAGTCTTTGCTGCTGAAGTACTTGCAAGAGAATTGGTATGATGACTACCATTCTATGTGTTGAGGAAGCAAGGACACAAACTTCATCTCGTTTGCACAGATGACAATGTTTGCCGAGTCTCATTTTGGTATGGGCTAAATGACTCTAATTTTTGTAACTATAATCGTCCTCGCATGGGCTTTGTCATTTTGATATTGTACAAAAGGTTTATTGTTAAGTTTATACACGACTACAATGAACTTATATCAGGCATCTGCAACCTTCATGGTGGGGGGACTTTGTAAAAGACTGGAAAGCATTCCAGGCCAAGAGTACTGAATCTTCTTCTCGTTTAGTTACAGAGACGCCGGGCCATTGCAACTGCCGAAGTTTCCGGCCAAACTGGTTCTTCATCTGCAAGCACACTGTCAATGGACGCTTTTTGCCACGACATGAACATATTATTTGGTCAAAGGAACCTCCATATCTTTCCATTGACCTATGCCGTGAGGGTGGTTTGCCATTCTTTCTCGAAGTTCAACTGGGTTTGTTGGCCAGCATTGATTCTGTCGCAACTCAAATGCTTTTGCAACCAGAAATCTGCAACTCTGCAGAAAACGTGTTCAATATAAAAGCCGACGGAATCAAGCTCATGAAGAGACTGAAGTGGACGGAAACACATGTTGAAGACCTGATACAAAGCGAATCTGTGGAACAATATCTAGTCCTAAAACGCCCTGCACTCCTTCTTCGGCTATCGAGATAAAGTAGAAGCGCTCTGCGAGCAAAAAGAAGGAGAAAAACGTGGGGCGACAGCAGTGTTCTATACTTGAAGTGGACTCCCATAAGCTCATATATGGTGTAGATGACGAAGTTGTACAATTAAATGTGAACGACGATAACGCAACGTATAGTTAGAGATGTTTCCCGTTCCGATTCCCCTTGAACCTCCAGATGAACTTCTTCTCGAGCTATAGACAGAACTGGGTGATGGGCTGGAGCTCAAAGAAACCTAAAACGCATAGGAGAAACTTTGAGTTGGTGTGGCGTGTAATGAAATCGACAGAGTGGGAGAAACAAAATGAGTCGGTGGAGGCATGGTGCATAGCGAAACTGACGGAGCGGGAACCGTCGATGCACTTAGTGCTGGTATAGCGCTCAAAAAAATCCAAGGAGTTGGTGGTTCACAATTAAAGAAAGTGATGTAGTCAGTATTAGTCTGGCGCTCAAGGCCAACGATGAATTGACGGTTATAGACGGAGTCGACATTGAAGTGGCACTGAAGGCTCGCACGAGAACGATAAATGTCACGGTTGATCGCCACATGGCACGCGTGTTAATTACTAAATGCACAGGCCGCCATAGTTTGGAATGAGTATGCACTGCATCTCACTTTTATCACCAAAGCTGTGGCCGTCTAGGCGCTAGCGGTTGTCATTCTGTGGTTGTTCGTGGCCGTTTCAATATCCGGCAGGGTAGGCAGCAGCGATTATGGCACATCGGAGTCGTCATGCGCGGCGTGGCGCGGCGGCAGATGCAGGTAGTCGGTGAGCAGTTCATCCAGCGCGCCACATGGCGACAGATCCAGATCGAGCGAGTCGACTGGCGGCGCGGTTTTGCGTCGCGCAGCGGCAGCGGTCGTCAGTCTGTGGTTGCTCGTGGTGCAAACTCGCTGTGCAGGACGGCGAGAAAAAGGGCTCTTTGTCAGGCGTGAACGAAAAGGGAAGCACGCAGCTGTTGTGGCCCGTAAAAAGTGGGAAAGAAACCGAGAAACCGGTCGGAGTGGCGACGGCAATCGTGCCGTTAGAACTGAGCTGCAAAAGTAGCTTTAAGGGGATTTGATTGGGCAAAATCCCACCTAGAACTCCAAATCAGGTGGGCGCGCCCACCCGACATCCAGTCTCACCTGGTCCTTCCCGCCTAGACAACTAGGCCACACCATATAGACGATGTTCCGTGAAGATTAAGACAAGAATACGGGTGCCATTTGAACTTGGGTGACCGGATCCAAAAAGGTACATTATCTCGGTAGCGAACTTGAAGACCGTCATCGTTTCTTTTGCACTGATGTCGACACATTCGCATCGAATAATATCATCCTCCTGATCTCGATAGTTGCATGTGCACAGATACCGTTCAATAGCACGATGCAGAAGAAGACTTCAACACAGCAAACCTGTTACACCGTGTGGCAAAATTGCGAAACGTTATGGCTCATGCCTTTGACTTCTTCAAGGATCAAAGGAAGTCATCATTAAGTTCCCGAGAACGGAACATGTGGAGCAATTTCTCTTCAAGTATCGTGGCGTGTTTGGGCGCTTGTTGGTTTGGTTTTGTACCACGGACGGAGTTGAATTTAACGAACGTATGATTCGTTTGGGTTTCAGTCCCTACTACTTCAAGTATGGATACGCCGAGTTTGATAGTTATCAAAGACGCTACGTTATGGCCAAACGCGACGTCCAAATTGCAGGAGGAGGCGTGTGGGATTAGTTCAAGGTTAATGGCCTGGCCGCATAATTCGAAACTACCCAGCCCTGTGCACATGGTTGAGTTTACGCGCGGATATAATTGATCATTATCGTGCAGCGCTTTTATATGCGTTCCTCCCACTGAAATCGCCACGGTTCTTAGAAGCGGCATGGACTGTGACGTTTCTTAAAAGTGACATGGACTGTGAATACTGTACGGACGCTGGGGTATCTGGGCTCGGAGAGAAGATCATCAGACACCATTGTCTCGTCCAAGCTATGAAAGCCTGAAAGAGCACAGCAATGGCCTTTCTATGAAAGAGCGTTTCTTTGAAAAGCCTTACGACGAAGACAATTATGCATATCTATTCTAGTTGAGTAGTGCTTCAAGGCGACATGGGCTACAACATGAATCAATAGAATGGTTCCAACAACAAAATCGTCTAGCATCAGAGCCGGAAATAAACAGGCTGCAGAAACCCAAAGGAACGCTGGTGATTCAAAAAGGACTCTTCTTAGTTCAAAATCATCCAGTTATCGGGCGGCGAGTGAAGTCCAACTGCAGCCCAGCCTGCAAGAATTGCAACCACCGTCTCGACCCGCGAAACCAGGTTGAAATTCTGCAAACGTCAAAGGGTCAGGAACTAAAGAAAGAAAGCAAGGGAAGTCAAACCGCAAGGGGGTTCCTGGTAGAAGCAGGCTGAGCCGCGAAACAATCCGATCCAAAAGACCTTTCAAGTAGGGCTGGAGGACAGGATGCCTGCCGCGGTTTCAGCTGGTCTTGCCTCTTCATGGATTGCCAAACCCAAAGAGTTCATGGCCACACGTATGGCCACTTGTTTGTTGTGTCAACTACTATAACAAAACACATTCTTCGAGAAAAAAAGAGGGTGTAGGGCCCTGCAAACCTAAATTGAGTACCGTTGTGCTCTGTAATATACAGAAAACCGTGGCGAACACTCATTTAATGTAGAGCTGCGAGAACAGAAGTAATGGCACCGGGAGAGCAAAACTAAAGGTTCTTTTTAATAAAACCAAGGCAAGAAATCAAGGAGCGATACGGCTCAGTGAAAAAAGATAAGTCTATAACTCCATCCTAAACACATACTCGATAAAATGTGGTAGCAAATGAAAGACAAAAGCCGAGTACCCCCTAAAGTCCTGAGCAAAAATACTTTTCAGAAAATAAAACACAGAGTGCTTACAAATGACGAGTCCCAAGTGCTGCATATGCTTTTCATCTGCTTCAGTAAGGTTTTCAAAGATCCTTCGAAATGAAATTGTGAAACGCACATATTGTTGAAAAACAATTTTCACATCTAGTAAGAAAAACTCGTTAGACCCATAATCAACCGGGTTCTCGTCATTTTGCAGAGCTAGTTAAGGCAATAGAGCCTTCGGAGACGTAAAAACATGTGTTAGAGTTGTTCGTACTACAAAAGAGTATTATTTGTATTCTTTGGCCAGCAGTCGAAAAAATATCTAAGAAGCCGGTAGATCTTGAAAGCGAAATGCGTAATGTTTCATATCGGATTTTTGATTCTGAACGGTGAAGGGGATCATCGATAGAAAGTAAACTTTCTCTTCGACCAGAGAATTAACGACTTCAATGGGATCTGGAACACTCAAATCCATTACCTTTAACATGACGGTCTGAATACTGTTTCTTTGTGATGATGTATAATAAACACAAGGAGAAGAGACCACTTTGAGGTAGACTTTGTTATTTTCTAAGATATCAGGGTTTCATTGCTGTGGGGTGTTTGTGCGCTTAAGTGGGCTATGGAAGGAGCTTTAAATTTACCTTGTTTTTTGTGGGCAATACGTCGATGGAAGTGCATTAGGGCATTTCGATGTGAATTTGCATCATGACGGCTTAGACGACCTTTCTCGTCGGGACAGTATCAAAAGCCGTGACTGAAGTCAGTATATCTTACATGTCAGATACTAAGTGTCAGTGAGTCTTTCTAAACGTGGATATAACACAGGCGTACACTCATGCAGAATTACAGATTTTGGCGGGGTGGTTAAGGTTCTCTTGTCGGGGGAATGGAGAATCTACGGGCAGTGGGGTACGTAGAAAATGTGTGGTAGAACCTCCATATGTCTGTAAAGATTTTGGGAAGAACCTCCCTTCTAGAATGTAACGCGTACGGAAACTCCTTTCCAACCAAACGCGAGCCAAGTAGCAAGACCCTCCCTAGTTACACTTCTGATTGGTACCGTACCCTCCAAGCGTGAGCCTGACGGCTCGAGGGCGTGAAAGGTTCTATTATTGAGATTGCTCCATATTCTTGTGGCCTTGCCGAAGAAAGATCTTCAGCATCCAAAGACCCTTTTTCCCGCCATCCCGCCGTCAAAGCCGTATGATAACCCTAACGAGGGGCACCGACCCTTACGTCCACTATCCCCCTCAAGATGCGTTGGAGAAATACTTTTTCGGATTTCTGGATCCACAAAGCGAAGACTCAGGAGATGAGGTTAATTGCAATTTTAATCCAGTTAAGTCTGCAAGCGAGCTAGAGCAGTCAGAGGATGTTTGTAATTGAAAGCTTACTGCAGAAGAAATAAGGAATATTAAGAAGATCATGACGCGCATATCATCTTTTTTTGAAGAACGTTGCGTCGAAAACTGGGATTAAGTTTGGCCGAGTCAACCCGCCAGGCTTTGAAGAGCTACGAAGGCTTTGGGTACATCTAACTGTATTAGCCCTATGGAACAAGTTGATACCCAAATGATATACGGATTCATAAAACAAAATGTATATCAATCGTCACATCGGCTGTTATAGCTGTCGCCCAAAGCTTGGGTATCCTTTGCACATCCAGAGATCATATCAGTTGCTCCTGAGACTTGAGGTACATCTTTGGGATATCCAAAGCTTTTTGGATATCGGCATGATATACGATAACTGTGCGGTAGATACCACAGCTGATATGCCGAATGATATGCATTTTAAAATATACATCGGCACATCTAGCGTATATCCACCGGATATCATCGTGTTTCCCTGGGTAGTTCAGAACGCTACAGATTCAAAAGGTATGGTTGGAGTTAATATAACGGAGTCGTGCAGAAGCGATACATGGTTCTGCAATGTGCTGTTGAAAGCGGGTTTATTCGAGCTGGAACCTGAATGTGGGGTTTTATTCATCCGTTTGATTCCGGTGTCTGCATCAGCTACAATTCGCGTACGTTTGGTTCACTGAATAGGGCCGAGAAATTGGAGGTGCTACAGCGATATTTCTCAACCTATACTGAGAAATTGTATCCAAGTCCCGAACCTTTATCAAAAGCTATTGTGCCCTTAAACATCGATTCCGCTCACTGGGGAGTGCTTTATGCGGAGAGGACCCGTCACGGGCATCGGTGTATGTAATGGGGTGATAGTCTGGGATGGGACTGTCCTGATGAATGTAGGCATCTGGTTTCATGCCTGATTCAGCATGCTCAGAAGGAAAAGATATCGTGGACTTATCCGAAGGAAAACTATATTCTCGATGTTCTAGGATATAGAAAACAAACCGATTCACACAGCTGCGGAGCATATGTGTTATCTATGCTGACGAAGTTTGTGCGTACCACAGGGGTAATTCCAGAAGCAAAATTTCTCGTAGGGCACAAGAAGGATCTCACCGAACGGTACAGTTGGGCATGTGTCGAGGCGCGAATCTCCATAATCATGGCTGTGTCACACATACTTCCAGTGAGTGACCCACCCGCAGTCGATGAGATACAAAAGAGCCACCGGGAGAGAGTGTTTGCATCCCGTCACTCGCGCGAGTCTCAACAGAGGCGTATGGACAGGTTTAAAGGTGTTGCCTCATCGGGAACTCGGCCCAAGTCTCTGGATGTCGTGAGCAAGGATGATGGGTGCGGACGGAGACAAACTATGTCTACTGTTGATAGTAGAATTACACGGCTTCGTCTTGGAGGAGAAGAAAGAAGCGTGGATTATATTAGGACAGAGAATATTGGAAATGAATCTATACAGAACTTGGGTGGTGAGAGTGAGGCTTCTGTAAAGCGCTGCATTGTGAAACACAGTAGTGGAAACGAACCTATGGCGCCCTGGTGTCGAAGGATGGCGGCTCTCAAACGAAGACGGAACAAGGTGGGATAATATCAGACGATGACCTTGCAGGACATGGAGTAAAAAAAATCCTCAGAATGGGGATTAGAAGAAGGAAGGATATGGTCCAGAAGCGAATGTATTCAATCTTCCTGGCTATGTCTATAAGCTATGTGAACGAGAAGGTTATGAATATGGTCTGCAATTTTGCAAGCAGGCCACACGCTCAAGGGTGTATAGGCGTAGTGCGAGGCTACGGTGTTTGAAATATAAGAACACATATCCGGGCTGCGGAGGTAAAGCTGCCTTTATGGTTAAAGCTCGTATCGACAGGAATGGTTGGATCGTTTCTAGTTTCAATGTTCACAACCATAAGCGTCTGTCGGTGGACATGCGGTACAATAAAGAGAAACATAAGAAGGCCGTCAAGACGGCCATCATGAAGAACTGTTCTCCTGGCTTCAGATTTTGCTTCGTGCACTACGTTCCCCCAGCATTACAGAAAACCTCACAAGAAGCCAATTCCGACGAAGACGTCATGGAAGGCGGGATCCCCAGTCGCCCCCAGGGCCTTCTAGATTGGCTCAATAAAACTGGCGATTATCGGAGGATGACGATTACAAGCATACGCAGGAGGAGCGCCATGTACAACGTTCTACGGTTCAGGGTGTCATAGAGATCAATGATGATGAGAGCTCGAGAAACGGTAAGATTTCAGTGATCATCGATGATGAGAGCGCGGGAAATGGTAGAAATTCAGTAGTGGGCTCTGAAGACAGTTCCCTCATCGGCATAAGGGCCTCGCGAAACGTGAAAAAGGTCACGTTTCTGAACACGGTAAGACTAGAAACTCTCTGATTGTTCATACCAAAATCTTCTAACTCTGTGTCTGAAGCCAACTGCACCTTCTGTACCTTCGATATTCCACAAGGTATCACTTCCGCCACACGAAGATGTGCACCGAGCTGAAGATGATGGTCAATTGGGGGAGGATCGAAGTAATTCAACGCGTGGTGAGGATTCCGAACTGTCAATCAAAAAAGCGTATACCGATGAGGAGTGCGTGTGGCGCGGGTTTCTCGCGTATTTGGAGCAGATGGAAGGTGCTGAATCACACGAGGTCCTTCAGCATTTGCAGTGTATTGCGGAGAGCTTCGGTTTTAAACTCTTCATTCGGGACTCGCGACTCGAGGCACACTGAGATGAATGGGCGAAAAGTAATTCGTTCGGGGTACTTGCGATACTCTATCTTTCACAATGAGCAGTATAAACAAACTCCCGTATTTGTTTAGGCTGCAACGAGTTAGAGTATCCGCGGGCTCTGATATGTATGCATTCTCTGCAAACTTTGTGAAAGCTTTTCACAATCATTGTCCGGATACATCCTACACCCGAAAAATGCTACCACCGCAGGTCACACTGAGGGCTCATCACTTGCGCCATGGGTTAGATTTTCATTGCAACACAGTGCTCACTCTTGTGGAAGATAAGTTTGGCATCAAGGTAGACAAGAACCTGTTCCGAAAACGCCTCAAATACATATCCGACTCTTCTCATCCGAAGGAGAAAGAATGTTGAAGATTGTATCAGAACCTCACACAACTACAGGACAGAATGGGAGGACGAGGTTATATTGCAGAACTGGTGCTGATGATGGATTTCAATACATTGCCTGGTGTTTCGAGCAATGGGCTATGGACTGCGAAAAGTTTGGCATTGTGCCAGGTGTGCCTGTAGATTGCAAAACCGTAGCCAACCGTTTCAATCTCTCACTGGTCAGCATCAGTGGGAGAGACAACAATCGGCAGTTGACTACATTTTTCATGCCGTACATCGTGAACGAAACCATGAAGAGTTTCGTTTGGGTTCTTCAACGCTTTAAACAATGCGTTCGAATATCGCCCAGATGCTTCGCCATTGATCAGTGCACAGCATTAATCGCAGCTCTTCGTCGGGTGTTTCCCTTTTTGTCTAACACTCTTGATGACTGGCACCTGAATAAAAATCAAGCTCCCAACACAGAACGCTGGTGCAAGACAATTACTCAGTCGGGATGGGGAAACAAAATGGGAGAGGCGTTACATAAACTTCGACAAAGAAAGAGTATGGACACATTTTGTGAATTTATGTCCAATTTTAAACAGCATTACTTCCCAAACTTTAATCTTTCTATGCCGCGATGGTACAAATTCCTTTATCAGGACAACCCAGAAATGCTCATCCGCTGCTTCAAAGACCAAGCGTGTGCGCGTCGCTTCTTCTATCAAGAAAGTGGTTACTCGGGGTCTTCGCATTCTCGTTACGGTCACCATGTTCTATCGAAGACCATCCCATTCGCAGAGGTTCCTATTGTTATGGGAAGTATAACGGAACGGTTACAAGCGGAACGTGGGAATAAGGTAATATTGAGTAATACTACAATCAGAAATAACCTCCTCAGATCCAGACTTCCTCTGACAACGCAGATTTCATCCCGAATGGTACGACAATTCACTCTGTACAGCATTACCAAATTCCTCGAGCTCAGCATCCAATTCTCTCTGTATTTCAAAGTCTTGGACGCGATTGTGATCACCACCCGAGACGCGCCTTTCAACTACGATCTGGACCTCGAAGACATCGACATGTATTCAGAGGAACCGTTGTTGGTATTCAAGATACAAAAGGCACATAACCTTAACTCTCAGGATCCAGAAACTTACAACACCTTTCTCAAAAGCTCCAACTCTACTGAACGGTTGGCTGAAAACTGTAGTTGCCGCAATGCAACGACATGAGGCATACCACGCTGCCATCTAACGCGTTTTTTCATGACCTTCAGTGACGTTTCCGATAGATGGACTTATCTAGTCACTGCAATTCCCCCCCGGTATCGTATTGAACACTTCTGGCCCCCGTATTGGTGTGGAGATCCAAAGAATGGGACATTGCAAAAGATCTTCGCGCTGAGAGCCACAATGGGTCCCACCGCGGAAGATTCGGAACCTGTACTTGAGGCGGAACTACAAGAACAGACTGCAGATGAAAATAACCTTTCTAACGGCCAAAGTCGCTTCCAACAGAACAGCAGACACCCTAGAACACCCAGGGAAACAAAAAGGATGAGATGGCCTCTTATGGAATCTATTCGGATTGCAAAGCTCTAGGCGATCAGATGCATCGCGTTTTTCTCACGTACGGGCACCTTGGAGTTGAAAGTATAAAAGAGTACTTGGAAACAGGTGTCGCTCTGCTCAACTTCGAAAAATACCCTACAGGTCCGCAAACATCCGTTTCAGTTCCTTCGAGAGTCAAAGATGTCCCCAGTTATTTGGATGAACTAGCAGTTGTTGAACTCATTACGGGACTCGGTGGGACAGCGCATAAGTGCAAGAAATCATTCATCGAGCGCAAAACACAAGCGAAAAGACGAAAGAAAATTCATAACAGTGATGAACGCGCAGGGTTTACAATTGAAACCCCAACGTTGGCTTTACAATAAGCATTAAGCATTTTATATAATTTAGAAAGTCAGTATTAAACATTAAAAAACGTGGTTGAAGAACATATTGGGGAGATATAATTCGTACCTGTAGTTTTCGAATTTAAAAGAGGTTACCAAAGCAATGCGGGTAACGTAAAGCGCGGTCTTTCAGCGGTACAGCAAGAAAGCGCAAAAGTTTAGTAGCACAAAAGCGTGGGATTTTTTAAACTTTAAACTACAGCGTATTACGGGTGCGGTGTCGTTCGGCTTTCTTTGTCGTGCTTGGAGGGTACGGAACAAATCAAAAACGTTGCTATGGAGGCTCTTGATATTTGGCTTGCGTTTGTTGGAAGAAAGGTGCCGTACGCGTTACATTGTAGAAGGGAGGTTCTTTCCGAAATCTTTACAAAAATATAGAGGTTTTACGATACATTTTCTAAGCACCTCACTGCCCGTAAATTATCCGTTCCTGAAGGACAACACTCCTTGGAGGCGATTTGAGGTACTTAGTTAATTTCCGCATCATGCGTTAGTAGATACATATGAGCTACACCGCTATTAGCGTGTCGCCTCGCTGAGGTAATTTCCCGACATGTACACGTGGATTGCACGGCTCGAGGCGCCGCTTAGCGGGTGTGACTAGCACACGTGTAGCACGGATATGCCAGAGGCAGTGCACCCAGCATTGCTGTATTTACTTAGATATTTTATAGATTATTTTGCCCGGCGCACCCACTGTCAGTGGTGCGCCGAGCTCAGTACTTAGAGGGTTGAGCACCGCTCCACCGAGTAAACTGCCCCTTGCCAAGCAAGGGCTTCTGGCTCTAACTATCACTCCTTCGCGGATTGTTCACCTCCAAGTGGAGTGACGACTGCGTTGTTCACGTATAGTTACCCACCCTTGTGGCGCTTAGAGTATAACCACTATTTGTGTGTCTCGTGCCGACCTATTGTCGTATACTCGCCCCTATATTGGGTTTGCTTTATTCTCTCTCTCCTTTCCCCACTCTGGTGGTTTGCTTTCTCCCCTTTTTGGGTTTGCGTTTTTGCCCTGTTCGCAGTGGCCCGGTTCCGACACCTTGTCGTTGCCGTGCTAATCTCTTTCAAGGACTCATCTCGTGACCGTGTGAACACGTGGATCTCTACCGACTACTAATCAGCCTAACGCTCCGACGCTTGTCGTGGTGGTTTGACCTCGAATTTACAGCCGGCTTAGCTGTGTCATTCCCGGAGTGCTCCGTTCGCTGTGCTGCCCTGTCGAGGGGAAGATTCCGAACGTCTTCGTGGGCCTGCGCTTTTCCCGCCAAAGGCGTTGCTCCACAGTTCCCCTTCTTGTCGTAAAAACCTTGTCGGAGACCCGGAACTTTGCGTGTCCATCTACAAATTATTAGTAGGAATCCACATCGCTCCAGCAATGGTCCCCAAAAGTATTTAAAAATCAAACTAAAATAGACATCTGAGTTCGGCTACGGTTCCAGGTCTGAACAGTGATCATAAAATGTCTTGGATAACCTCATTAAAAATCTTCGAATTTTCTTCACTGGAGAGACTCAAAACCGGTCGACGCGCAGACTTCCAGGTCGGCCCGACAAGGGATAAGGATTCTGCTCACTGCAGAATTTGTAAGGGCGTGTCTGCATGCAAAATTGAAAGCGTTTTTTTGGACGTTCAATATCTTTAATGCCTATAGTGATCACTATTGTGATCAATAGCGGTTTTTAGAAATTAATTTATGGCTTTAATGATCAGTAGAGCGATCAAAAGAGCGCAAAAAAAGGATTTTCGACAGTTTAATATTTGCTAAACTAAACCTTTATACTTTTTTAAAGTTTCTTATTTATCTTTTTGGATGTCAGGGATACTGGGTAAGTTCAAGAGCTTCTGGAAAGTAGTGAAATTATATTTAGATCACAAATGACTAAATTCTTGAGTAAAATGTCCAAAAAAGATATTCTGTATTTGCAGATGTACTAGAATTTATTGAACTAGATAAGCAAGGCTATAACAACAAATAAACGGTTTAGAACTATAAAAGACGATCGTTAAATTTGATAGGAAACTCTTTGCTGTAAATAATTTGTATTACAGTTCATGCGAAGACGTGAAATGCATTTAATATTTTCCAAATTTCTATTGATCATTATAGTGATCAATAGTGGTTTTGGGTGCCCAAATGTTGCGTTGTAAGAGTCAAACGTAGTCAAATGGTTTTACAAAAGTATTGAACCTAACTTCGCGACATTTTACGTATAAGTTTAAACCATTGTAGGGAACACATTTCGCCAAAAAAATAAAAAGTTTCAAAAATGGCGAACTACAAAGCTTTTAAAATTAACTGTTTCGCTCCAAAAAAGTGTTATCCCATGAATATATGCGAAGGAAGCGAGCCATTAGAATGGCTTGAATGGGAGATATTTTAATTCATCAAATACGGCTATACAAGACGTTCGGCATGCAGCTTTGATGTAACGTTTACGTACGAACGGTACCCATCAGCGTAGGGTTGTCGCAGTACTGCGGGTATCACTGCAGACTGCAGACTTCATCCCTAGTATCTATCGGACCAACGCGGTGATCTCATATGAGGTCAGCCCGTTGAGAGAGTAAATTAAAGCAAAAAATTACATTTCAGGCCTATAATGCAGCCTTTTCAAATTTCAAAATTTGAAAAGTCTTTGAACAGTCGTTGAAGTAGTAGTCTGTAGGGCAAAAGGGCCAGTAATCACAGCTCAGTGGATAGCATATCCTATGTGAGCAACCTGAGTTCAAACCTCGCTGACTCAAAAACTCCTTACGGAGCTCCACTAATTCTAGTAATATGTTTATACTAAGAACGTTTTATACACCCACTTGAAAAAAACACAGAACAAGGTGACATCTGTTAAAGGGGCAGTTACGTCAAAGTGTAAACATTATCTGGCATGTTCTATAACGCGGATTGAATTAGTAGGAGGCTAAGGCTAATGAACTCTTGTTGATAATGTGGTTTTTCATGTGTTTTTATACAATATCAGCGCTTGTTTACTTCTATGTCGACGTTGTTGTTGACAACAGATGTGCTTCAATTACTTTTTAACACCGTGACGTAACTCAATGTGGTTCTTAAAGCAGTCTCTTCCGGTACCAGTGTGACATAAATACACTTCACATTTCAAAGATGTGTAGCATTCAGAACATAAAAACTTATACTTCATATTCCCTTTGCACAATTTGCATCGTCCTTGATATGAAGACTTCGTAATCATTCCGTTCTTAGTTCGTCTCTTGCAATTAGTCTACATAAGATGCACACCAGTTCCTGCAGATTTTGGAGTATCATCTTCTACTTCCATTTGTTCTTCATCTCGATTCATCAAAGCGGTCCGGTCCACGTATTAGTGATAAGCTCGTCAGCGAGCTTCGAATAAAAGTTATATGGAGATAACAACTTTCGCACACCATTACCAGCCACAATCGCAGTTCCATGAGTATGTTCTGTATCAAAATCCTGATCAAGGGCTTCAGATCCCATATTGAGCTCAATATTTAGCATGATACCACTTCTTCCGCAGCAAACGGGTTTCATTTCCAAACCATTTTCTGGTTTTCGATCCTGCGCGTTATAGTGCGGGAGCCCTACATCAATCCAGTCTCCCCTAAAACCATACCAGCGTGACATAGTCTCATCGAATCATAAAGCATGTGAAGGTGTCACGAAAGAACGGCGGTGGTCATTGATGGCTTTCACGAAATCAGTGACTAAATTCCAGCGAGCCGTGCCATAATCCTCTTGAGCAGCGTTACCACTGAAACAAGTACAACGCCTTAGAGTTTCAAACCTATTTCGTGACATTACTTCACCAATCACAGGCTGACACATATACCTCGATGCTGGTTTTGAACCCCAAAGATCTCTTCTATTGGAAAACTTCAGCCTGCTTATTAAAACCACCATGCCAAAGAACCTTAAAAGCTCTCCACCACTCGTTGAAGACGCGCCATCATTTTCCAAGTTCTTGTTCGTCTTCTCCAAAATAGTCTTCAGATGTCCAATGGGGAACATCCATAGAAAATAGTTAATGAATGTTATCGTACTCAGGCACTGAGGTGGTGAGATAAAATCTCCGGCTGGGCCAATAACCTCCCACGGCTGCAATGGCATGCATCCATTGATAGGGCTACAAATTGCCTCCGTGTTCCACGCACGATCATGCACAGTCACTGACTGGTCGAAAGCGGGTGCTGGTGATATGGGATCCGCCTCCTGCAAATTTTGCACTCCTCCTCCTTCATTCTGCTGATTGTCACCATTTTCGGCAGGTAACGGTTGTACAACTGCTCTGTCAACATTATCAGTTTGTGGACTGTTTAGAAGACCATCACCAACCTTTACACTGTAAAGAGGAAGAGTACACTCTTTTTGGCGGTTTGAAAGGTCAAACAGAATAGTAAAAAATGTGCAGTCTCGGTTGTGTACAAGTCGAATATCAACTTTTGCCACTGTTCCGGGAACAGTTTTCGATTTCGAAAGAGATCCTAAGTAACGTTTGCTTTTCGACTCACAAACTACAAGGCGGGCACGACTGTGGCTTTGTTTCGTGCCGCACGACGAGAGTCTGTTGACGGGGCGATTGTATACAGATTGTGTTGACGGTTGTGAAAAATGCTCCAGCTTGGTTGCTGTGTACATGTGATGGGCGACTTTGGTTAACGCCATCAAAGGGGGGAGGACGGAGGTAAGGACTAAGTGTGTTTTTTGAAAAAGTGAAAGCTTTTACTTTAAATTTATGTGAGTGAAAACTGACCTCATATGAGGTCAGTTGTCAAATAGACACTAGGGAGCGAACTATACGCTAGCAAAGTCAATCACTTCCCGTGTGTGTGTAAAGCAAAACATCATTGTACAGTCCCCGTCATAAGTATACGAACAGGGGTTATACGGACATAACTGCAGATAAAAGCGCCTGTTGTAGTTATCCTTTAGATCCTTTATATGAAATGAATGTAGTATAGTGGGTCCGGGTTGGTACAGAGTGTGTCTGATCAGCCGTTCACGTACGAAGGGGTAGTGCACGATGGGCTGGTGCCGTGGCATCGCCACGTGTACGATTTGGTGATCAAGTGCCGGACGGATTGGCACAGCGTACAAGTTGGCCACGTGTACGGACTTGGTGGTGACAATGCAAATTAGACCGATCGTACAGTAGTTAGTAATGGGGCCCAGACCCGATATTTAGTTGTAGTTCGGATCTCCTGAGGCCCCCAATCGTAAACGATAAGCATCTTCTGCCGAACGTCTTCTTCGCTAGTTTGCACTAACGATAGACCGCACGGCTACTCCTTTATTGGGTTTCTCAGACCGTTCGTACCCTTCCGCACGTTCCTGTACGTGCCTGGTGATACCAATCGTCCACTTTCCCCTCGACCGCCCGGTGCTTCCGCCCCTTCTCTCCGCTCGGATTCATTACAGTCACAAGACTGTACGCTACCGCCGCTCCCGTCTCAAGACCGCTTCGGACTCTCTCTCTTTTTGTGCATTATACCACATGGGTCTCCCGACCTAGAAGTGGAATTCGAGACCGTACGGAGCAGCAGAACCGATTGTGGAACCGATACGTACAGTATGAGTCATCGTCCGCACGGAGAAATGGGTGAAGGGTCTTTGGTCGAAAAAGACTCCGCAAAGTCCTTACCGGTCGCAATTCGCGCCGCTTCGGATGCCGCTCCGGTTGGCCGCCGGAGCGCCCGAAGTAACGCGACGGCCTACGTCACGCCTTCAGAGGAGCCCGAACGGATTATCCGAGACGGTTCCGCACGTAATAGGTCTAAGTCCGAACGGAACGAGGATGAGGCAATTGGGCTCGCCCCCTTTCCCGGAACGGAGAAGACGCCGCGGGGCGAGGCTGGCCCCGCGCCGCCACTCCTTACCGAACGGACTACCGCACGGGAACTCTGGGCAGGGATCGCTCCCTACGCCCTGCAGAGTCTCCGAACGGAAATTGAGGTCCACTTCCCCATGTTAGTGGAGACGTACCTCAAGGACCGAATCCCGGCGCTTCTGCACCAGGATATTCCACCGATCGTACACGATATGGTCAGGAATATCCTGAAGACAGACTGTTCGGAACCTGCTACGTCCGCTCTGAACAGTACACTGGCCGCACTGGTAGCTCAGATACCAACCCACCCACCCAAATCTTTTATTGACCGTACGGACAATGCACCCGCTAGCGGCGAGAGGCAATACCGACCGGAACTGAAGAAGGGCCCGACGAAGGGTCCAACCAGAGTGTACCTCCCGCCAGTCAGCCCGCAGGATGATCCGAACGGAAGCTCAGGAGATTCCTCCGACGAGAGGAGGAATCGCCGCCGCAGAGGCGGTAGACCGAGCGGAAGTTCCGATTCGGATGACGCGCCCCGTAAACGGAAAGATCGTCGCCGCCAGAGAAGGCGACGATCAGCCAGAACGGACTCGGACTCTTCGGAGTCATCGTCGGATGACGACCGCACGGATTCGGAAGTCGACCGACACTCCCGCAGCCCTCGACGGAGGGGGAAGTCCGATCGGTATCGTTCCCGTTCGGACAGGTTGATGCTAAAACGCATCAGGCCCTTGAACGAGAAGTTCGCCAAAGTGGTAGACTACCGTACGTACAGGTTGCACAGGAGGAGCCAGACGTACAATTCGCGGGTGGCGCGCAAGATTGCGCGCTACCAAAAGAAATTGAATGTCCAGATGAAGGGTCATTCCTTTTCCGGGACGGATCCGATATCGGTGTTCAATTTCTTACAGCGGTTTAAAACCGCTTGCAACCATAACGGACTCACTGAGAGGGCAGCTCTCTGGTGTTTCCAGTTTTACCTGACCGGACCGGCGCACGCTCAGGTTCAGTCTCGGCTCGAGGGTGGGTCTGGCGCTGTCGACCGTACTCGGGATGAGTCTCTCCATACGTACGAAGAGGTAGTCAACTTTCTGTTGACCACGTACGCAACGGATGAGATCATTGCCGACGCGGCCGCAGAGGTCACCCTCTACCGCCAAGCGTCAGGCATGTCCGAAACGGAATTCGCCCAGAAGCTCTGGACGAAAGCCCTCCGTTGCGGAAATGTCTTTACCGATCGGAATTTGAAGGGGATCTTCGTCGAAGGTCTCCTTGCCGCCATACGGTCAAAGGTGAGGAATCACCTCACCTCGCATCCCAATATTGGATACGATGCACTTGCCCGTTACGCGGAATCGTACGGAGAAACCCATCGTGCCTCACGTCGACAGTCCGTTCGGGTCGATACCAAAAGCCAACCGCTCGGAAAGAGTCCTCTCGTACCGCCCGGAAGGTTCATAGTATCGATACCCCGTCGGGATCGATCTATTACGTATTGGACGAAGACGTGGAACATGTCCTCGCGGTGTCCCGCGCGTCCTCCATGCCCTCGCCCCCCACTACGCCCTCAATTTCAACGCCGGCTCAGTCTGTTCGGTCTTATCCCAGTCCTGCCAGCTCCAGGGTACAGCAACCCCAGGGGCAGGCACCAGTTAGACCGCGTCGGATTTGCCTCTCGCGGGGGCTCAAATGCTGTCAGTTGCTCCCCCCGGACCTAAAGGAGAAGCTGCTGGCCATACGGGAGGCTAATTATCAGCAACGCCGCGAGGAAGGCTATCACAGTGCCTACCAGACCGGATGGAAAACTGATACCCCGAAGGACAATGTAGGATATCGCCAGGGCGGACAGCCTCGCCAGACGTACTCACCAAGACCGACATAGGCTGTCATGCTGTTCGAGGAGCCTGCTAATCACCAGGAAAACGACCAGGGGGAAGCGTAGAGGCATCGCCTCCTCCACAGAGGCCTAGCCTCGCCCCGTCAGCGACAGACCGAACGGACTCCATCCGAGGGGAGTCCCCTGTCCTGACATGTGACCTGACCGATACGGACATTGAAACCGAAACGGGGCTTTTCTAGCGCGAACTACAAGGTGCACGTGTCGGTTGGCCTCAACACGGCACTGATGTATCCGTTAACGGGAGTTCTTGATACCGGAACCGGCCCCTGTCTGGTTCACGAACGCCATCTCCCTCCGAATTGGCGCTCGAAACTCCGACCGGACGTAAGACCCCGAATTACGGACGCGTCGAAGAACCGAATGAACGTTGTGGGAGTTCTCCCCCTTATGGTCCGAATCGGTGACCTCAATGTACGAGTACAGTTCCTGGTGGTTTCTAACCTCTCCACCAGCGTACTACTCGGCACTTCTTTTATTGACAAGTACGTCTTGGCAATACTACCACCAAAACGGACAATACTCCTACGACACTCCAAACTGGTGTCTATACAGTCTTCCGCCTACGGACCAAATGCATCTTCGGCGCCGGAACCAGAACCCGAACGGGAAACTCCATCTAATAAGATACACGTTGCCCGTCCGGTTGTTCTACCCCCAATGTCGGAAACGAACGTCATGGTAACCACCAAAACGTCCGGCTTGGTCTTTCTACAGTCTCATCACTGAACGGGATCAACGTTTGAACTCACACTCCTTGCGGGTGGAGTTATGGAGCTCCGACCGGACGTACCCTTTCTCGTTCGCATGGCGAACTTTTCTGACCGCTCGGTTCGACTACACAAGAACACCGTTATCGGAATTGCTCTTCCATCTCCTGTAGCGCTCATAACTCCGCAACCATCGTCGCGGAGCGACGAGTCCAAGGAGGGGCAATACATTCCGATTTCGGGTAATAATTCCGAACGGGAATACAAAGATACCGAACAGGAGCAAGAAACCGTACGGAAAGATGAGAACGATTGGACCAGAAAGGCACAGATCAGTCCTGAGTATGTTACCGAACGGGACAAAGCCATTGAGCTACTTCGCCGTTTGCGGACATGTGGGACGGCCATTTCGGAACGATTGCGGCAGCAAAGCACCGAATCCATCTGGAACCAGGCTCGAAGCCCATATTCCAGATGCCGTACCGTGCCGGACTCGCTCGGAGAGAACTCGAACGTAAGGAGGTGACAAAGCAGCTCGCTGCTGGTGTCATAGAACCGTCATCGGCAGAATGGGCCAGCCCGGTCGTATTCACGCTCAAGAAAGACGGAAGCTCTCGCTTCTGCGTCGACTACCGCCGGTTGAACGCTACGACCGTACGGGACACATACCCACTACCCCGAATGGACGAGTGCATCGACTCTCTTGGAGATGCACAAATGTTCTCCACTTTGGACGCCAACAGTGGTTATTGGCAGACCGAAATGGATGAATCCGACCGGGACAAAACGACGTTCACGTCGCATATGGGACTGTACCGTTATCGGAGAATGCCGTTCGGACTCAAGAACGCACCAGCTACTTTCCAGCGTGCTCTCGATATCATCCTATCACGGGTGAAGTGGCAGTACGCACTGGTGTATCTTGATGACGTAATCATCTATTCCCGGACGGTTGAAGAGCATTATGACCATGTGCGGACCATACTGCATATGCTCCGTTCGGCTGGTGTTACTCTCCGACTGGACAAGTGCTACTTTTTCAGTGGCACGATGGACTATCTAGGCCGCGTAATCCGACCGGGAAAGCTTCAAGTGTCCCTCAAGATACAGAATGCTATCAAGCAGGCTAAACCGCCTACGACCCAGACGGAGCTCCGATCGTTATTGGGGCTCCGTAACGTTTTCCGTCGGTTTGTCGCAAACTTCGCCCGAATTGCGGCTCTATTGAACCGCAAGTTGGAGAAGGGGCGACCCACGAAGTTTGAGACATTGACCGATACGGAATACGAAGCCTTTGACGAATTACGTCAGAGACTGATACGCCCGCCCATTTTGGCCATTCCCCGTCAAAAGTACCCGTACGTTCTGGATACAGACGCATGCGACCGACAGGTAGGATGCATTCTGCTACAGAAGCAACCGGACGGAGGCTTACTACCGATCGGTTACTGGAGCCGCTCTCTATCCAAGACCGAACGGCCATACTCGACTACCGAACGGGAATGCCTTGCGGTCGTCTGGGCCATACTGCACCTCCGTCCGTACCTGGAAGGTCAGAGGTTCACTGTCCGAACGGACCACCACTCCTTGAGGTGGATACTGAACCTTGCGGACGCGTCAGGACGATTGGCCAGGTGGCGGTTGCGTCTAATGGAGTATGACTTCGATGTCGTTCACCGTCCGGGTATCAAGCACCAAGCGGCTGATGCCCTTTCTTGGATCCGGACGGATGGCGAAGACGATGCCCCATTGGACGAAGAGGTCCCCTGCTTGCTAGTGAATGACCGTACGGACGATGGCTACTTTATCACCAACATTACCGTTAACGGTGATGAGTACAGCGACGTCTGCGTCGACTGGCCAACGCCCGAACGGAAATCTGCTGGTATCCCCGAGGTGCTTGCTGTCACCTCGGAGGAAACCAATATAGTTCCGGTCACGGTCGAAGTGCTGGTACGAGCTCAAGCAGATGACCCTTTCTGTGAGTCCGTACGGAAAAACATCGGCAACAATATCACTCTGTTCGACATTGGCCGAAACGGACTTATCGTGCGCAAAGCCCCACTGGACGGCGCCATCCAGAAGGTCGTACCTGCATCACTGCAGGCACGCGTCCTCTACTTTGCACACTACCCCCGTCTGGTGGGCCATCCGGGCTCCACTCGGATGTATGAAAGTCTCCGTCGAGGCTTCTACTGGCCACATATGGCCAATGATGTATTCCAGACCGTACGGGACTTTCGCATTTGCCCGGCGACGAAGGGAACACACTTAAAGTCGCAGAAGCTGTTGGAGCTGTTCCCCGCCTCCGGTCCGCTGGAATTCGTCGCGATGGACATCGTCGGCCCATTCACGAAGTCCGTAAACGGTTACCAGTACATACTGGCTATTACCGATCGATTTAGCAAGATAGCTCGCTCTATACCTCTGCGGTCAACCACAGCTCCTGTAGTGGCGAAGGCCTTTCTGGAGAACTGGGTTTATCCGTACGGAATACCAAACTACTTGCTGACCGATAACGGAACTCAATTTGTCTCTAAGTTCTTTGAGACTGTATGTACCACTTTGGGAACCAAACACGTACTAACGACCGCGTACCATCCGCAAACAAATGGTCAGGCCGAACGGTTTAACAAAACACTCGTGGAGAGGTTACGCCACTACGTAGCGGATCATCAGAACACTTGGAACGCGTATGTGCAACCTCTTACGTAGGGTTACAACCTACAGATCCATCGATCTCTCGGTACCGCACCGTTCGAAGTTGCGCTAACGCGTAAACCACCAAGCGTTCTGCTCGATGAGCCCAGTACGTCACTAGACCCAACGACGCCTACACAGCCCATTGCCGTTCGGTTAAAACGCTACACGCTCAAGCTCCTACAGGCCACGCTGCAGACCGCTCGGACAAAGTTGACCCGCGCCCAACAGCGCTATAAGGAAAACTTTGATAAGTCCGTACGGTACACGCCGAGCTTTACCCCTGGGGAAGAGGTGTTTGTTGACCGACCGGACTATAAGAACGCAGAGGAGGACCTTACGGATCAGGAACGTACGTATCGGAAGCTCTTACCGAAGACGGTTGGCCCGTTTAATGTCGCATCCGCAACGGATGCCACTGTCACTCTCAACCAAGACGGTATTCACAACACCGTCAGTATTGACAGAGTGACAAAAGCCCCAACCACAAGGCAAACAACCACACCGGTCACTTCCGAACGGACACGCGGCACAGTAGCTGTTGACCCTGAGGGACCGTATGCGGACGAACCAGTCGACGACCAACCCACTCCACCGCCCGGAACAGTTCCGAGCGTGGTGGAACGCGTCGTCGACCATCGCGACACCCCGAACGGACAGGAATACCGCGTACGATGGCACGGGTACCGCACCGATCAGGATACCTTCGAACTGCCGGAACACATCCCCCAGCACTTTATCGCCCGCTATTGGCGTCGCCGAAACCCTTCGGTAACAGCGACACCTTAAGGAGGGAGAAAGGGGCGGATCCGAGATCCGAGATCGTACGTACTGGCTCGCAAGCGGTGAACCGTCACGGGGCACCAAATTGCGCCGCCACTACGTTATCATTGGGCGGCAAACCGCCACCAACGTACGCCTATTGGTCAATTACTTTCCGATTTTTACAAAACGCTGCCTTTTTCGACAACGGCACACGCAGAACGACATGCTATTTGCCCACAGGTCATCACAAACAATCGCAAGTGTACTTAGGAGAAAAGGAAGCTACGAGTACGCACGGTCAACTAAGTAGTCTTCTTCCAACCGGGCTTCGTAATACCATGCCCACGGGTACCCCACGGAGAGGTACCACGGCCCGCAGCGGAACCACCACGCGAACCCGAACCGGTCTTCGTCGGCTGGAACGCCAAGGCGCCAGGCCACGGCGAAGTGGCCACGACCTTCTTCTTCCCACCCGACTTACTGCCCGATTGGCTTGCGGGTGCAGGCGCCGGCTCTATGAGGTCCTCCTCAACCGTGACGGTCTCCGTTCCCTCTTGATCTCCGCTCGGAGACGGCATGGGAACATCCTGCACCGCAGGGGTTACTTCCTCTTGCGGAGTCTCCCCTTCGGGACCCGCGTTCGTACCGCTCGGCCCTGCACCGTCACCGGACTGGACTTCACCTTCAGGCTCTTCCCCGGGCGGAATATAGGGCGCAACCAGCTCGACAACCTTGAAGAAGGACTCCGCCACTTGGCGCATGTTCTTCACGATGTGGTCCACGATGCACTCTGCATCGACCTGTTGCGCAATGCCCTCATAAGATTTGGTCACCAGCTTCTCTAAAGGTTGCGCGAACGTCGACATCGGCGTCCCATCCACACCGGGCTCTATACCCAGACCAGCCATCACGGGCTTCTCGTAAGACGCGAGGAACAACAAGGAGTGGGCCCGGAGGTAACCGAGCAAGTTAAGCTGCGCCTGAGCCTGCTCACGGAGAGCAGTCTCGGCGTTGACCGCACGGCGCATCCATGCTCGGGCCGCCAACAGGGCGTCGTCAAGCGTCGCAGGTTCCTCTTCGCCGAACGGAATACAAGCCGCACGGAGAGCCATAAAGGACTTGTGCGTATCACCGTCCGAATGCTGGCTGGCGCTGTCCTTAATGGCGAAATTGGAGTTTTCCAAAGATTTCCGACCGGATCCTGCCTGTACTCCTGCCTCCACAACGGTCCTCGCCTCAACGGGTGTCACCATTGAAGTCGGCAGTGGCGCCACGTCCTCGAAGTCCTGAGTGTTGTCCCAATCGGTCTCCAACGAGTACTGTAACAGTTTCTCACCGACCTGCGGGGGAAACACGGTGCCACGGAGAACGTTCGGGAGTCCCATCTCGGCCAGGATACATACCAGTTTGTACGGCATCGGAAACAACCGCCCGTACTTGGTTTGGCCGTCCTTGTGGTACAAACGCTCGTCTCCCGCACGGGTGAATACCTCGATACCTTCGTGGGCCACCTGGAGGAACGCCATAAAGGCAAACACTTCCCACTCGGCATATACGACCTGACGGACAACACCCTGAATGGGTGAACCTTTGAGGAGCTCTTCCGAATGGTAAGCCAACACGGACGGAGTCGGTACGGATAGGTTGCGGGACACATCGAGGCTGGTCCACACTTCGTTCGTGGAGCAATACAAGTCCGATCGGCGATGAACAGGGACGTCAAAGAACTCGACGTTGTGCCAACTGTACAGGAACCCATGGGACGCTCGGATTCTCGCCTCCGTTGCGGTATTACTTCCCCACCGTTGACGGTCCAGCCAGTACAACTTGTCGTACGGCGGTTCGAACATCACCAACCCAAGCGGATTCATGTCGTTCTCGGGAAAGCCCGAATCGGATGAGCAGCGGTGGAACAAACGCTGCAACGCATCCTGATAAGTATTCTCCTCCGGATAGCGCATGTATAACATGTCGCTCCCCCCGTAGGTCTCTTCACTCTTCCGTCCGGTCACACCAGGCAGGTGGTTCCAGCGGGCTTGCCAAGCTTCGAGGGTTGTCCGTTTCGGATTGCGAGTCGCCATATCCCGCATCGGTAGCGCCGTCGGAATCGGCGCGAAGCGCTCGCCGTCGAAGAACCCCTTCTGGACGTATTCCGTGACGGATAGCGGGACCTGCTTCCTCCGGCGAGGAGCGGTAAGACCGCGACGGAAGCGATGGTCATACTTCTGACCAGGTAACGGGACCGAACGGAAAGATGTCGACGGTGTACCAGAGCCGCTCGGATTCGGCGCCATTGCGTGCGTGGAGTTGGATACGGAGTGAACCGACTCGGGCATGTCACCGCTTGGCTGGCGCTCTTATAGGGGGAGGTGAACACGAGAACGCGGTACTTGAGGTATTACCGACCGTTTGGAATCGCCACAACGACTATGTCATCGTACAGGCACCGCGCGGACGAAACGTCAGTGCTGACCCATTTATTTTTATTGGAGGATCAGGAGCTGACGTTCCGCCACCCACTGCACACGAGATACACTATACACTCGCTTCGTCGCGGCGTCGCATTGCGTCCAATTCGTACGGTCGCTTGCCCGTACGGTCACAATGAGCACTGACGGTCCTTCGACCGCCAGTCTATTTACGAAAGAGGACCACCGCTTCGGACACGGCGTACCCGCACGGACACGCGTTCGACCGCTAAGGAATCATCCGCCGTACGCTCTCCGTCGAGACGTGCGGCGCGCGCCAATACGCGTACCCGCCAGACGCCCTCCATCGAGACGTGCTGGGTGTGCCGATTGGACCCCCA
Organism: Gracilaria gracilis; assembly: GCA_030374805.1. Classification (NCBI taxonomy): domain Eukaryota; phylum Rhodophyta; class Florideophyceae; order Gracilariales; family Gracilariaceae; genus Gracilaria; species Gracilaria gracilis. The sequence continues at coordinate 220,103 of JARGSG010000076.1, forward strand.
TCGGGCGTTCTCCTTCGAGACGAACCGCACGGAAAGACACGGATACACGCACGCCTTCGCTGCCGTCAGTACCCGTCTTCACGCCCACTCGTACGTAACACGGCAAGCGTCCCCAACGGTTCCGTCCGTATGGTGTCTCCTCTACTTAGGGAAATCGGGCATGGCTTCGCCACGCCCATCCTGGGCAAATTTTCCGAAAGCGGACGCTGTGGCTTCCCGTAACCCGTACGGACTCCACACACGCGTGCCGCGCGTTACCAAACGGATGACACCAAGTGCAGACCTCGCGGTAGGCGGGGCTAACGACTTCGAAGCCCCGCCGGACACGCTCCGTGTGGCGACCGTCGCGGATGCCCTACAGGACGAGATGCACATTTCCGATCGGACTTGAACGTACGCGGGGCCGAGCACGTTGACGGTACTTGAGCGAGTGCCTACGGTCCGCACAGGTATAACGGTTGCGCACACCCCGGATCACATTTCGAGCGGCTTCGATCCCCCATTCGCGCACCAGTGCGTTTCGCTCCGCTCGTCTTGGATCTTTACCACACGTACTTAAGGCCCTTTTCGTCGCTCCCGCTCTGGATATTTTGGCATGGCTTCGCCCCGCCCTTTCCGGGCAAAATTTTCGAACGGACACTATGGCGCCCTCTCAACCATGCGGACAGACGCTTAGCGACTTGACGACACTACGCGGCGCTCCGAGGGCGGAGCGCAAGTGTAGGAGTGGGATCTGTAGTATAGTGGGTCCGGGTTGGTACAGAGTGTGTCTGATCAGCCGTTCACGTGCGAAGGGGTAGTGCACGATGGGCTGGTGCCGTGGCACCGCCACGTGTACGATTTGGTGATCAAGTGCCGGACGGATTGGCACAGCGTACAAGTTGGCCACGTGTACGGACTTGGTGGTGACAATGCAAATTAGACCGATCGTACAGTAGTTAGTAATGGGGCCCAGACCCGATATTTAGTTGTAGTTCGGATCTCCTGAGGCCCCCAATCGTAAACGACAAGCATTTTCTGCCGAACGTCTTCTTCGCTAGTTTGCACAAACGATAGACCGCACGGCTACTCCTTTATTGGGTTTCTCAGACCGTTTGTACCCTTCCGCACGTTCCTGTACGTGCCTGGTGATACCAATCGTCCACTTTCCCCTCGACCGCCCGGTGCTTCCGCCCCTTCTCTCCGCTCGGATTCATTACAGTCACAAGACTGTACGCTACCGTCGCTCCCGTCCCAAGACCGCTTCGGACTCTCTCCTTTTTTGTGCATTATACCACAATGAACAACCACCCCAATTGGTTCCATCACTTCTGTAAAGACTGTGTTTGTTTCTGTATTAAAAAATAAAGTGCCATTTGAACTCACAGCAAAAGTATATGAACGATTCAAATTATGGCGCGCAAATGTCAACAACATTCCATTCAAAGCAACCTATAGTGCATCAATAAACCATTAACCCTTCTTTATTGTATCTAGCTTTCTTATTTCCCAAACCAACAACTACAAAATGCCCCGCGGCAAACACATTATAACTGAAGAGGTTGCAGCTATAAAAGCCTATCGCACTGTTGGTAAGTCTTTTGCCTTTATTGCGAACCAACTAAAACGGTCCAAGTCAGCAATATGTACCGTTTTGAAGCGTAAAACACCAGGCATTGCCAAAAAACGCTCTGACAGACCTCACAAATCATCACCTCAAACAAAACGCCGTATAAAGCAGACGCTCTCTAAACGTTCATGCTCCGCACTTCAGTTTAAAAAAGGATTTAAATTTGGACATATCTGTCTCGACTGTCACTCGTGAAATTCAGCGCCTTGAAGTGTTTGATTATAAGAAAAAAAAAGTAACACCTTTGATAACCGAACATCATCGTGAACAGCGTCTCGAGTGGGCGATGTATCACAACCATTTCTACGAAGATTAGTGGCGAATGGTGATCTGGAGTGATGAGAAAAAATTCAATGGAGATGGTCTCGATGGCTGGAGCTTTTATTGGCATGACTTACGTCATAATAAAGTAGTTTTTTCAAAACGTAAACATAGAGGAGTTTCTATCATGTTATGGAGTTGTTTTTCATACTATGGTAAAAGGCCTTTGGTGTTTATTGATGGAACTGGGGACTCTAAGAAGTATATACATATGCTACAGCAGCATATGGTACCATGGCCCAACATGTAACATGGTAGTAATTGAATCTTTCAGCAGGACAATGCCCCTATTCACAAATTGCGGTATAGCATGAAGTGGTTTACGGAGAACAAATACAATTTAATGGAGTGGCCAGCACATTTTCCGGATCTAAATCCTATAGAGAATCTTTGAAGCATACTCGCTTACAGACTCTACGCTGATTGTAAGCAGTATGACTCCAAAGAGGATCTAAAGCAAGCTCTTCGCGATGAGTGGGACAAAATAGACCCTCACGTGCTAACTATGCTTAATAACAGCATGCCTAGGCGTTGCATGGCTGTAATGCGCGCTAACGGGCGCCAAACAAAGTACTAAACTGGGCTTAGATGCGCAGCAGGTCAAAAATATGATTTTGTTCGTATACTTTCTGATCTGCCCTGTATGTTGAAGGGCTTGCACTGGGAGATGCGGCCAAATAGACGTCACCGCCAGCAATGAAATCGAGCAAGATATGATTTGTGAATTCAACAGCCACGTATTTCAACGTGATGCATTCAATTAATGCATCACGTTCAAATACGTGGTAGAAAAGTGTTCATAACAACGCTTCCCAGTGTAATGATCCAGCCTTACTAGTTCTACGCTAATGTCACGCATATATACTATGGCATTGAAGTGAACTTTCTCTTCCCGTTCTTCCTCTAGTGTCCATCGGACCAACGCGTTGATCTCATATGAGGTCAAAATGACCTCATATAAGGTCAGCACATATAGTGAGAGAAATGCAAAAAATTGGATAAAGCTTTGCACATAATTCAGCGGTTCATTAGAAAACAACTACAATTATGCAATCCAACTAGTTTCATTACCCCAAATAACCATTTGAAGCGAACCAATTCCAGACAATAAGTGCTTTAGTAGTCATCTGATTGCATGTGAAATTACTATTTAGGTTTAAACGCCCAAAAATGCTACATATAACTTAAAAACTGCTTATAATGCTTCAAAAGTACTTAATATTTTTGTTGTTATAGTTCTTGACGATCATCTAGTATTGAGATAATGCACTTTTTAATATTATATGAGCCAAATGTATGTGTGCAAGAGATATATAAGCATTCTGACTGCGTTTAAACACATTTAACATACTGGCCTACGCACAGAATATTTAATCTTTATAGTACATTGAGTCACATGAAGTCGTAAAGTGGTACTATTTTCAGGTTTGTTTTTGTTTCAGTTTGCATTATTGCACCTAAAAGGGCCTCAAAAACAGTTTTGTAACGTGTTAGTTTCACAAGTCTGCAAAAATGATGTTTATAGCTTTCGAGAAAACATTTCCATTAATTATGAGAAGTCCATCATTTCAAAGTTGTAGAAAAACTATTGCAAATTATACCACGTCGTTTATACCCTCTATCCTGAGAGCAATTTGGAACAGGTTGAATATATGTTCTCGAGGTTTTTTGGTTTACTTTATGAAGAAAGATAAAAACACTTCTTTTCGTTGAAAAATTTAAAATTTAATTAAATTTCTGAATGTAGCGAATATATCTTTTCCCTAATTACTACTCAGCGTCGTTGTTTGTACTAGATGTTCTACTCCGCCATGAATGTGATGCCGAATGCGGTTATAGAGAGGTGCTTTAGAGACTCTGAACTGGTTTACATCTATTGTTATAAAGTGTTATATTCTGACGTCATATGAAGTCAGTTGTCAAATAGACACTAGATAGGCGCGAAGTTCCGTTTTTTACTAATGTCTGAAGTAGTATATCTTAAAAAGCTTTTAAGTTGTGCTCTGTTTTTGGGGTGAAGGTAGAAGGGAAATTCAACATGTTTCATTTGTTGGCATTTTCACTCTAGATTACTACTGTGTTTCTCTACTTTTTACGAAAAAAGAAGCGGTATATCTCGCTTGAAACGAGATATTTTGCATGTTTGGGCGCAAAAATTAAGAAAACAGCTCCATGTTTTGAGTGTTTCACTACGTAGTATTGAAGAGTTCGCTCCAATCTTCTATTAAAAATTAATTTGAAGGAGTCTAGAACTAAATTAAGCAAGATACTGCTTGTCCAAAATAGTGAAAACGAGAACTTCTCGCGATATCTTTTCACTAAAATAGCGACATGTCGCAAACTTTATCGGATATCTTGAGCTGTCACTGCGCCTTAATCCAAAGACGTTTCTTCTTGTCTGAGGCGTAGAAAACACCACATGATTAAACAACGTTTTTTGTACTGCAATTAAACATGCATGTCTCAATTGAGCTCCTACCCTAGTTTTGCACATTTATATTACCGCGTGCCAATTTTGAAGAAAAGTTACTTCAAAGATAATTCCGCAGCTCCCTGTAGTCGCTACACAATGTTTGAAGAGTCTTTATTGTGCTATAATGTTTTAATGAAGTAAAAGAAAGTTTATTGTAGCCTTAATCTACCTCACAGTCTCTCAGAAGTGCTGTGTACTGGCCTTCAGCCACCGTTCGTATACTTTTGACGAGGACTGTATGTAATGCGTCGCTGTTTTATCCAATTTAACATCTGGGAGCGAAAGGGTTAATGATCACTATAGTGCATTAGGGATATCGCGCTTGATTTTTTTCATTTTATGTAAGGTCTCTGAACTGCTTGGGATTGAAGGTTCTCGCGGCAGGTAATGAGGATTGTAGAAACGGAGGGTCGGGAGAATTGGTGAGGGAGGGTCCGGAGCGGTTGGCTGAGAAAGGAGAGGATCCTCCGGATTTTGTTTCACAGAACTGGAGGATCTCCGATGCCAAATTTACATTGCTCACAGTGCGTAAATTCTCCGGGAGCCGTCTCATATCGACTAGGTTCGTCTGACGAAATCCGTCTACCGTGCAGATATCGCTTTTCAATTCTTTAATGAGTGAAGTCGAATGTAGACGAGAAGTCGTATAATGCCACGAGCATACAATGGTCTCTGGCCACCACATCCACTCCAGTGAGAACACAACCCCATTCGGAAATCACTTTCCTGAAACAAGCTTCCGCCTGGGCTCCAATTAGCTGCCCAAATGCCCACGGATTATTAAAGTATTCAAAGGCTTCTGGGTTGAAAAACTTCTGCAACGTTGACGCTTGTATGGAAGGATCAAGCTCCTGTGCACTCTCTCGAACTGCTTGGAGCACAAACTTCGAATAGTTGAGATTGTTGACAACGTCCCGTTTTGTTCCAATCACGCCATGCCCTGGGTTGATGATGTCAAAGTCCAGCTGAAGTAAATTTTGCTGAGCCGATATGAATGATTCGAAATTCATCGCAATTGTGAACTGTGGCAGTGGTGCCTCTTTAGGATTGATTATATCCACCAAGTTCACAATACCAACACCATCTGGAGACGGACTAATGTATCCAACTATATCCTCCTTGGTATGCCCTCCAAGAACGAACAACTTGAGCGACAAAGTGCGAGAGAGAAAGATCTTGATTGGTTTCCAGCGTGTGACGAATACGTCTGGCAGAGGTATATCATCACGATTTCGTTGCAAGAATTTGAAAGTATCCCGAGAGCCCACGATTTGAAGAGGAGTAGAAGGGTATTTATCGGAGAGAAAGTTCTTCACGTCTGCGGCACGACCAATATGATCGACATGGAAATGGGAGTACACCATAATTATTTGCTTCGGAACAGAGTCATTTACAACCATCTGAACGGCTGAAAGAAGTCTGTAACTTCCGTCGGGTGCAACGGAACTGAAGATATCAGGAAAGTCGATCATAACCAGTTTTCGACTTGCGTACAAAATCATTGAGAAGTAGACACCGTCTGAATAAGAAAAGACGCCCTTCCGAATTTCTGTGAGGTTGAACCCTTGCGAATTGATTGGTGTCGGACGATTGGGGTTCGGGAACAACGAGCAGGTCGACCCATCTTCCAGGAGGGAGATACAATCGACAGCAGGCTTACAATCTGGCTGTGAGGACCTGGTAGAAATCGGAAAAGCGAGGAAGAGTGGCAGCGAGGAAAAGAGTAGAAGCTGGGTGATCATGTTGAGTGCGCTTGACGAATGATTGGTGTCGCTGCTTGGTCGTGGAACAACATCACTAAACACTGGTTGGAAGGGTTTAAATGTATAACTGCTGGTCAGCCACAAGCTCTTGAATACAAGACCCGATAAACAGATCCTCGTCAGGATGCGGAAGGTTGAAGGTGTCAAATTCTACCAAACATAGGCATTTCCGTCAATGTGGATCATAAGGGTTGGGTATTGTCATATTCGAAGCATCTTATTGGACGTCATCAAAAGCGCGTGCTGTCAATTTCATCCAACCAGCCTTCGGCGCATCAGAATGACATTCTTTGTGTTCATGCAAAGATATGCCCCAGTTGAGATACTCTAATCGGAACCAATCGGAAAGACGCTCGGGAAGAGCATCTCTGAAAGCCAATTAACGCGTGTATAAGATGAGTGGTTGTCAAGGTTATGGAACTAACTTCCAAGAACCATGAGGGCGCAACACGAGGAACTTGAGGATCATCTCCGGGAAGGTCAAGACGGCGAATTACGTAGTCACAGGAACTGTTGCCGACGGAAACCAGTGGAACGTTTGGCTCTATCGTTTTGAGAACGTGGAAGCACGAAAGTATAGACAAGGCTCCCAATACCGCCATCACCAACCAATCTTAAATGGTTGCTTTCTTTTGTGTTCTGTACTCCCACGCCATACTTTGGAATCTTTTGTTTCGAATACGCTGTCAAATTGATAGCAGCGGTCGCCGGTGTGACTGGGGACCGTTTGCGGGCAATACTGCAAGAGCCCAGACGGAGATTCGCTTCGCGGACTTGTGAGAAGTCGAAGATAAAATGTAAACGATTTGTAGGAAGGAGGTTTCCCAAAGTGGAGACTGTCACGCGGACATTCTCGAATGGGCGACGGGTCACTATGATGACATTATTGGCTGTTTATATGAGTTTGCTAGTCGTTTCCAGTGAACCTGTGGTGTCCAATGACAATATGCAACCCGTGACAGATCAGGTGGATTGTTCATCAGGAGTAAGAGATCAGGTTGCATTGTTTCAAACCGTTCTGGAGCGGATAATGGTATGCTTTTGATCACGTTCGTAAGTTAAACGTTGAGAGTTTCAACTGATGGAAAACGGCAGAAAGAAGCATGAAGGCAGTATGCCCTACCGAGAGAGCCGGGTGGCCAGAAGGGCTCGGCACTTGTGGGCGCAATTGGAACAACGCTTTCAGATTACTTGCGAGTTCCCGCGCAGGGCGAGAAGAGGCTGCCGTTGTACAAGGGCACGTGTAAAATTAGAATTGATGTGAGGATGCTTTACATGTGTATCGCGTTGCAACACGTACATTGCTGTGCCTCGGATGCACATGTAAACCGGCAACCCGCTCGACGAGAGGAACGTCCACCTGCGCCAGAACCTGACACGCTAACGCGCCACATGCGCAACGCCCTGCATCTTGATGCCTTTCGGCGCCGCCGCTCGGCGCTCAGCGCTGCATGCCATGCTGCTCATCCGCCCCTGCTGGAACACGTTTGCCGCCGCGTGTCCCGACGCGGCTTCACAGCTACTTAAGTGCATGACGAAGTGCTGAGACGTCCCTACTCCCTACCCCCACTCTCATCAGCACACGCTCCGCTTCCAGCCTTCACTCTCATCGCTGTTCACCTCCGGCTAACTTAATTCAGTGTCTACCGTATTTCCCGCCCCCCCCCCCCCCCCCCCCCCCCCCCGCCCCCTTCACAGTCTTCTTCTTCGCCGTTTCACAGTCCCCAATGGCTTTCTACGACATCATCTTCCGAAGGAATCCGCGTTACTCCTACGACGAGGACGCCGAGCCCTTGTCCGGAATTCTCCGTGGACCAGGTCCAAATGATCGTCGCCGACCACCAAAGCCGTCACGACGTCGTGTGAGCTTCGCCTTCGAGGACGCATCCCAAAAGTCGCCCTCGTCTCGTCGAACTCGCTCAGACCTTTCAGAAGAGTCCAGCTACCACTCTCGCCCGCACAGACAGAGATCAGACAGCTTTGATAGCAGAGATCGCGTGTTCCAGGTGTTTGACGATCGAATCCCCGAATCTAGCTCACAGACGTCATCATCAGTATCGAGTCGTCATCGCCGAGATGTGAGTCCGTCGGGGCGTGGTTACAATCGGCCTCACCATGCCTCCAAATCTCAACGTCGTCACTCTAGGCGTGACCGTAGCGCTTCGCCTAGCCGCTATCGAAGCAGTTCGTCCCCTCGCCGATACGAAAAGAGCCAGAGACGGCACGAGAAGACCTCAGACCATAACCGAGACCGTCGTCACCACAAGCATTCATCAAGACACCATCGGAAGCATCGTGATGATGACTACGAAGAGCGTCACCACCGGTATCAATATGATGAAGAGCGTAGTGAACGTGAAAAACGTCGTTCGAGGCGCCACTCCTCCGGAAAGCGCGGAGGCAGGTCAAGGCATCACCGAAAAGGGTTTTCGTTTTTGTAAGAGGGTGTCTATGCTTCTCCCAACTAGCTTCTAGGTCTATTAGCACCAACTATAATAAACAATGAACTGCTAAACGATAACCTTCGCTTATTAGAGTCCGCATATCGGTTAGAAACCGACCTCCACTTACCTTCCACAATCACTCTCAGGACGGTCACTGCAGTCAGGACGGCTTACATCGTTTGTAACGGGCGCGAACGTGGTTTGCCACAAACATCATTTCTGGGAGTAAAGTGTGGCCACTGGGCTATCACAGAATGTTAGCGTTACACTCATACTCGTACAGTTGCAGCTTGCTACTAGCAGCTGCATCCTCGCATCCTTACCCTTCGGGCAAGTGGGCAAACGCGTGCCTCTCGCGAAGTCAGCTCCTGGGCGGTAGAGCTTCTTGCCAGCTCCCCGCACTGGTAAGCACTCTAGACGCCGAGCCGCGTCGCGACGCTCCATCTCTGCTCATGCGAGACCGTCATGAAACACTCGATCCACTTCGCCAACTGGGACATTTGTTCGTTAGCCTTTCCAGGGTAATGCCCCATCGCATGTGAAGAATACCTTATAGGTTACAGCAAAGAAAAACTGCAACTCTATTGGGCAAACAATACGGAGCAACAAAGCGCTCCTACTCTCTCTCAAAGCAGCAGCGCTGCATTGCGGCAGCAGCAATGCAGAAGCTTATCGTTTGTTGTACGACGGTACATCTCATAAAGGTTGACGTGTGTAAAGGATTACCAACTGTACCGCGCCTCGTGTAATCATCGTGCGCAGTAGGCGTGTACTCCAAAATCGCCATATGCTACAACTCGAAATGTGCCGCGTCAGCACGTTCGTGTGAGCGCTAAAGTACGCCATTTTATTCGCTGAAGCGTTCCACTCTTGGATACAAAAGAGGACACAGCGAACGATAACAAACTGTCAATGACCATGCAACTTCACATGTTGATGAGGCGAATTCCTCTTTATTTTATTTTGCTTTTACCCGTTTGGATTCAATCTGCTTCATATATATTTTGGTTACGTCCGTTACCATTTTGATAAAACCGATTCGGTTCTGTTTGAGGAGAACTGATATGTTTTGCTTTAATTTTTTTTCGTTTGGTAGAAGGTCGAGATATAACTGATACGAATCGCTACTGTATTTTTATAGTGTGTAAGATATTTTGTCCGAATCTGTCCACCCCATACTGTAGTTGCAGTCTCTGCACAAAAACAGCTACAGTGTACAACTGTCATTCATGCTGTAACATTAGATACAAAGGTGGCTGTTATTGAACATAAATCGCGGGAATCAAGGATAACTTATCAAGGCTTGACAATCTTTTATGCATACGGACTAGCTCATTTCTGACAACCTTTGAAATACAAATAGGACTGGGGATTGGAAGCACGTATCTAAAGGGAAGAGTACCCCTGGTAGCGTTACCCTTCTTTCATCATCCCAACGTCTACACGACTAGAATTCGACAGCGTCGTCACACTTCCTGGGAATCCAGTAGCCGCTTCTGTCCGGTGTTCGTTTCAACCGCGTCCGGAAACGCTGGTCTATCATCATGGACAAAGTTCAGAACGCCGTCTTTGAACAGATGCAGGTTCGTCCGCACTATGCGCGCCGCTTCGTCCGCATACTCATGGATAGGCACGTCGGACACGTCATGTCCGAATGGGTTTGATAGCTCTTCCGACCACTTCGCGGTACCAACAACTCCGTAAACGATAAACCCAATCCACAGAATTGTCAACCAGCCGCTTGATTCAACTAGACCAAGAGGCAGCAGTAGAACCCAGATCAGTAGGAATATTTTCAGGTGTTGCACATAACCGTACGGCATGGGAATGTTGATGAGCTCCTCGCATTCTGTAGCTTCGTTCTTCATCAGGTATAGATACCACATTATGCTCCAGTGCTCATCGAAACTGGCAGGGTCAACAACATCCTCTGATGATCTCCATTCGTCACTCTTCACAATGTAATGATGTAATACATCTAGGCAATAGTCGGCTTGGTCGACAGACTTCATTAGTTGTTCTGTATCTTCCTCGCTCAAGATCTTGCGGTATACTTCTCGACAATCTTCCTTTCGAAGCTTCGCCATTAGCCCCACAGAGAATGCTGCCATATGAGCGGCTATCCGCTCTAGGTCTTTCTCGTGCCATTCATTTCCATTGTAACTCTCAAAAATCCTGTTGGAAAGAATTCTCGTGTGTCCTAAAATGCTGCTCCATATCTGAATACCCTTCACATAGCGTCCATGGCTTTCGTACAACCAAAAGCCCAGTAGAAGAAACAGGGCAAATCCAATGTACTCTTGAACTGCACTGTCAATCGCAATTCTTGAACAGAACCACAAACCACAAAGAGCCTCTACTTCATCGTCGAACGGGAACTCTCTCGAAACTGCCCATGCCACCAATATAGTGAGAGCAGCCCATATTACTGTACAGCCAGTCTCAATTGGTGAAAACGTATGTCTTGCTAGACTGACAATATTTCCTAGGCTTGACAACCTGGTCCTTCTCTTGACTTCCGTAGCCGACTCTTGCGGAGCATCCACCCAGAATGATTCGATTGCAGATGGTCGTACAAATTCATCTCCTGTTCCAGAATAGTTCCTCTGCACGAACAGAATATCAGCGACAATTTGGTTGGCCATGTCGCTGAGATCCAAGTCGTTAAGGTCTGTCCCAAAGGGGAATTGCAGTTCTTTGGCGATTTGAAACATACTGACATAGATGTTAGTGTATGAATATTCTCTTCGAAAACGATTTGAAACAACTCACCCTAGCACTCCATAAGCAATAATTGGTACCCACAAGATTGTAAACCATCCTGTATCGCTCAAAAAAGTAAGTAAATGTCAGCGTCTGGAAGAATCAACAAACCGGCGTTTGCGAATAACATACCTGAAAACTCCGCAAGCGCAAACGGCAAGACCAAGAACCAAAGACCAAGAAAACTGTTCAGCAACACAAGAAATCCAGGTGCGATTTCAAAAGACCGCAGAAACTTTGAAAGACGAATCATTTTCTCGAGCTCAATAATTTCCATCTTAACAAAACCACCTTTGCTTCCATGCACCACTGGGCGTGTTAAGGACTCTGGGTTGTGCAAATACAACATGAGGTAGGATCGGATAACGTCAACGCAGTGGCTGACCATGCTCTCTGAGCATTGAATCCTCGCAATATCGGAGAACGACAGAAGGCCTTTGATTTCCCTTAGATCTCTCGAGTTACGAAGTTCGCTTTTCAAAACCAATGGAATCGCTGCTATGTGAGCAAGGACTCTACGAAGATCCTGTTGATGGACTGTTCCTTTCGAAAAGAGCGTTAAGAAATGTACGGAAAGAGTATGACAAGAAGAACGAAGTCGAGCACCCCATATTGCTCCAGCTGCGATATAGCGCACAAAGGCAGCTCGGACAAAGAAACCAAGAAGCATGAAGGCAGCAAAGGATATGTAGGTGGCCACAGTATTGTCTACGCTGAATCTTGACTGCCACCAGCGTGTCACAACTGACTTGTCCCGGGCAAGATAAGATATCAGAGTGGCCACCACAGTCCAGACAGTCACGTACAGGAGTATCCACCACGGTACAGACTGTATAAGATGAGCATAAAGTTTGGGCTTCATCTTCTGACCTTCGGGGCCGCTAAACTTCGCCGTAGATCGCTCACCGTAGAATGCAGATGCTTCCTCTTCCTCCTGAAAATGCGCAAGGGAGTATTCACTCTTGACCCCGGCCACACTAACTACATGTCCAATCTTTGGATCGGATTCATTATCTTCCTGCCGAATGAGCGCGTGAGGACCCCAGTTAACGCTTTCGATGCCCTGGACCACAGAGCTTGCAGCATGCACACAAATTTGCTCGAAGGGAATGTCGATTGCGTCCTTCCCATAAGGATCAACAAGCTTGGCAGCAATTTCCTCAAGCCCGAGAACACCAAAAGAAATCAGAGGTGCCCAGAGTATAGTGTAGAAGCCCGTGACCGGCGTCATTGCAAACGGGAGAAGCAACAACCAGAGAACAGTGAATAGATGCTGGTGTTGGGTGTAGCTAGTTATGACCGGGAATCGTTTTACGCCAATCGCACGAGCCATTGTCTCTCGAATGCCCTTCACTCGCCAGCTCATTGTGAATGCAACCGTAACTGCCGCCCGCTTGTTCGGAAGTTCTGGGTGTCCATGTCTTTCGGTTGAATCTTGAAGAAGGATATAAGCTTCAATGGTGTGTAGAATATGATCAATACGATTTTGGCTGGACGTCAAAGCCCGACGATCTTCTTCTGAAAGGAGCCCATCTTTTTCTACAGGCGTGTTCTCATCCATCTGCAGCAGCGTATCTCGGAAGCATAGAGGAGCTTGGGTGATGTGAGCCACTATTCGTTCTTTGTCGTTCGGGTGAAAAAACCCATCATGGAAAGACTGGACAATCTCAATTGCTAGGTTTCGGAGGTTCATTTCCATGTCGAATATAAGCATAGCTCCTTCCTCGTATCTTCCGATGGCGTCAGACGCTCGAAAACTGAGAATCATGAACAACGCAAACCCAATGTTTGCCAACACTGAAACCTCAACATCGAGTGGACTGCACCATGCGCCGCAAGCATCCCGTTTAACGCTGTCCCAGGCAAATGATAACCCATACGACGTGAAAACAGCGATAACAGTCCACGCAATAGACAGAATCAAACTCCGAACAGAAACTGAAGGAAGTGAACTGAAAAGGTTCATAACCGTTCCGACGAGAGAAGGGTCAACATCTTCATTCTTAGACTGCAAGTCTTTCCAGATGCGTTTTAAGAATCTGAACCTAGAATTGTCCTTCATTTCTTCTTCAACTTCTTCAAAACTGACCTGGCTTTGATAATCTCCTTTAGCCTTGAATGAATCTCGAGAGTATTCCGATTCCCTAACAAAATTCGAAGGTCCTTCTTTAGTACTCTGGTAGATATCATGAATAGAAGCTTGGATTTCTTCACACAACATGTTCAGGGGAACATCTTCCTTATCAAACCCAAACGGATCAGAAAGGTTGCTTCCGATCTTGATGAGATTAATGATCGAGTAACTAATCGGGATGATGTACAGAAAAGCCAAGAATCCATTGAAACTTACTAGCGAGAGCGGAAGCAAAGCAAGCCAAAAGAACGTAAAGACCTTCAAGTGAGTTGTAAATGACTCGCTCATTGGAAACTTTCGTAGAGCAACGCACTCTGTTACTGCTCCTTCAAGTTCCCACAAAGTGTATGCGACGTTATACACACTTGCATTCATGGGTGACTGACTAACCTGAGTTAGTTGCTCATGAGCGCAATCCGCAGTGTGCAAGTACCCGCACACAACATCGACACCATGGGCGAAAAGATCATTTGATTCGTCGAATGCTGCCTTGTCCTGTACGGAGAGTATGCCGGCGAGATCCTCAGTATCTCTACTGAATCGCAGCTGTAACTTGGCGGCATGGGCGAGCGCTGCTAGATGGGAGTAAAGTCGCTCACGGTCTCTTTCGTGCCACAGGCCTCGTTTGCATAGCATAGCGAATTGGAAAGCCATTTCATCGATGCAGACCCTGACCTTGCTTTGCCACAACTGGAGTGCCCTCCAGTAGCGACCATATGCGTCATTCAACCAGAACCCAAGCGTCAAAAAGATACCCAAGCTGACGTATGAGGTGATCGAGGAATCAACTGGAATGTAGATGCACCACCATCTGCACTGCCCATCATCATTCTCATCCCTAAGGGCCCATGCCAGAAATAGGACAAACGAGCTCCATGCCACCACAAACACCAGATAAAGCAGAACGCTTTTGCTGAGTCGACCAATACGGTTGGAAATATGGCGTTTCAGAAAGCTTTCTCGAACAGGCTTCTCATTACTTCGAGGTTGAAGAGGAGCTTCGAGCCACCTCGGGGTGTCATGCTCTTTTTGGATCACGGAATCAAAGTCCATCTGATCCCGAAAATGGGCATCAAGCACTGTAAGCGCCGTCTCCGCTGCAAGGTGATTGAGCTTAACGTCCTGCATGTCAAACCCAAATGGATCACTAAGCGCCTCTCCAATTGTGAATAGCATCCCAACACCATAAGTGGTCAGAACAGCCCAGAGGATGGTGAACCTACACGATAAGTACATACAGTTTCAGTAGATGGGAGTGGAAGCGGTTAGTATTAAAGGGGATTCGAGTGTCGCTCTTGCCGGGTGCGTTTGGAAACTTACCATCCACTGCTCTGAACAAGAGCCAAAGGAAGGAAAAACATCCAGATGTAGAGAAAGATCTGAAGATGAGTGACGTAACCAAGAGAGGGGCTTGATTGCGCAATCTTAACAAGGTTGTTCGCTCGGTAGTCTATGGCATCCATGATGTCGATAACGAAATAACGAGTCCCCCATCCGGCTGGGGTCTTGTCTGCGGAAACATGAACAAATGCTTGTGCATCATCCTCAGAGGCGCTGCAGTAAGCCCTGACAACTCTCATGCAGTGATACTGCATCATATCGGCGTTCATAACATCATCAAGATCGCGTTCGTGCAAGATTCCCTCGAGTTGCTGACGTTCACGCTCACCACGAAGAGTCATCTTCAAGGCGATAGGATATGCAATTAAATGGGCGGCAATACGCGAAATGTCACCTTCATGCCATGTACCGGGCGGATAGTTCTGCCTCACTTGACGAGCAAGCTGACGAAGGTGTCCACTAAGCGCTGTCCAGTCCAATTGCGCCTCCCAGTAACGACTTGAAGCCTCGCGAATAAAGAAGCCAAGCAATACGAACAACGCCCAGCCAACGCCGTAGGATACGGAAGACGAAACTGAGAGTCTCGACGTCCAAAACTCTGTGGTGAACCAATCCAGTTCCTTATCAGCTAAAGCGTACGCAATGAGAGTGACAGCAGTACTCCACACAAGTTGGAAGGTGAGAATAGTGTAAGGAATAGTGGTGAGGACTGCGAAGAACGAAGAGTAGTCATCCTGACTGAGCTCGGCCGGCCCCGAGCCGAGCTCACCACTGATTTGGGCGCTGCGGAATCGAAGGGCGAGAGCTCGATGATTGAACAACTGGTACCCGAGTGCCTCAGGTGTTGAGGCACTGTGAGACGAATGTGATTGCGTCTCGATTGGCGGCGATGGGTGCGATGAGGGTTGGCCATCGGCGGACAGGGCAGACGGCTCGGATAACGGTTGCGGATTGCCGTCGTCCATGACAGCTGTAACGAAGGACGAGAGCGGAAGACGATGTGTCTCAGCTGTGTGGGCTACGCGCCGGATGGTGCAGCGGGAATAGTATCTATCTAGCTACAAAGGCAGCCGCACCGCTTGAAAAGACGAAGATGACGCAAGTCTCGGGCGCAGTGCCGTTCGATGATGTGAAGGGAGACGATTTGAGGGCGAAGGTGGGACTCGCGCAACCCAAGTAGATAGTACCGTATATTTGGGCAAATAGCAGCCGACTAGCACTGTATGCCTTAGATACTGCATCCAACGGATGGTTCCATCCAACGGATGGTTCCATCCAACGGATGGTTTTGTCGGTTGTCTTTTGGCACTACTTGAGCTCACCTGACGGAGCTCAAACAGGAAACGCAGGTCAACGCATACGAAAATTGGGTGGAGATTCATCAACTGCATGCCGCCCACGGTCCGTGTTTGCCGAGAAAGGTTACACTGTAGATATATGCTACCGTTGGTAAGGTTTTAGGGTATAATGCGTATGAGGGGAAGGCTTGTCTCCCGCGCCGCCCAAGTACATAACTTACGTTTACATTCACATATAATTTGCATACATACATGACAGCTGGTTAGGTTTAGCTAAGGTGAGACGGGTAAGTGCACAAGTTAACGTTGGATGAAATAACATTACGCAACAATCCGCAGTATGGCTACAGTACAGCCGTAAAGTACTGTAGATATACACGTACTGTACCTGTAGATGGTTACGTATTTGTCCATCGTTGACCTTGCTGTTCATTGCTCCCCAATTGGCGTTTGTCAGTCTACAGTGTAGAAGTCTACTCTACAGTGAAGAGTCTACACGAGAAGTTTTCCGCACCCCACCCCGCGGGGCGCAGCTGCACAGCTGTAAATACAGTATTCACTGTAAGTCGTCACCCGTCACGGTCTGCGCCGGTGTACGAACCAACAGTGTGAATAAAAGATGGATTAAATTATTCAATCTCAAGAGGAAAAGTCGAATGCCGATAGTTACAATCCGATGAAAAAGACTGTTACAATAGAGATAAACATGATAGAGAAGGCATGCAGATTCTGATGATATGATACCACGCCATAAGCGGTCGGAATAGATTAGAACCCAAAACATACCTTCTTACGCTGCGTAATAAGGTATGTTTTGGATCGATCATGTAGTAGAAAGTTTTCATGTTTATCTCTTTTGGGTCACACCATGGAATTGTCAATTCGGTTAC
>JARGSG010000077.1:0-48546 GCA_030374805.1 Gracilaria gracilis
ACGGAGCATCTTGTCTACCTGAAATTGCTCTTCTTCTCTGGCCTTGGGCTCTGCCCTGTACGGATGTTGGGCTACTGGCCGAGAGTTCGGAAGGAGATCAATCCGGGTTTCCGTGGTATTTATCTCTCCGAGAGAACCATCCCACATTGTGGTGAACTCACGAAGCATATCGCGCAGTCGTTTGCGGTATGTCTCCGGAACATGTCCGAGGTCGAGTTCTTCCAATTCCATCACTGGGTCCAATTGGACGTAACTCGTCGGAACGCGTGTCTTCTCTGTCTTAACAGGTTGCTGACCCGAGAGACTCGGCGACGGAGGCGAATGAGATTCAGACTCCTCCCCCTCCTTAGAGTGAACGATTCCGAGCACATCGGCAGCAGTCATTTTCGTCGGTACCAACGCAGTTGGATGCGGCATGACCGAGCCAATCACTTGGTTTTTCACCAGATACTGGGTTGTTTTGCCTAGATTGGCTATCAACACGTAAAACGGATTATCCGGTTCCACCTGGACCACTCCATTAGCAATGGCAAGAGAGTATTTATCATACAACGACGGCAATGGCTGGACGATTCGTAAACCGTGTTGACGGGAATTCACCTGTACCCAGACTTCAGACTCTGGAGGCACGCGTGTCGCGGAGGCAACACGAAGCTTCGTGGATTCCCAAGAACTCGGTGGTGCTTCCTGCGCCGCAGGTAGAGGTACATGCTTCTTGGAGGCAAGCCTCAAATGACGACGAACAATTGGCACGGACGATCCATCTTCCATTTCAACACGCCTCTGGCGGGGCCTAATGGCATCCACAAAGCGGTCGCAAAAGTCACAACCCAAAATGACTGGGGCGGCCAGGGACCGACAAACGACAAAGTCGAGCTTCACCACGCATGAGCCCAAGCGGATTACCAACTCGATGTATCCTACCGTTGACAACGGGTTGTTATTCGCGTCAGCGACGTCAGTAATGTCGCCACGGCGAATGTGTGACCGCAAGGCGGGTGGCAATGCTGTCTCAACAATGAAGTTCGGACCTGCGCCTGTATCTAACACAGTGAGATAACGCACCATAAACTGAGGTGAAAGGCCAAGGTCCGCATAGACCTTGTAATTGCGTTTGGCTATCACCATAACTCTATCCGGGAACCGGTTATTTCTTACCCGTATCCACGGTCGACGAAGAACACCAAGGTGTTCTGAGTTCACGTCTTCGACGGCCTGTTTCCTCGAGAGGATTCGGACCTGGGAGCGAGGCAGGGACGCCTCGGCTGCCTTCAGTCTCAACTCTGAGGGCGCCTCTCCAAGAGAGGAGACTCCCACAATTAGTTTTTCTGAGCAAATTCCGCCTGAGGCGTGTGCTCAGTGTTCTGAACCATTGATGCCTGGAAACCAGCCGCAGAAACGTCCGCAGTAGTGGTTGAATTTCTCTCGAGAGGGGTACGGGGGTGAGAAGTCACCATGTTCTGGGCAATCGGAGCCGCAATTGTGCGTGGAATATTCATCTTCGCGCGAATGTACGATGCCATCGGAACAGAAGCCTTCTCCTCAGGTGAGAGGGATTCGTAGTTGGCAATGACTTGTGCCCATTCACGCATGGTTAAAGCACACTGCGGAGAAGTATGCCCTCGCGTATAGCAGAGGTGACAGATCAATCCAACAATGGCATTGACGTTCCGAGTATTCGAGAATCGCACCGCTGGGCGGGAAACTTGCCAGCCAGGCCGTGAAGCCCGGGTTCAACCGTTCTCATATGACAGTCGGGGCGGTCGAACTCGGTTCGAATCTGCATACAGCAGTGTATTGTCCGGAGCCGTTTGAAACGAAGCATCCGTGGTTGAGGGAAGCTCCGTTGTCGGGATTGAAAGCACGTCGCTACGGGCAAAGTGCACCTGATCATACTCCTTACTGGAGTGTTCCTCAGCCAGCATTGACGCCGAAGGGGTTCCCGATTCCAACATCGACGCTTTAGCAGACTTCAACCGTGTACCCAGGACTCGTGCGCGTAGCGCATCACCTTCTGCGCGTGCATACTGCACTGGTCCCAAGTACCTAATCTTACGGTTCTCTTCACGGCGACGGCCCACTAGGGTCCGTATAGCCGGGTCTAGTCCATCAACGAACATGGTACAACGCTCTTGAGCGGAATAAACATTGCCACAACGGTGGAAAGCCTTATTCAGGTACACCGAGTAATCGGTTTCCGTTTCGCCGGGGCGTTGTTTGGTGTCCCTCAGAGCGAGGATAGCCGACTGGATGGCGGTACCAGTGGCATAGGACCTCAGTAGATACTGAACTGCTTCAGGCCAGCAAGTAACCTTTCCTTCATAGGCGCGCGATGAACCTCTTACAGATTTGTACTGATCTTCCGCAAGTCCGCGTAGAAAATAAGGCAGCGCGACAAACGCCTGTCCTTCATTCATCCCAAGGATGTCGGCTTCCGCTACAAAGCGTGATAGAAAATCCAACACCAAGATGGGATCATCGCCTGTAAACAGTTGATTACGGAGCGACAGCTGCATCCGTTTGATACAGTCTTTGACCTTTCCCGTCCCACGGGGAGTTCTATCCAGTGAGGAGTCCTCCAAACGGTAATACCGGTATGACAACAGCTTCTTGTAGAGCAGATTGGTAGGCTTCAACTCTTTTAATCCGGAGTGCTTCCTTCCCTTCGAGCGGGCGCGTATCACACCTTGGGTGGCTGATGACCGCTTTGAGCGTGACGAACGCTCACGAGGGGCTTCTTCTACCGACGAGTCGGACGAATCAGACGCGGTTGACCGGCGAGAAGAAAGAGAAGATGCTGACGAATCAGAGTCGTAGTTCTTCCGCTCTTTGCGTGCTTTGGATCCACTGACCTTCTCGTCACGGTGTGAAACAGCAACCGGCTCAGCCGTGCGATTGGCTCCAACCAGGACGGTTTGTTCCACCGTTTCTAAACGGGCGCGGAGGCGAGTAAACTTCTCAGCCACGTCCTCCACGAAATTAGCGGGTCCTCCGAAAGCTTCCAAGAGGGAGTTGACATCACCACGAAATACGCGGAGATCCTCAGAAAAGTCCTGCAAAGCAGTGTCATCCACCTTCTTTCGAAGTAGCGACAACTCCTTAGCAAGGGTAGCACGGGCAGCCCGCGTGGAGCGGAGCTGCTCTTCCACAGTTAAGTGGGGGGGTGTCATTGACAGTAGCCCTCAGAGGTGCCTCAGGGGCGGGACCAGCAACGGCAGGAGCCGGTCCATCACCTCGATGAGGGTTGATAAACGACGTGGACGGAAGTCGAGTGGTGGTCGGCACAGCTTCAGTAGCCGGCATCCCTTCGGTCCGGGACCGTGAACGGGTGGAAATCCGTGACGGAAGTGGCGGATCCGATCTTCCAGTCTGACTGCGTGTCTTCGGACGATCTGAAAGAGTCATGACAAGAACAACCGTACAACGGGATAATCGACAGCCAATTGGCTGGGACTTCCAATGAACTTCCAAATGGAGACAAGGGCAAAAGAACTAACCTCGCCACGAGTGAATTCACGAGAGAATCTTCCGACAAAACTAGTCGTTCTAAGTCGGGAGACCACTTGTGGAGCAACGTCTTTGGCGGGAAAAGCGCAGGCTCACGAAGACGTTCGGAATCTTGCCCTCGACAGGGCAGCACAGCGAACGGAGCACTCCGGGAATGACACAGCTAAGCCGGATGTAAATCCGAGGTCAAACCGTCACGGCAAGCGTCGGAGCGTTAGGCTGATTAGTAGTCGGTAGAGATCCACGTGTTCACACGGTCACGAGATGACTCCTCGAAAGAGAGTAGCACGGCAACGGCAAGGTGTGGGAAACAGGCCACTGCGAACAAGGCAAAAAGGCAAACCCAAATAGGGGAGAAAGCAGACCACCAGAGTGGGGAAAAGAGAGAGAGAATAAAGCAAATCCAATACAGGGGCGAGTATACGACAATAGGTCGGAACGAGACACACAAATAGTGGTTATACTCTGAGCGCCACAAGGGTGGGTGACTATACGTGAACAACGCAGTCGTCAGTCCACTTGGAGATGAACAATCCGCGAAGGCGTGATAGTTAGAGCCAGAAGCCCTTGCTTGGCAAGCGGCAGTTTACTTGGGGGAGCGGTGCTCAGCCCTTTAAGTACTGAGCTCGGCGCACCACTGACAGTGGGTGCGCCGGGCAAAATAATCTATAAAATATCTAAGTAAATACAGCAATGCTGGATGCACTGCCTCTGGCATATCCGTGCTACACGTGTGCTATTCACACCCGCTAAGCGGCGCCTCGAGCCGTGCAATCCACGTGTAGATGTGTGGAAATTACCTCAGCGAGGCGACACGCTAATAGCGGTGTAGCTCATATATATCTACTAACGCATGATGCGGAAATTAACTAAGTACCTCAAATCGCCTCCAAGGAGTGTTTTCCTTCAGTGCTCCAGATTGAGCTTCATTAACTCCTCAACAGGGTTCGTCTGTTCAGTGCCAGGTGGCAACGGCTTAACCTCAAAAGGTGCTGGGGTGTCTGAACCCGAGTTCTTCTGGGTATCATCCGTATCGGCTTCAAGTGACTCATTCCGTATTTCGGCGAATTCGGCGGCCTCCTCCCCCTCCTTAGGGTCAGATACACCGAGCACGGTTCCAATCGGAATCTTCGTGGGTATCATTGCAGCGGGGTACGGTAGTACCGTGCCAATTACTTGGTTCTTTGTTAACCATTGTTAGGTTTTGCCAAGATTGGCGACGAAAACCTTAAAGGCTTCATCCGGTTGAATCGTTACGACTCCATTAGCCAAAGCGATCTGGCGCTCTTCATATAGTGCCGGTGACAACTGCACTGTGTGTAGACCAAACTGTTTGGTGACGACTTCGACCCACACCTGGGACTCCGGCGGAAGGTGCACAGATTTGAGCACGTTCAACTTCGTTGATGCCACTGTGCCTTTGATAGGCTGATGTGCAACCGCAAGCGGTACGTGTTTCCCCGTAGCGGCTCGCTGAGGTCTCCGGATAATCGGAATTATTGAACCGTCTTCCATTTCTATGGTACGCTTCCGAGGACGGATATCTTCCACAAACCTGTCACAGAAATCACAACCCAGTATAACTGGTGCGGCTAGCGAATCGCAAACGACGAAATCTACCTTCAAGAGGTGCCTTCCTAATCTTACCAAGAGCGAAATGTAACCAGCCGTACTGATCGGATTGTTGTTGGCATCCGAAATATCCATTGATGGACCGTAACGAACACGTTCCTGAAGAGCAGGCTGTATCAGTTTCCTGTGAATAAAGTTAGGAGCAGCGCCTGTGTCTAGGACCGACAACTGACGAACCACAAAATTTCTGAAAGGCCAAGATCGGCCTAAACTTTATAATTCCGCTTGGCCATGACCAGGATTCTATCCGGGAGACGGGGATTACGGGCCCGTATCCACGGTCGACAAAAAACACAAAAGTGTTCCGAATCCACGTCGGTGGCTGCCATTTTCCTTGATAGGATCGTAACAGTCGGAGAGCGAAGCGGAGGCGCCTCGAGCGTCTTCTGCTTCGACTTGGAAGACGCCTCTCCCATCGGGGAGACTCCCATATTTAGTTTTTCGAAGATGGAACCGCCTGATGCGGGCGATTCCCTCCGCGGGAGCTGCCTGATTCCCGTTTACCGGTTCGCGACGCTGAGCCTGAAGGTTATTCTGCCCGAAGACAAGGTTACCATGCATGGTTCCAGCAGCTCCCTGAAGGGCCAACGAATGCTTAGCGCCTTCAAAGGATGTTCTGGGGACCCGTGCCTGTTCTTCGGGCGTCAGAGACTCGAACTGAGTGACGATCTTCAACCTATCCCGTGCCGGGACCGTGCACTGCGGTGAGATATGACCAAATTCATAACATTCGTAGCAGATCACTGCGATTGAACCATCGATGGGACGCGCTATAACACGACCCTGCTGGGTGCTATCCCTCCATCCTGGGCGAGTTGTCCTCATCATGCGACCTCCATAGGATATCGGTGCTGCTGGAACTCGGCGGTTCTGAGCATACAGGGCCGGATCGCACTCCGTAGACGGCACCGTGGTTGACGGCAATTCCGAGGGGGCAATTGAAGTGCCGATAGAACTCGGATTACTACCTATGAGGTGCACATTATCCATGTGCACACTGGCTTCATTCCCATATGAAAGGGCCAGAGAAGAGTCAGAATTGTTGGCGAACAATACCTTACGAGGCTTCGATTTGGAGAGACGCCGAGCTCGGAGCGTATCCCCTTCAGCCTGGGCGTACTGTACCAATTCCAAATAGTTTATCTTCCGATTCTTTTCCCGATAACGGGCTACAAGTGCCCGAATCGCGGGATTCAACACATCGACAAACATCGCACATCTCTCCTGTGAAGGATGAACATTACCACAGCGGTGGAGAGCCTTATTCAGGCGCGTTGAATAAGCCGTTTCCGTTTCTTCCGGACGTTGCTTCAGTTCCCTAAGGGCCGACGTAGCCTGCTGAATGGCATGACCAGTAGCGTATGACCTTAAGAGGTAATGAACCGCTTCGGGCCAACAAGTAACGCCGCCTTCCGAGGCTCTTGACGATCCAAGGATGGAATGAAAATGGTCTTCAGCCTGACCTTTCAGGTAATAAGGGAGGGCAATGTACGCCTGTCCCTCCGTCATTCCGAGAATATCGGCTTCATGAACGAACCTAGAGAGAAAATCCAGCACCCGGATGGGGTCTTCTCCTGTAAACTCGCGATTCTTGAGTGTCACGCTGAGCTTACGGATGTGCGCCCTCACCTTTTTGGTACTTCTAGAGGTTCTCTTCCCTTCGGACTTCTGTAACCGATAGTATCGGTACGATAACAACTTCCGATAAAGCGGATTCGTAGGCTTCAACTCCTTAAGACCAGGACACTTAGCTCCCTTCTCCCGGGTACGAATTGCACCTTGAGAGGTGAACGTGGCCCTTGAACGGGACGATCGAGAGTGTCGACGACGACTACCTTCCGAGGCAACGGACGATGACGACGAAGACGACGATGACGAGCTGTCCGAGCTGTCAGAGTCAGAGTCAGAGTCAGACGAATCCACGTGGTGGCGAAACTCTTTTGGGGACTTGCGATGGCTCTTCTTATCAGAGTGATGCACGAAATCTTTCGAAACAGACTCCTCCCGTGGAGGGGGGGACTTCTGCTTCTTCATCCATCCTAATAATGGCTTCGAGGGTACCCAGACGAGCGTGAATTCGATCCGTTGTGGCACGGAACTCTTCCACTGTCCTATGATAGGCATCCACGAAACCCTGTGGGGAACCAAAGCACTCCAGAATTGAGTTCATTTCCTGTCTCAGGAGCTGGATTTCTCCCGAAACATCTCTCATTTGAGCGTCTTTCACTTCCTCGCGAATCGATTCGACCTCCTTTTTGAGTGCAGCTTGAGAGCTAGCTCTCACCGCGCTCTGGGCCTCAAGCATGCGAACTTGAGTATCCAATTCGGATAATACTGCGTCACTTGCCGCAGCAGCGGATAAGGGTCCTTCCAGAGCAGCGGAAGGGGGCCCGGCCACTGGGGCATCAGATGTCTTCGACGGTTGTTTCCGGCTCCCGGATTTATTCTCCTTCACCGGTAGCGGTTCAGGAACTGACCGCGCTTGCGGGGGTAAACCAGAACCGACAGAACGGGCCTTGGACGGACTTGGCCGTTTTCCGGATCCCATTTCAGTGACAGAAATAAACCCAAGCGGGGAAAAAACTTCAAAAACAACAACAAACTTCTAGTTTCGAAATCTTATGAGTACTACTTCAATTAAACTTCCTTTTCAGGCTCTAGTCCACTAGACTCTTCTAGGTCGGGAGACCAGAATGTAGAGCAAACCCCAAAGAGGGTACGTGTCCACCAGGGTGTCCGAGTCCTGCTCCCACAAAAAAGGGAACTCAGAAGTAGAGCCCTCTACCCGTGCGCGTGCCGCGTGGCAGCCGGGTGTAAACCGGAGACGGTACTGTAATAACCTGCAGAGGAAAAGAAGAGCGTGGGCATAAAGAGAAATAACCGACGACGGATCAAGAGAGAACGAGTCTAGAAGTGGAGCGAACGGTGCCGTAAGACGGTGTAATGCTCCTAAAGAAAACCACACGAGCGAAGCTACGGCCCGTGCCAACGGCGGGAACAGGGCCGATAGCGGAACGAGACACACACACGAGTGTCCAAATATAACTCTGTACCTAGGCGAAAGCGAGACCTGCACCAGAAAAACGATGAACTGAACAAAGATCCGGTACCTCGGCGAACGACAACAAATACAACCTGATACTGGGGTAATTAGCCAAACAAGCCAGAAACTGGTAGTAAAGAACTTCCTTAGGGACCCTGAAGGGTGATTGTACCGAGACCAGTCGTGGTTACTCTCCTTAGAGGAGTCGTGAACCTACGTAGGCAGTAGCAACCATGGCCCAGCCTTCGGGATGAAGACCACGTACTTCAAGAAGAAGATACGACTCAGGTGAGTTTTACTTAGTGGCTCCAGGGCGAGATCGCCCGAGCATATATACTATCTACTGTATCTAGGGCTGCGCACTCCCACGAGGGCTCTACACGTGGACAACCCAGTGTCAGGGTGCCACAGTATCTACCCAGCGGGTGTGACGCCAAATATTTGGACAAATATGCCACAAGGCCCTACTGTACACCTATTTCATAGGTTCTATCCCCGATTCACCTAACAAGGTACGTCCCAACAATATTTCCAATTTCACCCGAAACGGGGTCCATATTCATAGTCTGACACGTCAGGGCTCAATGGATAGAGTACCATTATGAGAACCTTTATTGTGCAGACATCGGATTGCCATTGCACCACAATATTTGCTGGAGAACCAGGTCAATAGCCGCACATCCCGTTGATATGTACAGATTTCTTCGTTCGTTCAACTTCCGAGCTCTTACAACCTTTCCCGCCGTGATTCGAGTATCGTTTACGAACGCCGAGTCTCCTAATATCGCATATCCCGCCGGCTTGTTGCAGTCAGAAATTAATTTGGGCCAGTATAATCCAGATATGTACGCTAGTTTGCTATCATGGTAACTTCCAGGATAACTGAAAGCTGTATGTATTACTTCACCTTTGAAATTCCAGACTAACAGATTGGTTGCTTCAACCCGTTGTGTCGTTGCGTTATAGAATGCGTTTTGCGTGTCGGGATCGCAGAAGTTTGGGACATCCAGTCGAAAGCCGTCACTTACACAAAAAACTTCACGAAACACATATCTATGGATTCTATTCTTCTCCAATAGTGCATAAATTCTCCCATTTCTGGTTCTGTCAGCCATTTTATTCTAAATTTTGGATGAACAATTTCTTGCGTTACATTCCAAAGAACTTCAACCGCGTAATCGAACCACTTGGACAAAAAAGATGGTTTTATTCCGAATATTTGGCAGAGAGCATATTCTACATATTTTGTCTTCATGTACCACAGAGCAGGGTCTAACAAATCTTCAGTATGCAATATTGCTTTTCTTTCTCACGTGATGTTTGATGTTCGAAACGGAAAACCATGTCTAGTTTCTGAACGTGTTGGAGAGAACCAAGAGAGTAAATCATCAAAGAGGGCTGCTTTGTTCAAATTTGCTGCAACAATATAGTCGGCATCTGATCTACATAGAAACAGACGCCGCCATGATGTGGTGTGAAAAATCAAGCGTACAATCTAAGAGCGCAGGAACGTCAGGTACTTTTTATTTTTTCTTTTAATTATTGTGTGTTTTCGGTTTTTGTCTTTACGGTGACGGACAAGAAGAAGTGTGATTATACAGGCTGCCTGGAGCAAAACAAGATAAATTTGTGTTGAGCGTGGCATGAGATGAAGGTGTTTTGTGACAGCAGGAGTGAAAGCTTGTTTATATGCTTTGTATGTTGTTATGTGTTTTAGAAATAAAGATACGTTTTACTTACACGAAAGCTCGTTGTTAGATTTTGCCTCTGGACGGGGCGCCGCTGATTCCGTCTACGTGTAGACGCCAAGTTTTTGCCAACAAGAACGTCTACGTGCGCGCTTTTGATTTGTTCGTCAACTTGACGTCAGGGACTCTTGGGATTTTCGGACGGACCCAGTGCAAACGCCGTCCTAAAACAATTGTTTTGATTGATTTTTTTAGGGAAATCGGACTAAACGACAACACTTTTATGGTGGATCCCTGGGCTTTGGGCAGATTTCGCTACACGTGTGCCTCTGTCATGTCCTGTAGCGCCCCGCACGGACCAACCAGTTCTGGAGTATAGGCTTTGCGCATACGGGTGGGGATGCCCTAAATTTTGAACATGATTGGGTGTCGACTGAAAGTTTTGGTTGTCAGTTTGCCAAGTGTTTGCTTCGCGTATGTTTACCATGGTAGACATAAGAACGTTGATTCGAGCATTTAAATGATACGCTTTTGCACTCGTGTTCGTGTTGTAACATCAAAAAAATGCATTATCCATCTTAGTTCTTGATTTTTTTTCTTTGAAAACTATTCGCTACACATCAGTGATGTCTACTTGTGTGGACGTAAAAACTTTGCGTTGAAAGGGCTAACGTCTACCCTTGGTAAGACTAAGACCAATCTCGCACCGCACCCAAGTCATTCACGTTCTGTTCGCAGCACTCGTTGTACCGCCATCGATCACCGTTTATTCATCCTCCCGTCGTTTGCGTACCGACAAAACCATGGCAGAGGTTGTAGCAGCATCCGTCGGAGTAGTGGGCGCTTTGGTGTCTTTCTGTGACAAGGTTCCTGCTTTCGTAAACCGCTTGCGCGAACGCCAGGACCTCACCAGCGACAACCGCACCAAGCTGGATCTACTTCAACGCCATGTAGCAGGTATTCGACGTCTGACCCCCACGCTGGAATCAGTTGTTGCCGATGACCCCATAATGGACACCATACTACACGCGCATCTCACAACCTTGGAGGAGGACTTTAAGGCACTCGAGAAGTGGCAGTCGCGAATAGCATCTGCCAAGTACACCGGTCGCGTCAATCGCATGAAGCAAATCTTAGATCGGTGTGAACAAAATGTGAACAAGTGCTTCGAGTTTCTAAGCGAAAAAGTTGCATCGGTGTCCAGAGAGCTTCAACAACAGTCCATGAACCATGCTTTCGTTCCCCATTGTAATGTGCCTCCGAACCCACCACGACTCGTATTGGATTATCGCTCTACTTCAACATGCGAAGGCAAGCTGAAGGCTGCTGTATTGCAGGAAGGTAATTCCAGGATAGTTGGAGTGGTAGCCGTCGGGATGGGCGGTGTTGGTAAGACATGTGCACTGCGAGGCCTGGCTGGGGTTCAAGATATCAAGCGAAAGTTTACTGGAGGTGTGCTGTACATTCAACTAGGAAACCATGCTACGTTATCACAAGTCATAACAGGAATTGCTAAATTGGTGCAACTTACTGGCAATTCATCTCTGGCCGAAACGTTAAAGGGGTCGAAAGAGTTACAGGAAGCTGTAGAAGCTGCGTCGACTTGGTTCAAAAACCAAACATGCCTCTTACTCGTCGATGACATATGGCTGGTTAACGGCATTTCTACGACAGTGCCGAGGGTTCTGGCAACACTATTGAGTGGAAGCAGTCGCCTGGTGTATACAACAAGATCTCAGAAGCTCACGGATGCATGCGACAAATACATTGAGTTTAAAGCGCAGGAAACGTACAGCGACAAAGCGCGAGAAATGTTGATGGAACATGCGAACTTCGATTGGAAAGAGTCCTTGGCCCAAAGGAATGAAGAAGCAGTAAGGGGTTTGCTCCGCATCTGCAATGGGCTTCCGGTGGCACTGGGAGTTGTGGGCGAGACGGTGCGAAGGGAGAGCAGGCAATTCAAGGATGACGTTGCACGCTCTTGGGAGCATGTGTACCATCGGATTCTTACTAAGGAACAAAGTATAGCGGATGGTGATGCAGAAGCCTACGGTCCGGTCAGGATGATTGTAGATTCGTCGTTGGACTTTTTGCAGTCTGATCGCGATGACATTTCTTTCGACGAGATGTTTCGCGCTTTGTGTGTTGTTGAGAAGCAGCAGAGGGTGCCGATACACATGTTACGAAACTTGTGGGGATTTTCCGATCTAGAGACAACTGATGAAGTTGTGAAGGCGTTCGATGAGGTGAATCTTGTACGCAAGTTTAGGCTCAACTCACAGGTACTGGTTCAGTTGCATGATGTCATCCTCGATATTGCACTTCGAAAAGCCTCGGAAAGGTACGAGGTGAAGACATGCTGGCGATCACTGGTTGATAACTACATCGTGCACGAAAAGAGGGTGCACGAAGAAGCACAAAAAGCGGAAGTGAAGGCACCATCGGAAGAAGAAGTTGTTGAGTCGCTTTCGAGAGAGGAGAGTGGTTTGAAGCGTTGGTATCCCGAAAATTGTTGCTACAACGTGAGCGGAAGCATTGATGAGAGCGGCGAGCAGCAAGCGAAAGAAGTTGAACCAGGGGCAGAGATCGAGAACGGAAAGTGGGAATGGTGGTATTTGCCAGATGACGATTATATCCACGACAACGTGTGTCGGGCACTCCGGGGTGCGAGATACGAGAAGCAGCTTTTGTGGCTGTTATTGCAGCCGGAATGGATAGTGGGTCGTTTGGTAAAGAACGGAATTTCGGCAGTGGAACGCGATTTGAGTGTGGGAAAGAAGGTTGCGGAAGTTCATGAAGGTGGGAATGATGAGTTGGTGAGGCACATGGAGATGGTTCGGAGAGCGGCTCGCATGGGTTGCACTTTTGTGTTGAAGAACAATACGGTGAGAGAGGGTTGGTTTCAGATGCATGGAAGACTGTTGAGCTTCTCGACAGTGTGCGAGACAACGAAGCTGTTTGTTGCAGAGATGGAAGCACGTGCACCGAAGCCATGGGCGAAGGCGTCGGTGGGATTTTTGCAAAGGGCAAGTACGACTTCGTTGGACATTGTTAAAGTTCATGGCTTTGCGTATTCAGTTCAAATGGATGAAGAGAGGCTTTCGTGTTGCTGGGTCAACGGAACAATAGTCGGAGTTACACAGTACAACTTTGCAAGCGGTTTCTCCGAAACACAACGACAGGAGTGCGACGAAATTAGCATGGACATGAATACCTATCTGATGCAGAACTGTGTTGAGTTATCCTCGAATTTGAAGATAGTGGTGATCGGACTTCCGCATGGGGCGATATGGATATGGAATACGGAAACGGGGCAGACAACGCAGAGTCGTAGCTGTCACGATGGTGGGGTAATCTGCGTTGCTGTCAGTGACGATGGCAGTTTGATAGCGTCGGGTTCCGAGGACAAAACTGTTCGTGTATGGGAAGCCAGCAGCGGATCATCTGTGGGACCCATAAAGCAGTCGCGTGCTTTTTGGGCGCAATGGAGGCGAGCGAGAAAAACAAAGAAGTCATATTGTGATATCTGTAGTGTGGGACACGCACTTGTTGGTCACACGGGTACCATTGACTGCGTTGCGTGGAGCAGCGACGGGAGGCGTGTTGCGTCTGGCTCGAGGGACGGCACGATTCGTGTGTGGAATGTGGAGAGCAGAGAAGGTGTGGGGCAGGCGCTGGTTGGACACACTGACGATGTGAATTGTGTGGCGTGG
This sequence comes from Gracilaria gracilis, assembly GCA_030374805.1. Classification (NCBI taxonomy): domain Eukaryota; phylum Rhodophyta; class Florideophyceae; order Gracilariales; family Gracilariaceae; genus Gracilaria; species Gracilaria gracilis. Next base: position 13,584 of record JARGSG010000077.1, read on the forward strand.
AGTGTGGACGGAACGCGAATTGTATCCGGCTCGAATGACAGAAGCGTGCGCGTGTGGGATGTGGAAGGCGGACAGCAAGTGGGAGCGGCGCTGGTTGGGCACGGCGGCTGGGTGCTTTGCGCTTCATGGAGCGCGGACGGCACACGTGTTGTGTCCGGCTCGAAGGACGGCTCCGTGCGCGTTTGGGACGTGAGCAGCGGACAGATTCTTGGACAGCCGCTCGTTGGTCACACGGCTGATGTGTATTGTGTGAGGTGGAACGGAAACGGAAGCCAAATTGTGTCCGGGTCAAATGACTGGAGCGCGCGAGTGTGGGCTCCGGGTGACAGCGGAGAGGGCGTTGCTCAGGCGCAGTGCGGACACACAGCTGCGGTGCGTTGCGTTGCGCCGAACCGAAACGAGACGCGCGCGTTGAGCGGTTCCAACGACTGCACGCTTCGCATGTGGGATGTGCGAAGCGGAGCGGCGGTGGGAGAGGCGTTTGTTGGGCACACCGCTGCGGTGCTTTGTGTTGCGTGGAGCGCGGACGAGCGGCGGTTTGCGTCGGGCGGCGCGGACGGGAGCGTGCGCGTGTGGGACGCTGACAGCGGCCGAGCGGTGGGGGAGCCGCTCGTTGGGCACACCAACTTTGTGCGTTGCGTAGCTTGGAGCGCCGATGGAAAACGCGTGGCGTCGGGCGGAGTTGACAACAGCGTGCGACTGTGGGATGTGCACAGCGGGCAAGCGCTGGGAGCGCCGCTGATTGGTCACGAGCACTGGGTGCGCAGTGTGGCGTGGAGCGCGGATGGGACGCAGGTGGTGTCCGGCTCAGCAGACCACACGGTGCGCGTGTGGACGGTGCACAGCGAGCGGCGTTTGACACACACAATGTCGGCTCACGACGACGACGTATACTGCGCGGCGTGGAGCCACGACGGCAAGTGGGTAGTGTCCGGGTCGAGGGACACAACTGTTCGCGTGTGGAATATGGCGAACGGAGAGGAGGTAGCGCGGCCGCTGCAGCACGACGCGGCCGTCGTGGAGGTGGGCCTGAACGAGGACGGGTCGTACGTTGTGTCGCGGGAGGGGGGGACAGGAAAGGGAAGGATTTGGAGCGTGGGCGACGGTGCGTGCGTTGCGACGAGTGACGACGAGGCGTGGGGCGCCAAGCTGCACGCGCTGCAGCAGCAGCGCCTTTCCACCTCCAGGAACGTCGAGGGCTGGAGCGGGAGCAGTGCAGTGACGCATCGGCAGGCAGACGGCAGCGACGTGCGGCTCGGAACGAGCGACGGCTTCGTGGATCGCTTCGGTGAGCTGTGGTACTCGGACTCCGAATTTGGGCACTGCAGAATGGAGTGAATTGGGCGCAGAATAATTATTAGGCAAATATACGTTCTCCTCGACGGTCTCGATACAGTTATCGCACGAGCTTCAGTGATGGATTCCATATTCATACTGCGCGCAGTGGAGGAGGGATGGTTCACAAGCAACAACAGATGGCACAGAGGTCTACCCGGGCGCTCTCTGTCCGGGAGCTCCAGGGGTAATCGATGTGCCTTTAATAGGGATACTTGGCGACCTTTAGGCTAATGCTGACGTATAACTATCTTGATAAATCGATGTTAAGTTGTACGTCAGCGAGCGTGTTCGCACGTGGACCGTACGTGGTTGTACGCTTCCAACACACCCCCCGTCGCGCTAGTAACCTATATCATTAAAACATTACCTTATTGCCAAGATTCGTGGTCGTGGCTGACGCCCTTCGAGGCATCTATATCCCAGATCCCTTTGCCGAACATGTCGTTCATGTGGGCAGAATGGTTGACGCTACGTTTCGTTAGTGCATCAGCCATGTTCACATTACCAGGAATCCAGGTTATGAGGTCGAGTTCACCTGATTCGAATGAATCTCGAATCATTGTGACTATCTTCCGTAAGCGGAATTCGCGACATTCATGCAGTGTGGTGATCGTATCGAACAATGCCTTAGAGTCGACCATAATGTGATGCCCAAAGTCGATGTGCGGAAATATGTTGCGAATAGTCTGCTTCATGTCACATCCGCGATCCTCAGCCTCCGAGCATGCCAATATCTCTGCCCCGAATGAAGAGTAAGTAACTCTTTTCTGCTTTGTGCTCGACCAGTAGATAGGGTGAAAGATTGGTTCCTCGTTGAGTGCGGCGATGAACTTCGTGCCACAGATAATACCGGTTTGCCCATAAGCGTTCTCGTTGTTGGCGTGAGATGCATCTGACAAACTGACTAGCTTCGCGAAGGTTACGCCCATTGGTCGGATAAATTTGATTCGCGGACTCAGCTGGCATATTTCTTGTAGCATGGCGTTCGCGTCGACCAAGTGCTTGATTCGTAGGTTTCCGAGCTCCTGTTGCATCCTCGAGGTGACGTATGATGCTTGTGGAAGTACGGCTGAGCCCAAGTACATGAGCGTGCCTGCCAGGGATCGATATGCGTTCGTTTCTTCGTCGGTAGCTCGATCCTCTCTCTGTCTCCTTCGCGCACGTGAGAGTTCGATGGGTTGTAGTCGATCCATATACTCAGTCATTGACAGGGTTACATTCCGTTCCTCGTCCTCGATTATGGCGCAGCCTGCAAATGACAACTTGTTGGCGACCCGAATCTTTCCTACTTCGAATTCACCTTGAAGTTGGTGCATAAATTCGGCGATGCATCTTTCAGTCCCGGAGACGAGCAGATCGTCTACGATCTTCGCTATGGCCAGGGTGATGTTTCCATCTGTGTTCCGTTTCAGGAAGAGTTGATTGATCCCATCGACCCTAGATAAGCTCTGTTCCTCGAGCATCCAAGTTTCGATGCGCTTAGCCCATTGCCTGCCTGCTTCGACGATCCCATACGGCAGCTTGGTAAGTTTCCAGAGGACGTAACGTTTCGTTTTGAACTCGGGGGCTGGCCTGACGTATATCTCTCTTTGAATGGGTCCACTCTGTAGAAATGCTCCCTTGATATCTGCTACGCCGAATGTGAAACCTAAACATAACGCGATACTGATCAGAAGCCGGACTATAGTCATGTCTGCGTTGGAACAATCCTTTCGGATTACGTCTTTGAGATCGTCTCTGTTACCATGAGTAACGAGCCGCGCTTTCATCTTGAGATGTCCCTCTTCGTCCCTCTTCACTTTGTAGACGGTATGTGACGAGATGATGTTGGCTCTCCTCGGTACATCTGCTTCGTTGATCTCTTCGTATGCTTCGATCCAGTTGTCATGGTGCTCTCTCTCGACAGCCTTCTTCAGTATCCAGGGCGGTGCGAACTGCACCTCGCGTGAGGTCACTTGACGTGATCCGATGACCTTCCGGATCTCCTTCAGGACTTCTTGTTCTCTTGACTCTATAGTTCTAGAGCTCCTCATCTCCGGTTCGCGCATCAGCTCGTTCGTGTATTCTCCCATGTCTTTAAAGACGCGCTCCTCATCCATCGCGTGAGAAGCCATCAGTGACGCAGAACCTGGCATTGTATGCTCTTCTTCGCTTTCACCTCCTGAAGACAGGGTGAGGTCGATGTAGTCTTCCATTAGTCCTTCGCTGAGCTCTCGTGCCAGAGTTGACGTGGGTCGCAGCCTGATGTCTTCGTATGCGATGCGTGATATCCTACCACCAGGAGTTCGGCTTACTTCGACGATGTGTTTACCCACCTTCACGACTGTAGCTTGGCGCCACTCGTCGGGAACGTTGTTGGCAGTCGTCTTGAAGTAGAAGAGTATTTCGTCTCCTGGTTTTATACATGAAGAATTGAGGTTAGAATGGTCGCGTGCTTTCATGGCCCTTTGTAGCGCTCTTGTCGCCGTCTGTTCGGTGTATGCTTTCATCAGCTCTTCCGTCACTAAGCGTCGTGGCGCGCCGAGGATGGAAGGGGCATATCCTTTCGCTAGTTCAAATGAACTCAAGACTTTGGACCCCGTGAAGCAGTTTGAGAGAAAAGTAGCTCTGGATAGAATGGTTCTGTCACTGCCCAACGTGTCATCCTTTTGCAACCTTTCGAGGATTCGTTTGATAACGCCATTCTTACGTTCGACGATCCCGGTCTTGTTATGTCGTCTTACTGGGCGGGCTTTAAATTGGATGTCTCTTCCGGATAGAAATTTGAGTATCTCCCGGCAGTTATATTCATCATCAGCTGACAATGAATCTGGGGCCCCGTGCCTATTGAGCCATTCGTTCTCGATAATCGCTATGGACGTGTGAGCTTCTCGATTGGACGCGATGGTTGTTTCAGAATATCCTGTACCGCAATCGACGATGTGCATGACTAGGTATTTCGACTTCCTGATGGTACAGAACGTGTAGTCGATCTGTATCTCTACGTTGAAAGCCTGATTGACGTGACTTATGGAGACCTTTCTCGTTGGCAGTGGCATTCCTGACTCAGCACATATAGGACAGTTATTCGTTATGCGTTGGACTTCTTTTCTCAATTCGGTGGAGGATTTCCCTGCTCGTTCACATAGAGCGATAATTTCGTCCGGAGGTGCGTGCGTGAGTCTGTGTAGCCTTTTAGCTAACGTCGTGGGTCTTATGCTTCCTGTGGTAGTGGCGAGCAGCGTGCCCATGGTTGGTGTCACGAGGATGTGCGCTCTGGCGTCGTATATGTTATTAGACCTTACATAGATCTCCAGGGTTCTTGGTTTCGCATCAGTCGGCCTATTGATGGTTATAGATGGGGGTTCGCTAGCGAAGTCCGTCACGCTATATCTTTTCACATCTAGCCCGATAGTGAGCGGTGAATCGTCATCAAATAGATCGAATGTTAATTCCAGGAGCTGGTTGTGGATGTCTTGTATAGAAAATGTCCAGGAGCATACAACCTTTTTAGAGTTGATGCAGTTATGTCCCCACCCTCGGCGGTACGTAGTTCTCGCCTTATAGGGTTCGAACTTTATGTTCAATGCTTCGCACAGTTGCATTGCGGAGATTACGCCACCTGAGGATATCGGACTTCCCTCGTCAAGTATGGGATTCGGATCGGTATCGGGTCTACCGGAATCCCTTACTGAAAAAACGGTTTTTTCTTATCCTTCTGGAATTTATCGTTTCGAGCTCGTTTGTCCGATGTGAAGAACTTCCTCTTTGGTTCCTGGTCATGCTTCTCTTCATCTATGTCCTTCTTTTTGGTGCCTTCTTCATTGGCGGAGCTTTTATGAGCGTTATAGCTCTTGTTCCCTTCGAATTCGCGTCTGCGTTTCTTGCCCTTCTTGTGGTGTTTGTTCGAGTTAAGGTAAGCACTCGTGGATGGCTGTGCCACAGTTGTATCTTGCCTAATCTCGTCGAGATCCTTCTCGTCCAGAGCTGCTTCTTCTAGGGCGCATACGGCATCCTGGAGTCCGATCCACGAACAGACATTCTCGCAGTCATTGTATCGTTCATGTTGCTTCATAGCCGATTCTATAGCGGTGATAGATTCTGAACATATCATCTTCGTAGTATCGTCCAGAGCACCCTTACTGGACGATGTCAGCACGTTCCTAATCTTATCCATACGTTCTTTCGAAAGTGTGATAACCGAAGTATCGCTTGTGGTCTTATTCTTAGCAGAGACTACCAAATTGGATATGATATTCGTGAACGTTTGTGAAGATAATCCAGCGTTGAGTAGCAATATGATTGCGAAGTTCTGACTATCACATGAGTCCTGGTCGGATTTCGTCAAGTTCAAGTAGGACAGGGCTGGCCCTGCGAATCGCTCGATGTAAGTCGAAACGGATTCTTTGCTCTTACGTTTGCAACTGGTGGCTTCTTTGTAGAGTCGGACGACTCTGCGTAGCCTGTCAACCGTAGAGTCCTTTGCGACGATATTGACTACCTTCTTGACCACTTCTATCTGGTTGAGCTCTTCATTGCTTGATAAAGGTGTTAATATGAGCTCGCCAGTTCTGACAGCTTTTTTGACCAGTTCCTTCTTTGAAAACTCCAGTGAACGATATAGTCTCATGCCCAAAGTAGCAGCGGCGCCTTTTGCCTTAGAGTCGCCGCCATTAGCGCAGGCCTGAAGGGTTTCAGCCCATTCATATACGGCCTCGCGCCACAGGAGCTTATCGGTATCAGGACGGAGTTTCGGAGGGATTAATATGTTGCTTGGAGAGAGATCCTCTCCTGGGCCCATAACTATCGCACGAGCTTCAGTGATGGATTCCATATTCATACTGCGCGCAGTGGAGGAGGGATGGTTCACAAGCAACAACAGATGGCACAGAGGTCTACCCGGGCGCTCTCTGTCCGGGAGCTCCAGGGGTAATCGATGTGCCTTTAATAGGGATACTTGGCGACCTTTAGGCTAATGCTGACGTATAACTATCTTGATAAATCGATGTTAAGTTGTACGTCAGCGAGCGTGTTCGCACGTGGACCGTACGTGGTTGTACGCTTCCAACAACAGTATCTACCATGCGTGCGTCTGTGGATGCACATCCACACTTCATCCATCCATCTAACCTCCCCGATATCATACATCTGACACCGCTCGGTCGCCGGTAGGGAGATAGTCAGCAAATGGGCGCTGTTGCAAGTGTGCTTCCCATTCCCACTTCCGCCATCCCGCTCCGTCTCCCACAATTTCAAGCAACAATTTCCATCGCTGCTGTGCTTATCGTCTCATTGTTGGCCTCCTCTGCTCATTGCTCATGCCGCCGTTCCAATGGCATATTTTGGCCCCATGCATTATGCTCTCGGTGGTGACCGCTTCTCTGCGCCCATGGTCGTGCATGCTTCTCAGCAGCTGACCTCTTGCATTGTGGAAATAACCCAATCTGCTATGAGAACTGCCTGGCTGGATCGGTCTCCATTCCGCGATGCAGTAGTTTTGCGACTAGTCCGGCCCGCCGCGATTGCTGTCAATACGAGTGCATTGTGGTTAGGAATAATAACTATTGCCTCAGCTCTTGCTTGGATGGAAGAGTCAGCCCGGGCACGTGTTCCTCGGTTGCGTAGAGCGTGCTGTTGCTGTGTCTACTATTCAAGTGGAAACGCAATACCCCAAAGGTTGTGCTCGGAGTCAACCGTCGTTGTTCGTCACCAAGTCAGTGGTCGGTCTTTGACAGAAGTGTAGTTGTTGCGCGCTATTGGCTTTTCGAAACAAGGCTCGTTCGTACAGAAGTTGGTTTAGAAACGTGAATCTCATTTGGGTCAGCACCGTTTTCTCAAAGTAAGCCATGTAGTTTTGTAACGGTGATAAAACTTCTTCCTATTACATTTAGAAAGCGAACAGTGCAACAAAGTAGAGCATTTTAGATAGCAGTGCTACGCTGTACCTTTTTTGCAGTAGTGCGTGGCACTAAACCTTGCGGGGGGAGTTTGTCCAGATCATGCACGATGCTTGGATTCATGAGGTGAACATCAGTCGGTTGGAGGATGTTCAAATCTCGTACCAGGAGCCTGGGGCAGCCCAATGGATGCGATCTTGAGAACGCTCAAGTGTTGTGAGATCTCACGATACAACGAAAATATCTCCTTCTTTTCGCTCCGAGTGCTGGCCAAGCTCGGTAGCAAAGTTGTGATTGTCATGGCGTATACGTCAGCGAATGGTAGATACTAACGGTACGCAAAGCTCGCAAGAAAGCATGAAGATCATCATTCAGGTTTTTAGAATGGCGCTACGGCTTTGGCCCATTCAAACACCACATCATGTACTGTATGTACTCTTTGGATGCAAGATTCCATGCATCCGAGCTACGTTGCCGCTACGAATCTCAAGAGAACCTGTCGCGCCCGAGATCGAAGGAGTGGAGCGAGCTCAACTTCTCAAATTGAATGGGTGTGTCTTCCATGATACGCTTCCGAAACATTTTGTGCTACAGCAGATAGGTGACAGCCGTGCTTCGGAAGTGGCCTGGTTTTGGAGTTGGTGCCAAAACACAAGACTATCAGGTACCGTTGCTACCGTTGGTGTATATACCTGTAGCAACACCAAGGCAAGATGACAAGTGTTTGTCTGTTGGCTGAAGTTTGTAAATATTGCCTGCCGCCACCTCAGGACAATATCACCCTCGTAGCCAGGTGATAATGTATACATAATGTATCGCACTCTCGTGCCAGTGATACGAGGGCTAACCCTTGTATACTTGATGGTTGCACTAAACTTCATTCTCTTTCTCTGTTCTTCTACTCGCGGTTGTGGCCAATCTTGTTATTGATAGATTTGTAGCCGATTGTCATCATGATCTTGATCGTTATAGCCGTTGCTTCGAATGGGAGCCAAGCTTCTGTTCATACCTTGTTCAATAGTACAGCGCCATGATCATGATGATCATGATGATCATCGTGCTATCCGAGCAACATTCAACGGCAATGAGCGCATTGTAACGACATTGACTGCTTTACAACGACATGGTTCGAATTATGATCTGCTAAGGTACCTCCAACGACATCATTCTATGTCTTGTCTAAACTACCGAAGGTACGTTTTTCCTTGCGGTCTTCAAGTGTTCAAAAGACTTCCCAACCCATTCATGGTCTGGAAAGCATCTCTTTTTCCTCGCCAACCGCCCCCGACGACATTCTCGATTTCTTCACTTTTGGCGTAATCGTTGAACCCAAGTTTCTCGTGACAATGTTCTGTGAATGCATCACTTGGCCATAGCTCTGCAAAGATTTTCACCAAAAACTATGATGAATCCATAGCAATCACCACAACCTGGATCCGCTCACTTGTGAAGCAACTTCTGCTTAACCACTACAGATTCAAATCGTACTTGGGATATCACAGTCCTCATTGTTTCTATCATGATGTTCTTGTTCTCATACCTCCAGACATGTGTATCATTGTGTATCGCCGCATGATGCTCTGTACATGTTCGATGAATGTAGAGGTGAGCTACTCGTTCAATGTAATGGCGACATTATGGAGAGGTCTTCAATGCATTGAACGATTTGCCAGCATCTCGTACACAGAATATTGAGGGCCATCGTTCAGGGAACTCAAAACAGGTTTACAATGTATTACATACAGTCAGTCAATGATTAAGAGTTGTCGTTACTTTCAATCTTCTGTTCTTCACCACTGCGTGTTGTTCTTCCTAATCTCCAGTAACCACAACGCATCATGGCTTCATCAACCACACTTACTCCTCGCTAATCGTCTCCACCACGATTTCAATTTCCTCACCGTTTGTGTACTGCTTGAAGCACCCTTTCTCGCACAGATCCTCATGAACAGCCTTTACCAGCCGAGACACATGCGTCCTGCCACTCCCCACATTCCCATACACCGGAAGAAGCACTGCACGCAACCTTTCGAGGAATTCATACAACTTTCACAACGTGGTGGTGCCCACCTCTTTCGAGCACCACGGAATCTGATTGCAATCGGGAATGCACAGACGTCATGGCCTCTACCACGTCGGTCTTTTTCCCACGTTTTTGAAAAGGCGACATGTGCCTCGAACAAATGTGTACATTATGCAACGGTATTTCCCTTGCCAGAATGGAAAGCACAACTTGTGTCTGGTTCTTAATAGTACTTAAGCTGAACAGACCATGGCTGTGTTCAACCATTTGGGAAGTGGGATACATGAACAACATGTTGCGTCTAACCTCTGTGTAGTACATCACCGAAGAAGATGAGGAAAGGCTTATTTTAAGCCAAGCTGTTAGCTGAATACTAAGATTCCGCAGCAGCTTCAGCGCTATGCGCGTTGTTCGGAGGTGATGAGGGATGGACTTGACGAATGAAAGGGCGTGAAAAGTCATCGCGAGAAAAGTAGGGACGACAAAGTTGACGAAGAGCTGAACCGAAAGTGATTTTGAGCAATCCGTAGTCGGAAACGTCGGGAAGAGTTCTTGAGAAAGCTTTAATCGTACGGTTAAAGAAACCTTCCGATGTAGTAGTAAACTTAAAGGAGCTTCTCGAAGAATGCCAGAAAAAGCAGGGGCGTATTTCTGACTGACTAAATGGGGGTACCCCAAAGTCACTAGTCATTAGTTTATTACGGCAGTCAGTCAGATTTTAGTCATGATCTAGTCATCAAGTATATCACAAGAACTGTAGCGCATTTGGCACCATTGGGAGCATCATCTCTTCTTGGATATATCTCGAGCAACTTTGAGAACAGTTTGACGAAAAGGCAGAGGCAGTCGGATGCAAAACAGTGCCTTGTTGGTTTGCTCACGGACAAGCTTTTTTGCAATAGCGCTTTCTCTGGGACACTGGGTGGAGTTTGCAGTAATCTCTTCAACGCTGTTGTCTACCTGATGCTTGGCGTTTCTCCTAAGAGTGAGATAAGTGATGAGGCCTTTCGTTTGGTCATTGAAACGATCGGTGAGACAAAAAAATGGTAGGAATGAAGGCAGGAAAGATGCCTGATCAAACGGTGCCTTTGATGTTCGCAAGGAATGTAGCTTTTTTACTTGCCGCCGCCGTCGACAGCTTTGCTAGAAAGACATCTAAACTTTTAAGCAGAGTATTGACTAGTACTGACTTGTTGCCGTCGATTGTGGTATGCTTTGGACAGTGTCACGGTGCGTTTTTTGTTTCATATCTGTGTATATAGTCAGTCATCGCGTTCAATGACTAGAATGACTGACTAGATATAAAGAGGACGAGTCAGTCAGTCAAAGTCATTCATAATTGTAGGGAAGTCAGTCAGTCATAAATACGGCCCTGAGAAAAAGAGAGACAGAGAAAGAGCGAGAGAACCAAACAGACAGACAGAGAGCGATAAAGAGAGAGAGAGAGAGGCAGCCAGAGAGAGAAAGAGCGAGCGAGAGAGGCAGCCAGAGAGAGCGAGAGCTCGAGAGGCAGATAGACAGAAAGCGAGCGTCAGAGAGTGAGAAGGAGAGATGCAGGCAGAGAGGGAGCGAGAGAGACAAACAGACAGACAGAGAGCGAGAGAGAGCGAGAGAGAGCGAGAGAGAGAGACAGGCAGGCGGAGAGAGAGAACGAGAGAAACAGAAAGCCAGACAGAGGCAAGCAGAGAGAGAAATAGAAAGCGAGACAGACAGACAGACAAACAGAGAGCGAGAGAGAGAGAAAGAGGCAGGCAGAGAGAGAAAGAGCAAGAGAGGCAGATAGACAGACAGAGAGCGAGAGCGCGAGAGGCAGGCAGAGAGAGAAAGAGCGAGGGAGAGACAAACAGACAGAATGAGAGAGACAATGAGCGAAGGATGCAAGCGTTAAGAGGGGTTCTAGAAGAGTGGTGTGGGAGCGAGCACGGGGGAGGGTGGATGCATCATTCACGCCCAGGCTTTTATACTCGTCAAAACCAGCGAATCCAAGTATGTAGCACCATTCCCGTTTACCCACAATCCTCCATACAATTCACCCATATGATGGAGGGTGAATTGTACATCAGGTTGCGGCGAACCTACCATGCAGTTGCTCGATGCAATGAATTCCCTTTCCGGCATCTCAAGAACAATCTCAATTTCGTCATCGTCTTCACCGGCATAATATCACTGTACACTATATATGCATCCTGTACCGCCGTGATGACCACTGGAACTGGTGCACGTATCTTCGTACTTCTGAGCTGAAAGCTGAGCGTAGTACAGCAATGATGGTTGATGCTCCTTGACCCACACTGCAAATGCAAAAGTTCAACACTGGAAAGCTTAGGTCTGAGTTTGGTGAAGGCTTGTGTTGCAAGTTCGCTTCCACAGCTTCTGTCTTGTAAGGTTAGTCAAGTGTGGTCATATCAAGTCAGGTCAAGTCAGTCCGCAATGGTCAACGTGAAGCATTCTATCCCCTCCAACCCCTCCAAGCCGTACTCGAGTCTACGAGTAGCCACGCTCTTGGTTGGGGGTGAGGATGTAAAGACGTTGAGAGAACGCAAAGCAACAACATATGAGAATTCTCGCCCAACATGAAGCATCCGTACCCTGCTTGTTGTCAATCAGTCGTCTCTAAAAGCATTACAAAGAGTGACCCTTTTTAGTCAAGTAGAGTCAGGCCAAGCCAAGTCAATTACATGTAGTTATTCATTTAGTGAGTGGTCTACAAAAATGATCCGTATTGTTTGTTATCTTGTTTTCTTTCAGGTTAGCTTCGTCGCATTACAATATAATGCAACCGAGATCATGCTCTACATTCTGTGGCATCTGTGCCAGTCGCCATTTGCATCCGTTCCTCATCCGTTCCGCATCAAAGCCCAAATCGCACAGCAGCGTTAAGCACCTTCTCCTCAACCCGCGATCCGTACCGTGCAGCAAACGCAGTGAAAGCCAACCGAGGTGAGTTGGATGCAACGCTCAGTTTCCGCACATACTTGGGGCTGTTCACCAGTTGAACACCCGATTCACACCCTACCACCTTGCAGTATGACTTCATCATCATGGCCCGGCCATCGAACCTCACGATATGACCTGGTGTAGCACAGCTGCCATGCTCGTCGCACAGCACGGTGGCCCGAACGTGATTGTCGAACAACAACTGCTCCGACGACAAATGTTGCAGGTGATGTACGGCAATACACGACGATTCGGACTCAGGACTTGGCTGCGGTTCCTCCGTTTCGGTCACTCCTTCTTGTCCCCTGGTCATTGGGTAACAGCGTTTGCGTCTACGGCGAGCGGCTGCTTCTCTGGCTGCGGTGACAGTTCGGGATCGAAATCATCGAGCGCTTCACTTGTTGATTCTGGAGATGTTTGCGCATCGATATCGTCGAGCAGCTCGTCTGTTGGTTCTGGAGATATTTCCGCATCGATATCGTCGAGTAGCTCGTCTGTTGGTTCTGGAGATATTTGCACATCGATATCGTCAAGCAGTTCATCCGTTGGTAGTGGCGAAATTTCCGAGTCAGGATCATCAGGCTGTACTTGCAATGGTACTGAGGAGGTTTCACTTTCGACATCATCGGGAAACAGCTGCATCGGGGGAGGTGAAGGTTCAGAATCGACGGAGCCGACCTGAAGGATATCGTCAGTGGTTTCGTCATCTTCGCCAGCGTCCGTGCGCGTTATCTGTGGATTTCTATCAACAGCGACCACTGATATGCACCCACTGACACCGATGTCCAGCACCGACGCACACACTTCGCCTGCTTCGTCACAGTCATCATCGGACTCACAGATCATGTCCGTGAGCTCAAGCTGTCCGCAAAAGCATTCTTCACGCCCGTCACAAGGACCAAAGGAAGAGGGGTCATCCAGGGGTAAGTAGTAGCATGTTCGAGTTCCTCGACATTGCAAAGCCGTGGTGCATGGGTCGCCGTTAAGGCCGGCGGATGCGGGCGCTGCGGCTGCGAAGGAGAACAAAAACGTGGAGACCAAGAGGAGGGCGACGGATACCATTGTGGGAGAGGGTAGAGCGTCTGGGAATGGGCTCTTCGTATTCGAGGCGTGCCATCTTACTCTTACTCTTATAAGGTGCCGACGCAGGGAGGACGAAGGGACGACAGCCTTGAGGCAGGACGACAGCCTTGAGGCAGGACGACGGCCTTGAAGGCAGGCGGGAGCGCGATGCGATGGGAACACTCGGAGCACACTGATACGCTCGCGGGGGCGGCGACGAAAAAGTGCGGCATCAGCGGCGGTTGTTGGAAAGGGCAGCACTTGCTGGCGTCTGCTGGCGGCCCAGAATGTGCTCGACGGCCTATGCTTACAGCTTACAGCGGTGGAGCACCGAAGAAATGCGTCACCGACAAGTTTCGTCGGAGGCTCCCTGATCTCCTTGAGCTCGCTGTGACGTCATTGGAAGTGCCGAGACTCTCGTGTGCTGCACACTGACTTGAACGTGAGCAGATGACACAGTTGCGCCGCGCTGCATTTGTTCATCCATTCGAGCCGCGCTCTCATGGCGGTGAAAAACATTGCGAGAACTTATGTTTTGGAAAGATAACTGTTTACATGGGCATTTCCAAAGGTATTCTACTACTGCAAACCGGTAGTACCTTGACCAGAAAGACAGGCCAACATCATGATCTTTGCAACAACAATCCGCTCTCACCTTTCAATCGGTAGTTGGTAGTCAAGGGTTTGTGGTAAGTGATACGGAAAGGTGAACCGCGGATTGTTTTTGGTAGACCAACCTTAAAGCTCCGGCAGGTTTTTTATCCCGCCTGTATCTACTACATCCCAATTACGCTCAACAGGTTGGCTCCTGCAGAGCGACCCCGCAACCTAAATTAACATACACAGACAATCCAGAAAACTGCAGATCAGCCCAAACATCCTCCTCGTGCACTATTTTGCCCGGCCCGTATTTGTAACTGACTGACTACAGTTCATTTCTGGTGACTTTTGACTGACTGACTACATATGGGAAGTTAAAGTCAAGTCATCGGTGTACAGCTATTACAAGTAAGCCTGTGTACGCGTGTAACACTGTAGACATAGTGTACGTCCCTAGCGCGCCTTCGCTCACGCGATGCTAATGACATTAAATGTTCAAATTTTGATCGCTCGAACTGGAGAGCGATCAAAAATGGTCTCTCCCCCAATCAAGGCAACAAAGGATCTGGGCAGCATGGCTGATACTCGTAGCCATTGCAATGTTCCTGACACCCCAGAAATCAGTACCACCGAAATCACAGCTCATTGTCTTATGAACAAGCACAAAGAGCAACAAAACCGGCGTCGAGCCAAAGCCAATGTTCGAGGTTCCAGCACAAAAACATCTTTATGGAATACACTTGCCGCGATCTTTAAACAAAAACGTCTCAACCAGCAACATTATAAAACACTACCGCAATAACCATCACATTCTCTACCACAAACTGGTTTTAATCAATCAGAAAAACGCAACTGAAAAAGTAATTGAAGTTGCGATCACCCATAAAAACAAACGTTTGATACAAACCCAAAAAACCAACAGCATTTCTCGATTTTTTCTAATAAAATCCTCTTCAACTGACATCGAATCTACGAAAAGGCAGCCAAGTCACGTCCGTCACATTTCAAACAGCAGGGCTCGAGCATTGTTTTCGTTGTGTTCGCTTACCCAACAGAGACGCCGTTCACGCGTGTTTTGTTCGCTATACTACAAAGGTTAATGGATATATTTGGTGGTTTTGTGCAGTTTTTAGAAAAGTATCAAATTCTTACGGTATTATTTGAGGTCTACACTGCGGTGTGCCGAATATTGCGTCGGTTTGTGGTACATGCTAGGACTGTAGAGCAATTGCCCTTGGCAGGGACTGAGGAGGATGCCACTCATATATCCGTTGTTATTTTCGGCTGAACTTCCTACTATTATGAAGTCTATTTGCCTATTTGGCCCGGATTAGGGATCCGCCTATGAAGGGTAAAATTGGCGCAACACGTGTGTGCCCGCGCCCGATTACCGGATGCGCCGTTGCAAGTGTGCCACGGAGGTACACGTGGGTAGTGTTGGCTGGCGTGCCGGGTACTTAGATATTTTAGTGATATTTGTCAGCCGTATATAATTGGCGGCACTTGCCGCCACTGTACGGGAAGTAAACCTCAACGAGGCCTTGGCTCTAGCTTGAGTTCTGCTTGCGCACGGTCTTTCGCCCCATTCTCGGGGAATACCGCAGCTTATCCGGACAAGTTATCCACCTCCGTCACCGAGAAGCACCGATCCGTCGTTACGGCCTCTTATTTATCATTCTTCCATACACTCTTTCTGTTTTCCCGTCTTACGGCTTCGTTACACTTCGCCCTGTTGTACAGGTTTGCCCCTTTTTTTCTCGTGATTATTCCCAGCTCTCGCGAGTCTGCGCTCCACAGTGCGGCTCATTTTGCTACCTTCTATCTCGTCCCTTTTGCTACGGGATACGCCACACCCAGTGGAATCCATCCTGTTGGCACCCCGATTGCCACCCCCAACCTCCGTCTGCAAGTCAGGAAGAGGCTGCCCGGAGTTACGCTCGGCACGTGTCGGCCTCATCGGAGGGTTCTGCCACTGCTCTGCCCCAATAAAGAGCAAGGCTGAACACCTTGGTTGCGTAGCCGCTGGCGCGGTTTGTGTTCTTTCCTTCCGTTCCCGGCTTTGCCCCACAAATGGTCTCTCGACCTAGAAACGGCTTTCTGGCCAACATTTTTTGTAGTGGAAACTGGTGCTGAATCCCTCTGCGTGGGGAGAATCGACTTTGCGCCATTGCTGGAAGCGGTAATCGTTCGTTTAAAACTTCCAATTGCTTCGGCGGACAATGACATCTCGCCGTAACAACGGTCGCTCGAAGGCTGGGTCTGCACCTGGCGCAATTGCCGGACAACCGGAATCATCTGGACTGGCTCAGAGCCTCCCGCCGTTACCAACGGATGTACTGAACGTCCCGGGTCATAACGCTCAAGCACCGGCTTCCCGGGGTCCCCATACCAACAATGGGGCCCCACCAGCTCAAGGACCGGCTAATTCCGCGCAAGCGGCTGAAGCCATGTCGTCGAGGTCCGACGAGTATACCCTCCGTGAATTAGAGGCACAAGTGCGCGTGATGCAGAACTCTCACGTGGCTCTGATTCACGACATTACGAAACTCCGGCAACGGCTGTACGAAGCCGATGTTCGGGATGTTTCGCAAGACGTCCGTGTCTTACGGTCTGATGTCAACCAGATCATGGAAGACCGAAAGGAATCGGCTGTCCTGCATGAGCAGGCAGCTGATCGTTTAAACCGCTTAGCAGCCCGTCTGGAGACGGTCGAGCACACCATCATCCACGATGCTGTGGCGCCCGGCGTGCCGGTTTCCGAAGGTTCTCGGAAGTCGCACCGCTCCAAGGACCGCCATGCGGGAAAGAAGAGAAAGGTTAAATTGGAACCTGATTCGTCCTCTTCTTCATCCTCTGAGTCTAATGCCCAAGTCAGGGATTCGTCAACCGATTCTTCGGAAAGTGAGGGCGAGCCCCCACGCTCTCGTGCTACCCGTTCCCGGGCCACCGAGGCCACGCAAGGCGTTGCCCGGAGCCGTTCTAAAGGACGAAAGCACCTTGGACTCAAGGAACTGAAGCCGACGAATTTATTGTATCGGAAGTTGCCGTCGTACCGATATTATCGGCTGGAAGACTCCAGTGGAGAAAGGACCCCTCGCGGGACTGGACGAGTGAAAGAGCACATTAAGAGGCTGGAGCTCACACTGAAGCCCAATAAGTTCTCTGGGCAGGATCCAATCCTGGTGTTGGACTTTCTCGCCCGATATGTTGGGGAAGCCGATGTACTTCGGATGTCTGAGGCGCAAGCCTACATCGCACTGCCTTACTTTTTAAAAGGTATGGCCGAGTAGCAGTACAACTCGGTCCGCGGATCGTCTCGTGCCCCCGAGGGAGGAGTGACCTGTTGGCCAGAGGCTGTACAGTACCTCCTGCGATCCTACGCTACAGGAAACGCAATTCAAGAGGCCATACTCGCATTGCGCGACACGAAGCAAGGACCGGAAGAGACGGAGACCGTTTATTCTACACGGTTGAATAAGGCCTTTCACCGCTGTGGGAACGTCTACTCCGCGGCCGAGCGATGTACCATGTTTGTGGATGGCTTGGTTCCTTCGATTAGGACTTTGGTAGCCCGTTATCGGGAGAACAAGCGCAAGATCTCCTACTTGGAGCTGGTTCAATTTTCCCAAGCTGAGGGTGATGCGGCACGGGCACGTGCCGGCATTAAGTCTCGCACACGCCGTCTATTCCATCTGGAAGAGAGGGATTTATCACAGCACCAATCGAGAGGTTCAGCCCATGCTAACTACGACAACGTGCACCTAGTGCAGAGTGACCAATCTTTGGCAACGTCGGACCTGCCATCTACGATGGGACCGACAACCGAAGATTCGGATGCTGCTCTGTACGCCGGTAATCATGTTCCGGCATTGCCAGTGCCGCACTCTGGCGGATACAGAAACTCCCGTCCCGGGTGGAGGGATCCCTACCCCCCGAGACAGGAGCGAAGGCCGCCCAATGCGGATTCTCTTCGCCAGCTCATATGCCATGTTTGTTACAAACCTGGTCATATTGCCCCGAACTGTATGTTACCATTCAGGGAGATGGCAAAATTTGTTCTCCATTATGAGTCGTTGACGCCCGCCGAGCGGGAACGTGCTCCCGACAAATCGTACCTTCGTGCGAAGGCGGATACTCAGCCTGGAAAACAGGAATCTTCACCGCATCATGGTGAAGCAGCAGCCGCATCTGCGAGCCCAACGGTTCCGCAAAATAGCGGCGACGCTCAGAAAAACTGAGCATGGGAGCCTCCTTTGAAGGAGCGGCGCAAACGCAGTCGAGCTCAACTGCGCCGGAGGTTGTAAAGCCTCGCTCCCCGGTCACGATCCTTACGAGGAAGATGGCCACGACAGACGTGGACTCGGAACATCTCGGTGTTCTCCGTCGCCCGTGGGTACGGTCACGCAATTTCCGCGCTCCGGATAGAGTCCTGGTCATGGCGAAACGAAACTACAAAGTTTTCGCCGACCTCGGGATATCCGACCATTATATGGTTTGGCAGTTATCCGTTCTCGACACGGGTGCTGGTCCAAACTTTTTGGTTCAATCGCTTATTCCGCCGCAGTTATTGTCTCAGATTCGGCCGGCCCCGCCGACCGAGATAGCGGATGCAAACAATAGGCCCCTTTCAATCGTGGGAGTAATTGACCTGATTGTCAGCCTTGGCCGTTGCGTTGTCCGCTTGGACTTCATAGTCTGCAAGCGTTTAGCTGCGCCGGTCATACTCGGATGTGATTTCTGCGACCGTTTTGTCGAAGCAATTCGACCACGGAGAAGGACCATCGAGCTGTAGGACGGCACAACAGTGCCAATTGTTCGGCGACCTTTACGAAAGGCTTTCAAGAAGCAAGTTCCATTGCCAGTGGCCCAGCAGCCAGCGGAATCGCACCGTTCATCTACGAAGCTCCGAGTGGCTCGGTCTATTTGCATTCCACCGGAATCCCAGACATTGGTCACGGTCACGTCCCTACAGCACGGCCTGCAAACCGTTCAGCCATTGCCTCTCCTTTACGAAAGGCAGAACGTGGCCCTCGCGAATGGGATTGTACTTGTTGAGCCAGAAAAGCCCTTCAGGGTATTGGTTGCTAATTTCAGCTCCTCCCAACAGAGGTTGGTAAAGAACCAAGTCATTGGTTCCATGTTACCACACCCGGTGGCTATTGTACCCACACAGGTCTCTACCGCCGAGGTTCTCGGAATTCTCGAAGCTGAGGACGGAGAGGGGAAGTGCGCTGACACAACCGTACGGAAGACTTCGTCGGGAGACGCTGCGCCGAACTCGTCGGGTAAAGAAGTGTTGAACTTGTCGAAAGAAGCAACGCCGACACAGTCGGAAGGAAGGCAAGAATCACCTGGATCTGAGAAGAAGGACCCCGTACAGGAGCTCGAGTCTCTAGACTTTAACCATGTCCCAGAGTCTCACCGTGAGAAGTTACGGGATATGCTACGTGAGTTCACCCCCATGTGGGACGGTTCCCTTGGGAAAATTGGGATCACCGAACATCGGATAGATTTGATGCCGAACACTCGGCCAATCTCGCAACACCCCTACAGGGCAGGACCGACAGCTCGGGAAGAAGAAAAGACTCAAGTCGAGAAGATGCTCCGCGCCGGAGTCATTGAACCGGCCCAGTCGCCATGGGCCTCGCCCGTGGTACTCGCTCCCAAACCCGATGGGTCTTGGCGTTTTTGTATCGATTACCGCAAGCTTAACGCGGCTACCGTCAAGGACGTGTATCCCATCCCGAGGATGGACGAATGTATCGATTCGCTCGGAAGCGCAAAGGTGTTCACTACCCTCGACGCGAACTGGGGATATTGGCAAGTCCCAGTTAGGGCAGAGGACCGTGATAAAACGTCGTTTGTATGTCATCAAGGACTATACCGATTCAACCGGATGCCCTTCGGGCTCACGAACGCCCCTGCCACTTTCCAAAGAGCAGTGGACATTTTGCTTGCCCGCTTTAAGTGGAAGACGTGCCTGGTATACCTTGATGACATCATTGTGTTCTCCAGTAACCTGGACGAGCACTTGACCCACGTTCGGGAGGTGATGCGAGTCCTACGAGAGGCAGGCATCACACTGAAGTTGAAGAAGTGCGAGTTCTTTACCGATACCGTGAAATACCTCAGCCACATAATCCGTCCGGGACGGCTATCGATTGACGCTGTACGTGTGCGGTCCCTCAAGGAGGCCAAACACCCACGGACTCAGACGGAACTCCAACCCTTCCTCGGCCTTTGCAATGTCTACCGCCGTTTTATTCCGCACTTCGCGGATATAGCAGCTCCATTGAATGAACTCTTGCGAAAGGGACAGCCAGTGAAACTGGAACCATTCGATGACCGTAAGGCAACGGCATTCTCATCGCTCATTGATGCAGTAACTTCGCCGCCAATTCTTTCCCTGCCGAAACTCGGATTGCCCTATGCCATCGATACGGATGCCAGCAATTTCCAGATCGGCTGTGCCCTGTTTCAGACCACGGAGAGTGGCGAACGACTTCCAATTGGTTTTTGGTCTCGAAGCCTTAACGTTCATGAAAGGAATTACTCGGTACCCGAGAAAGAATGCTTAGCAGTAGTCTGGGCTCTCCAGACGCTGCGACCGTACCTCATGGGAGGACATTTTACCGTTCATACCGACCATTCGGCTCTGCGATGGCTTCTCTCGATTGCGGAGCCCTTTGGCCGCTTGATGCGGTGGAGGCTAAGATTATCGGAGTTCGACTTCGACGTGCAGTACAAGAAGGGGATCCTGAACACTCAGGCTGATGCACTTTCCCGTTTACCAACTGCGGCCGAAGCTGAGCCAGTCGATGATCTGGAAATACCCTGCTTCTTTATGGAGGACGACGAAGACGAAGATTTGGAGGGATGGGACGTCTATGACTCTGTCTTAGCCGTTTCAGATACGGAGCCAGTACCGGGATCATTCGTGCCGATAACACCGGAAGAACTTATCCGGGAACAGTATACGGACCCGTTCTGCAGTAGGATGCGCGCCCGTCTGAACGGTGGAGCTCAACTGCCTTTTGTCATGAACGACCAAGGATTCTTGGTTCGAACGGTTACTGACCGACCACAGATTGTGGTACCTCACTCGCTTCAATCTCGAGTCTTGCATTTGTCGCATTACGCGAAGTTGTCGGCCCACCCTGGTGGAAGGAAGTTGTACTACACCCTTAGGAAGGACTTCTATTGGCCAGCTATGGCATTCGATGCGTACGCCACTGCTCGTGGATGCTCTGGTTGTGCAAAGAACCGCGTCAAACTGCGGAAATACTCCAAACAGGTGGTACTCTTCCCCGCAAGGGCCCCAGCTGAGTTCGTGGCGATTGACATACTCGGTGAGTTTATTCGGACTCGCCGAGGTAATCGGTTTCTACTCGTCATAACCGACCGCTTTTCGAAGCTCGTGCGGACAGTTCCGCTGACAAAGATCACCGCCAGTGCGGTCGCGCAAGCGTTCGTAACCCACTGGGTGTTTGTCTACGGACCGCCGATTGATTTACTATCGGATAATGGGTCGCAATTCACTGCGAAGTTCTTCCAGGACGTGTGTCGAATACTGGACATTTAGAACTGGTTTACTACGACCTACCATCCGCAAAGTAACGGCCCGGTGGAGCGCTTCAATCGCACCATGCTGAATGCGCTGCGAACCTTTGTCGCCGACCACCCGTCGGAATGGGATCTCTACACCGATGCGGTGACCTATGCCTACAACACGCAGGTACATCGCAGTACCCAGATCTCTCCGTTCGAACTGGTCTTATCACGTGTTCCACCATCGGTGGCTGTCGAACCCCAACCTACGCTGGATAAATTCCCTTTACCCCGCCTATACAGGGACGCCTGGAAGCGCTGGCTGAAACAAATTACTTCCATAGTTGGGCAGCAAATCGCTAAGGCGCAAGCCGCCTACAAGCGGAATTTTGACGCACGTCTGCGAAAGAAGGCCCCACCGATAAAGGAAGGTGGCTATGTCTTTCTCCGGAAAGAATACTACAATCCGGAAAAAGAAAAACGGCACAAGCTTTCTCCGATCGCGGACGGCCCCTACAGGGTCATCTCTGTCACCGATACTACGGTTGTCCTTAACATCAAGGGAGAGCACGAACGCCTCTCGCGTGATCGCGTTACGCCGGCACCATCGCCAGAACCTCCCGTACACAAAGATCATCAAGGACCGACAACATCGGATACTAACCCACCCGGCCTGTCAATCCTACCGCACGCAACGCGCGGCTTGGCCGACCTTTCTATGGAAGCGGAACATACCCCCAAAGTTGTGCAAGACGCGTATGTGCACACACGCGTCACGCCCACTACTGGGATTATCGCTCCGGGCCCCACCGCTCCCGCTGAGGAGGGGGAGGGAGACGCTCATTTTAGGTACACTGCTGCTCCGCAGTCTACGCCGTCGCAAACGGATAGTACATCCGCGCAAGGCACCGCCGGGGACGGAGTGAGTGAAGCCTTGCCGTCGCGGACGGGAAGCGAACGGACGTGTGACGGTAAGCGCCCCGCTGACGACCCAATGTCAGGGAATGCAGAGTTACCGCCTTCGTCTTCGCCGCTGCAATTGGACGGCCTACGTAGAAATGTTACGCCCAGACGGGATGCGCATCCGGAGACACCGGGCCACAACGTGGAAGGTATCGCTGGCGCAATACCGTCACTGACGGAGGACGCGCAGGCCTGCAACAGCAGCGGCGCTATTCAAAGCCCAAAGTCCGGGAACACGCACGGAGACGCACCGCCACTGCAGAATGAAGACGAGACGAATGTTGCCCCGTCAGCGGAGAAGACCGACCACTCGGAAAAGACATTGGTTGTGAGAGACCGTGCCGTGACAGCAGACCCAAGCTTGGGAAGGGCAATCGACTTATTCGATGACGGCGCCGGAACGGCAGAGCACGCGGCCATACCAGTACAGGTGGACACCACTCTAGGTGGACAGAAGCCAAGCAAGTTGGACGCGCGCACGGCGCGACACGCGCCACGCACCGTGTGTGAACCGCCTCCCTTGAAGGATGACTATGCACATGACAGTGCACGCCGTGGGCACACGCGTGCCACGGAGAGTGACGAGCCGTCAAAAAACGGTAGTTCCGTAATTGAGACGGCTCACCACGGCACCACGACGGTTGGAGCCACACGCACCGCTGTGGGCGGCGAACCGTCAGCAACGCACGTGACGGAGCACCGCTCGCTAGACCCCCGTACAGAGGATTGCCGTCCGTCGATCGGGACGATCTCGCCGGAACACCGGAAGCTTACAGTCCGCCCAGATGGGCCCCTGCAACAGCTCCACAAACAAGTGGCTTCAGACCCCGCCCCAGAGAGTGTAACACTCCGAGAACCTCCTTGGGGAGCGCAACCGAGACCTGGGATACAGGATGCATTGCCGATGAAACGGAAGTCGAAGGCAATCGCCCGCATAAGCCACGACAGTGGAGGAGCAGTCCGCCACTCAACGGAAGATTGTTCGACCGCCAGGGATGAAGACTCACTGGTCAAGCCGCCAGAGCGGAGTGTCTACAAACGCGAGTTCGTAGTGGACCGTATAGTGAGGCACGGCCAAGACTCTACTGGAGAGCTGGTATACCAAGTCCGTTGGTACGGCTACCCCCCTTCGGAGGACACACAGGAACCTATCGAGCACCTGCCTCGCTCGAAGGTACTTCAATACCACCGGAGGACCGGCACGCCGCCACCGGACTCCCTCGAAAAAGCCCAAGTGGGTTAGCGCCCACACTAGCTACGCCGCTCACGCGGAACATTTGCCGATTCTGCGGACAAGCCACTATACAGTGGAATAGAAGAAGAAGACGAAGAAGAAGCCCAAGAAGAGGAAGTCGGAGAACAGGAATTTGCCGCTTCAAACGGAATACCTCCCTTAGATAAGGAACAGGCGCCCCTCGCAAGGTGCTGCCCCCTGAGGAGGGGGAGGGATGAAGAGAATTTGCTAAAAGCCGGTAGCAACCGGAAACATTTAATGATAGGGCCAAGAGATATTGGTATCTACGGAGTTTGATCACACGCCGGACGGTCCGGAACCGGACCCACGACCTTGGGCGAACCACTGAGCCGCGAGGCCCTGCAGCTGCGCCAACTCGGTCACCGTGTCAGACACGGGCACACCCATGCCGCGAAGGAAACTGCGGATGACGATCGCCTGGGGGTCAGTACTCGAACCGGCCCGGCCCGCAGAAGCGGAGGCCTGCCACGCGCCAACCGAGTTGGGCGTACCATGCACTACCGCATCAGCGGATCCGCCGTCCTCTCCGGTTACGTCGATCACGTCGATCTGCTGGTCCGCTCCCTGGTCCATAGGGCTCCCTGCCTCATCAAGGCTCTTGTCCTCCTCGTCGTCGACGAAGACGAACCCACGAGGATGGCCCTCTGGGATGCTCCGCTCGACCTGACGCCACTCCCGCGCCTCGGCGGCTGTGACTATCTCCCATTCCCATGGGTCGAAGTATACAAAGTCGCCAGCGTTGACGTCGCGTCCGGGAGACCGGTCTGTAACCCGACGGATACCCTCGGAGACCTGACTAGCAGGCACGGAGTTCCACTCGACACCGTCGATGACCTCCACCAAGGACACCACCTCCCGCGCGTTGCGGACGGATCCGAGCACATCGGTGAGGTCCAAATTCCGAATGGATCGGCGAATCATCTCCGGCACAAACCAAAGCCGGTAATGATCATACGCCTCCCAGAGGAGGAAAGCCGCGACACGGACAGTCCATTCGGTGGCATGTATGCTCCAAAGGCCGCGCGGCGGATTCTTCATGTAGTACGACCGGACGTATGTCAGGCATGGAGGGAGCTCCACCTGGCACCCTCGAGGGACCTCGACCGCAGGCCAGAATGATGGCAGCGGAACGTATCGCCCTTGACGGGAACGCGCCGCCATTCGCTCAACCTCCGAGCATTGGTACGGCACCAGAACCCCGAAGCGGGATCGCCACTTCCTCTCGTGACGGAGGCCTTCGAAGAACTCGCGCCGCGACGACTTGCGGAGGTACCGGAACTCGGCCCGAAGAATCGGACGAGCCCACAGGATGAGATCCTGGTGGGGCTTGACGACATCCGCATAGCGGTCAATCTCGTCGAAGGCAACAGCCAGTTGATCTCCGTACTCAACCTTGCCGAACGTACGGTAGTAAGCCACGTCAAACCCGTAATGGGACGGAACCGGATGCTCGTTCGGCGCCCGGAAATGTCGCGCATATCCAATGCGGGCAATCTCCCGGCGAGCGAACGCCTGGCTCTCGCTTCTCGTATACCAGAGACAATTTGGATGGACCGTGATACGGGCGAGCCAGTCCCATGAGCGGACGACGCTAACGGGAAGCCCTCCGGGGAGGTTACCGTCAATGGCGTAGGAGTTGATCAACGCTTCATTCCGAACGGCTTCGGCATTGAACCACGGAGCTTGTGCAAACAGGCCGCTATGGCGGTGAGGATCGCGTACGCGGAGACTCCCAAGACTGGGCCATCCTCCCGTATTTGTCGGCAGGCTAGCATGGAACCAATCCCACACGGGAGCTGGATCTGGAGTCGCTGCTGTCGCAACGGACGCCGCGCCGGAAGCGGAAGCCCCCGACGATTGAGGCAAGGGTACCGACCGGAACCGCGGTCCGGCAGCGGTCATTCGCGCAGTCCCACCTGGGAGAGCGCCGGGATTACCGGAGGTGTTGTTGTTATTGGTAGGCATCGCTGTGTCGATGAGAGTCGAAGGTGCCAAGTATGGTACGAGTGCGAAGTTGTTGGAGTCCGAGTGGTCGTTAGGCTCACCGCCGGAGTCCGGATTATATAGGCCCATGATGGGAGGTGAGAAGCCGAACGAGTTGGAAGTTTCAGCCTGAGAAGGGAGAGATGTAGAGCAATTGCCCTTGGCAGGGACTGAGGAGGATGCCACTCATATATCCGTTGTTATTTTCGGCTGAACTTCCTACTATTATGAAGTCTATTTGCCTATTTGGCCCGGATTAGGGATCCGCCTATGAAGGGTAGGATTGGCGCAACACGTGTGTGCCCGCGCCCGATTACCGGATGCGCCGTTGCAAGTGTGCCACGGAGGTACACGTGGGTAGTGTTGGCTGGCGTGCCGGGTACTTAGATATTTTAGTGATATTTGTCAGCCGTATATAATTGGCGGCACTTGCCGCCACTGTACGGGAAGTAAACCTCAACGAGGCCTTGGCTCTAGCTTGAGTTCCGCTTGCGCACGGTCTTTCACCCCATTCCCGGGGAATACCGCAGCTTATCCGGACAAGTTATCCACCTCCGTCACCGAGAAGCACCGATCCGTCGTTACGGCCTCTTATTTATCATTCTTCCATACACTCTTTCTGTTTTCCCGTCTTACGGCTTCGTTACACTTCGCCCTGTGGTACAGGTTTGCCCCTTTTTGTCTCGGGATTATTCCCAGCTCTCGCGAGTCTGCGCTCCACAGTGCGGCTCATTTTGCTACCTTCTATCTCGTCCTTTTTGCTACGGGATACGCCACACCCAGTGGAATCCATCCTGTTGGCACCCCGATTGCCACCCCCAACCTCCGTCTGCAATTCAGGAAGAGGCTGCCTGGAGTTACGCTCGGCACTTGTCGGCCTCATCGCAGGGTTCTGCCACTGCTCTGCCCCAATAAAGAGCAAGGCTGAACACCTTGGTTGCGTAGCCGCTGGCGCGGTTTGTGTTCTTTCCTTCCGTTCCCGGCTTTGCCCCACAAGGACGGGATGCATGACGATTGATGGATGGAGCGCTGCTCTGGGAGCTCCTAGTTTAGGAATGATATGGCATTTCATTGATAAGAATTGGAACATGCGTTGTATTCCAATCGCTACATTGAACATGGGCACATCTAAGAAGACGGGAGAGCAAATGCGTGTTATAATGGAGAAAGTACTAGAGGAGAATCCTATCGTTGGGGCAGAGAGTATTCGTTTATTCTCGGCGACGAGTGACAATGAGGCGGCTACTGCACTGGCCGTTGATTTACTAACGAACTTTATAGGGTCTGTAAGATGTGTTGTGCACACGCTGGCGCTTTGTGTAGGTGATGTGTTTGAAGACGGCACGGTATGGAAGAAGTATATGGAGCACGTCAACAAGCTGACCAGCTACTTTAATTATCATCAGAAGGCAGCGCAGTTATTGGCACAGAAGCAGATACAAGAAGGTGTCACGGCCGGCCGCATCCAAAGGTTGATGCACGACATACCCCTTCGGTGGCCCTCGCAGCGGGCAGCAATGTCCGTGTACCTAACGCGCATACAGACCATGGGTGCAGTCGCGCGAGATTTAAAATCTCTCTGCGGATGACCTCCCGAGACTAGCAGTCGAACAACAAGATGTTATGGCCGAGTTCATTACAGTTCTTGCTGAGGTGCGACGTGTTGCTCGGCAGTTAGAAGCCGATCGAAAGGTGACAATGTCGCGTGCACCCCGACTACTTCGAGAACTACACGAGACGTTGCTGATCATTTCCGGTGAAATGCTGCCGGGAGACTCCGACGGAACGTTGCGTTCTCCTTCTACAGAATTTTTAGACGATGATGAGGCGTTTCCTACGCCGCGGGCTTTACCGACGCGTTCAAGCTTGGCCCGTTTAGACCAGGAACGAGATGAGACAAGCAAGGTGCGTCTGCAGAAAGGACATGCTAAAGCGCTGGCTACACGACTGGCGGACCGTGTTCAACAACGATTGGGTGACATTTGGAGGAAAGTAGATGTGGAAGCTGCACTGTGGGGTCCTTCTGGTGATTACGACAGAGAGCCAGAACGCTCGATGCGGTTACCGAAGCGTGTTCTGTTATTTCATATTGCGGCTATCTTGGATATTAACGAGTGTTCTTTGGACTTTATAGAAGGTACTGAAGCTGTTAAAGGGAGCTACATGAAAGTTCTGTACAGTGCAGTGGTGCGGGAAGCCGCACAGCTTGAAAGTTCAGTTAGTTTGCCTTTTCAAGACCTCGAGGTAGTGTTCGGTCTTTTCCATCGTGTAATGCGTGATTCTCTTGCCGAAAAAGGGCGGAACGAGCCCTCAGCAGCGTTAGCTTTCTGGAAGAATGCTAATAATTACACTGGCTTTATTAGTCTTATGCCTTTCACCACCATAGCACGCGCGGCGCTGTCATCGCAGGCCTCCTCCGCACCTGCTGAACGCCTGTTTAGCGATCTTGGTCGTGCGGAGGGAAACCAGTCGCAATCTTTGCTCTCCAGCACCCTGGAGATGACGGAGCTCGTAAGGGCGTATGTTGGTAATGAACTGAAGGACATGCGTTTGCCGCAAAATGGGCTCTTGCACCCAAAGGCAGCAGCGTTTAGACGTGTTGTTTACTCTATTGCAGAGGAGATCTACTAAGTTGGAGGATGACTGGAATTGACTACATATAACTGACTTGCGGTGAATTACGGATGACTACTGACTCTGAGGATCAGGAAAATGTTAGTCACAAATACGCCCCTGGGTTCAGCCCCACACGAGAGGAAATACTGAATGCAAACCCACTGTCGTGCTGATGGGTTTGTATTCAGGCCTTCCTCTCGAATGGCAGGGGCGTATTTGTGACTACCATTTCCTGATCCTCAGAGTCAGTAGTCATCCGTAATTCACCGCAAGTCAGTTATATGTAGTCAATTCCAGTCATCCTCCAACTTAGTAGATCTCCTCTGCAATAGAGTAAACAACACGTCTAAACGCTGCTGCCTTTGGGTGCAAGAGCCCATTTTGCGGCAAACGCATGTCCTTCAGTTCATTACCAACATACGCCCTTACGAGCTCCGTCATCTCCAGGGTGCTGGAGAGCAAAGATTGCGACTGGTTTCCCTCCGCACGACCAAGATCGCTAAACAGGCGTTCAGCAGGTGCGGAGGAGGCCTGCGATGACAGCGCCGCGCGTGCTATGGTGGTGAAAGGCATAAGACTAATAAAGCCAGTGTAATTATTAGCATTCTTCCAGAAAGCTAACGCTGCTGAGGGCTCGTTCCGCCCTTTTTCGGCAAGAGAATCACGCATTACACGATGGAAAAGACCGAACACTACCTCGAGGTCTTGAAAAGGCAAACTAACTGAACTTTCAAGCTGTGCGGCTTCCCGCACCACTGCACTGTACAGAACTTTCATGTAGCTCCCTTTAACAGCTTCAGTACCTTCTATAAAGTCCAAAGAACACTCGTTAATATCCAAGATAGCCGCAATATGAAATAACAGAACACGCTTCGGTAACCGCATCGAGCGTTCTGGCTCTCTGTCGTAATCACCAGAAGGACCCCACAGTGCAGCTTCCACATCTACTTTCCTCCAAATGTCACCCAATCGTTGTTGAACACGGTCCGCCAGTCGTGTAGCCAGCGCTTTAGCATGTCCTTTCTGCAGACGCACCTTGCTTGTCTCATCTCGTTCCTGGTCTAAACGGGCCAAGCTTGAACGCGTCGGTAAAGCCGGCGGCGTAGAAAAACGCCTCATCATCGTCTAAAAATTCTGTAGAAGGAGAACGCAACGTTCCGTCGGAGTCTCCCGGCAGCATTTCACCGGAAATGATCAGCAACGTCTCGTGTAGTTCTCGAAGTAGTCGGGGTGCACGCGACATTGTCACCTTTCGATCGGCTTCTAACTGCCGAGCAACACGTCGCACCTCAGCAAGAACTGTAATGAACTCGGCCATAACATCTTGTTGTTCGACTGCTAGTCTCGGAAGGTCATCCGCAGAGAGATTTTAAATCTCGCGCGACTGCACCCATGGTCTGTATGCGCGTTAGGTACACGGACATTGCTGCCCGCTGCGAGGGCCACCGAAGGGGTATGTCGTGCATCAACCTTTGGATGCGGCCGGCCGTGACACCTTCTTGTATCTGCTTCTGTGCCAATAACTGCGCTGCCTTCTGATGATAATTAAAGTAGCTGGTCAGCTTGTTGACGTGCTCCATATACTTCTTCCATACCGTGCCGTCTTCAAACACATCACTTACACAAAGCGCCAGCGTGTGCACAACACATCTTACAGACCCTATAAAGTTCGTTAGTAGATCAACGGCCAGTGCAGTAGCCGCCTCATTGTCACTCGTTGCCGAGAATAAACGAATACTCTCTGCCCCAACGATAGGATTCTCCTCTAGTACTTTCTCCATTATAACACGCATTTGCTCTCCCGTCTTCTTAGATGTGCCCATGTTCAATGTAGCGATTGGAATACAACGCATGTTCTAATTCTTATCAATGAAATGCCATGTCATTCCTAAAATAGGAGCTCCCAGAGCAGCGCTCCATCCATCAACCGTCATGCATCCCGTCCTAGCATGTACCACAGACCGACGCAATATTCGGCACACCGCAGTATAGACCTCAAATAATACCGTATCAATTTGATACTTGCTTGAAAACTGCACACGACCACCAAATATATCCACCAACTCCTGCAGTATAGCGGACGAAACACGCGTAAACGGCGTCTCTGTTGGGCAAGCGAACACTACCAAAACAATGCTCGAGCCCTGCTGTTTGGAATGTGACGGAGGTGACTTGGCTGCCTTTTCGTAGATTCGATGTCAGTTGAAGAGGATTTCATTAGAAAAAATCGAGAAATGCTGTTGGTTTTTTGGGTTTGTATCAAACGTTCTTTTTTACGGGTGATCGCAACTTCAATTACTTTTCCAGTTGCGTTTTTCTGATTGATTAAAACCAGTTTGTTGGTAGAGAACTTGATGGTTATTGCGGTAGTGTTCTATAATGTTGCTGGTTGAGACGTTTTTTGTTTAAAGATCGCGGCAAGTGTACTCCATAAAGATGTTTTTGTGCTGGAACCTCGACCATTGGCTTTGGTTCGACCGCCGCTTCTGTTGCTCTTTGTGCTTGTTCATAAGACAATGAGCTGTGATTTCGGTGGTACTGATTTCTGGGGTGTCAGGAACATTGCAATTGCTACGAGTATCAGCCATGCTTCCCAGATTCTTTGTTGCCTTGATTGGGGGAGGAGACCGTTTTTTGATCGCTCTCCAGTTTGAGCGATCAAATGTCATTAGCATCCGCGTGAGCGAAGGCGCGCTAGGGACGTACAATATGTCTACAGTGTTACACGCGTACACAGACTTACTTGTAATAGCTGTACACCTATGACTTGACTTTAACTTCCCATATGTAGTCAGTCAGTCAAAAGTCACCAGAAATGAACTGTAGTCAGTCAGTTACAAATAGGGGCTGTCGAATGGGCCAACACGTACTTACGAGGGTAATGCAATCTTTTTTGTTGTCGTAAATTGAAGAAAGGATGTCTCAAATCATTGCAAATGAAGCACAGGTTGGGGCAATTAGCCCTCGATTACCAGAATTTGGCACTCAAGCTCGTCGGGGAAACTTGCGCTTGTGGTCTGCATCAGTGCACGTGGATGACAGAAAATTGAAGGGGGTTGTTTGTCTGTCAGCTGGCTTTTGAACGATGCAAGTGAGAAGAACACTGATCGCGTGGTGGTTGTATTTTTTCGGTGAAGGCAGCTAACGTCACAGCGACAGATTCATTCAAGTCGCTCTGTACGGTCAAAAAGTAGCTCTCTTAACCCTTAGGTTACCTTCAAGGGTTAAGAAGGGTTTCGTTGGCATCTAATGTTAATGAGAAGAAGGCAAATTTTGCCTGTGTCTCGAGCTCAGGTTTTTGAATGCTTTCCGAGCTCAATGGCGGTGCATCCATGGGATACTTTGGCATGAAGCAAATGTATTGGCTCACGTTAATGGAGCTCCGTAACTTACCCCAAAGAAGGTGTAACTTTCCTTACTCAAATGGGTCGGAAAAACTCCCAAAACAAAAATCGTTGCTTTCAAGCGGCGACTTCTCTGTTACAAGTGAGGCATTTCTAATTATCTTTGTCGCAAAGAAAAAGGGGTCTACATCTCAGCTCCGAGGAATGCCTGAGCTAGTTCTCCATCTACATATAAGAGATTCACGATCTCGAACTAACTGCACCTCGTCAGAATACATCATTATCGAATACTACGCCAAACCTGTCGGATTCACACATCCCACCAAAACCGGACATCACTGCAAATCCATGACTTTCCACTCAATTGTCCCAGATGATTTCCGGAACAGTTTCTGGAAGAGGCTCGTTATCTTCTACTTCAATATTATCACGGCCTTGCAGTTTCAACATTGCCTCGACAGCCTGCTCTCGTGCTGAACTTTGCGCGGCTAAACGCCTACGTTCAACACGAGTAGCTTTTAGGTGATCGAACAACGTCTTGCGTCGCGGAGCAAGAGACAACAAATTTCAAAGCACAGCGGCGCTCTCAACACAGCTCGATCCATGCGGTCGAGCATTGAGGGCCTGGAGAACACTTGCCACCGTCAAATATCTACCAAATTCCGTGGTAACTTTCACGTGTCGTACAAATACCGATATGGTGTCGGGTCGGGCCTGGTAGAAGAAGCGCGCGAGGGCTCAACCTAAAAAAGGAAAAACACACAACCAATATGGGTAGTAGGGCACCTGAAACCCGCAGGGGCAAACGCGCGGGGCAACTAGTCTAGACCGTGTAGGTGTACGGTAGTAGACGTCGATGCGCGGTAAAACCTGAATAGTAATAGAGTAGCAAATGACCAAGATGGTATAGTTAGTGCCCTAGTGGGTGCCTGACTTTACAATACCCGAGGGGTGAAGGCGGAGTGCGTTACAATATATACAAGGTGCACCGACGCCGATCTCCCATGCGGGCATGACGTCATCGGCTGCGCTCATGACCTACTGTTGAAGTGCAACGCCCTCCTTGAGGGATTCCCGGGACTTAGTTATATCCCTACATGTTGGCTCGGGTTAATTATGACTACATACGATGGCCACGTTGGTGGATGGGACATGTGGGACACGGCAGAGTCCAGGAAGTTGGCACAGCATTGCTGGTAATTCTGCACCCTTTATGGGAGTATTCTAGATTATTATAGTATTTGCCGTACAGTACGGGAGGCTAGCTACACACTATATAGTGTCGGGGCAACTTTGCCCCGCCAGTAAAGTAAATCTCCCCAACCAGGGTTGGCTCTAGACTTTTCGCTTTCGGCGGTATTCAACTCGTCCTCGGAGGGATATCCCGTGGCATACGGGACCGTCTATCCGCCCTGCGTCAACCAGACAAAACCCAATTGTGGGAGTATTACACCCTATTTGTCGCGTTCGTCTTGTATAAGGATTTGCCCGGCTTTGCCGTCTCTCTCAGGTCACACTTCGTGACTTCCCCTTTCTCTGTTCTCCTTTTTCGGGTTGTTCTCCGCGTCCCGCGGCTTGTGCTGACACCTGTCTACACTTGCCACCCCTGTGGAACACCGCTTCATCTGAGGATACGCAGCGCACCGTTTACACGGATTCCAGCTTCTGGTTTACCTTCCCACGCCTGGCGTGAAGGGTGGCCTCGGCCTTACACACCGACTCTGTCGTATCATACCTAGAAGGGCTTTGCTACTGTGCTGCCTCGCCTTAGGAAGATCCCGAACTTCTTCGTGGTTCTTTCCCCATTGGGGCATTGCACTACAAACTGGTCTCCCGACCTAGAAGCTTGTCTGTGTGCTTTTTTTTCTTTTGGAGGTGATTTCTACTGTGTCCGGAAGATTCCGTGTACTCCCGTTTAACGGTCCTCATCGATGTCTCGGAAGCCATCCGGGGCGGAGCCGGCGGTTACTCGCAGCCACTCCCGTGATGATGAGGATGTTCCCAATGATCGGGTTTGGTTTCGAAAATCCCGATTTGGGCTGGTTCTACCCTCGCCGCGAAGGTTTTCTCTCGGACTTCGAGCCAACACCGGGAATCCCGGAACCATCCTCTGCCCTCGTTGGCCAGCTCTCGGCCTGTTGTCGGGCCTGCCCCAGTCCGCTATTGGTCCGCCTTTGGCGTCCCAGCCAGCACGCTGCTGCGGGATCCTTACCTCGCCGTGAGGCTGCCAACACCCCCCAGGAGAATTCCCTGGAGGAACAGGTACGCACATCCTGCGTGCCGCCCACAATGCCCTTGTGGGGGAATTTCGAGCCCTCCGTGAGGTTGGTCGAGAGTGCCCCGCAAGGGATGTTGCTGAAGATCTCCGCGTATTGCGGTCTGATGTCGACAAAGTGTTGGAGTGTTTGGGTTCGCCCGCCGCCTTCGTTGAAGGGATCGAGGAGCGCTTCAATCGCGTCCGAGCCCGTCTGGAGACGCTGGAGCAAACCAGTGACAATGGGCAATAACTCTCCGGATGATCCGGTTGCTGGCCGTGTCACAACGCGGACCAGCGCGCTGGAACAGGCAAAGGCTGCCAGAGGCGGAAATCCAAACGGCTACAATGATCATTCGGATACACCGACCTCGTCGGATTCTAACCCGAGTCACTCAGATGGGTCTACTTCTTCTGACTCTGAGTCGGAGGATGGTCGCCGTGACCCCTCCTCCCGCTCTAAGCGGTCGTCTGCCACCCAGGGGGTGATTCGCTCCCGCACCAAGGACAGGAGACACTCCGGACTCCGGGAATTGAAGCCCTACGAATAGGAATGTTCTGAAAGTTACTTTCGTACCGATACTATCGGCTGGAGGATTTTTCGCTGGATCGCACATCCCGTAGAACGGGACGAGTGATTGCATCAAGTGGATGCAACTTTCACTGAGGAACCAGAGCTTTTCTGGAGAAGATCCAATTATGGTCTTGGATTTCCTCGCCCGCTTCGTGGCGGAGGCCGATATACTTGGTAAGAACGAAGGATGGGCCTACGTGGCGCTACCGTACTTTTTACGGGAAGTGGCCGAAGACCAATTTCACTCTGTAAGAAGTTCGTCGAGATCCTCCGACTGAGGGGTGCCGGGAGGCCGTGCAGTACCTCTTGAGGTTGTAGGCGACGAATGATGCCATTCCGTCAGCGATTCTCGCTTTGAGGGATACCAGACAGCTCCCCGGAGAGGTCGAAACCGATTATTCTGTGCGCCTCAACAAGGCTTTCCACCACTGTGGCAATGTTTACCCCGCTGGGGAACGTTCAACGATGTTGCTTGATGGTCTGAGCCCAGCCATCAAGTCACTCGTCGCCCGATGTCGGGAGGACAAATCAAGGATACTTACACCTCGAAGTTGGTCCCCAAGCCGCTCGTGCGGAGGGTGATGCACTAC
>JARGSG010000078.1:0-23767 GCA_030374805.1 Gracilaria gracilis
GTTCAACGTATGCAGCTTTCCTATTTCGTTTTTTAGTATCCTCTAACGTTGAATTGCTTGTGCTGCCATCTCCAGGTTGAGAAGAAGCAGGCTGTGAATTGTAATCAGCATTTTCATTTTCATTTTGAGTGGCCGCTCATGCTGCGATTCTTTCCGATCGAAAAAGAAGTCGAAACGGTGCGATTCTTCCCACTTCTATTTTATATTTAGACTTCGTTGCTTTTCTTACTTTAAAATCCTCCAATGCCCAATCCATCACATTACAATTTCCTACAATTCTTTCATATTTTGTTAGTATCCGGCTCTAGTGTTTTATGAAAATTGGCTCACGGTCGCATCTATAGCGTTCTCACTTTCATAGCTTTTCTCGGATGCCTTCATCAAGTTTCATCCATAAGTTCTTGTATACTTTGCGTTTCATTTGTCTCATTTGTCTCACCATTGCTTACGAAATTATTTATTCATCTTTAGATGAAAGGCCGACTTCATCTCATCCCATGTGAAATTTCTTCCTTCATTCTACCTATATTGAGAAGAGCAGCCAAGTAGTAAAACAGCGAACTTGAAGGCCAAAAGGTTATCAACCGTTCTTGTGATTTCAATTGACCCCAATAAAAGCCACGTCGCATATTCCAATCAGAGTTGCGAGGATTTTTGCAATCATGTTTGCAATCATGTATGGCTCTCCAACTTGTTATCAGGATTATCGTACAAATAATTAATTGCCCACACTTCTCTGCGAGAGACCTTGTGGTGTTAATTAATTCACGAAAACAGGTCATCTGATGGGGAATAAATATGAGCCTCCTAAGCTTCGGGCATTAAATGGATACGCCACTGGCCAAAACTTCATAGCGCAGTTCAATTCCTCGTCTGGTAAATACCAACATAGATCATTGCCAGTCTTCTTCATCATGTCCTGTTCATCATTCACAACATTTAAGATCCTTTCAGGATCTATGCGCGACAAATTCCCCCTAACATAACGAAAAGAAATCCATCCCGAACACCATGGAGCGGAAAAACAAGATCCCATATCAATCCCTCCCACAAAAAGGGAATATAAGTTCCATTGCTAACCAAGGCTACACAATTTGACAAAGAAAAATGAAACATGTAAGGGACCGTTAGCCTCAAAGAAAGAAAACTGAGCTTCATTACCAGATATATTTGCGAAATTCGTTCGATTCTTACAGTCGATTGTCCTCCTGAACCCAGAAATGAGACCCATACATGGGCCCCCTAGAGCCCTAACTTGGCCAACTAGGGCCCTAACATCAAATTCCCCCCCTTAACGAAAAACCCCGTAGTGGGCTTAACTAAACCCTAATCAAACCCCTAATCAAGGACAAGCGTGGGTGTTTGTATTTCGATAATTCGTGTGCCTTAGATTCACTTCTGTTCATCTTCCCACACCTCTATTGGATGCTTTTTAAGAAGGAACTTTTCGGGAAGACCGATAATGGGATATCGTACGCCTTCAAAGCTCCAGGAGCTATAGTGGTGTGCGTCATAATGCAAAGTTTATTCTCAATTGGAGTGAATCACTACCGTGAACGTTTTCATCAGCGAATCTCGAACTACTTGCGAGTTCTAATCCAAGATCTTTCGAGCTTTTACAGGCCAAGAGGAAAGCCCCTTCCTCGTTTTTGGGACCCATGTAAGAAAAATCCCTTCTTGAACATAAACGAAGTAGTTTGGTATATCCTCCCAAGACTGCTCGGCGCAAAGGGACACTGTAGCTTACTATCTCAATTGGAGTTCAGGAGGATAATGATATCTGATGATTGCTTGAAAGATTGCTTGAGGGATCGCAAGACTTCATCTACTTTTGCTGAATTTCTTCACGACCTCGTTATTCTCAAGAACGGCCGTGTGGTTGAAGGATGCCTTGTATTTCACCTAGATGAAAAAGTTTCAAACCCAAATGTTCAAGTACTTAAAGAGCTTCTTGGTGAAACCCGTACATTTTCTTCCAATGGATATGAGTTGAAAATTCTGGCATTCTTAGGATACGAACTTAAATCTTCCGAAACTCACTTTATTTCAGGCGTTCTGTTCAAGGCCACTAACGGCAAAGACAGAATCTACTTTTACGACGGCACAAATGATGGTGGGAAACCCAAAGGAATGACGCTGCGGACTGCATTTCAGAAGAACAATTCTGTTTTCTCCGTTCCCCGTCTACTTACTTTTGCAGTGGCTTCGAGGGCAGAAGTCATTGAATAAGATCAGAAGAATAGATGAAGCTTTTTTTTGCAAAATCAGCTTCGCAGGACACCATATATCTTTCTTATATCACAGATATTGGTTAAAGATTCTTCAATATCTTCATTTAGCCTGCCTATCCAGTCGTGAGAGACCATTGATTTTCTCTCCAAACCATTATGTAGAGCATAGTTGTGTTGAGCGAGGTGTTGCTTCAAAGAGTTTGGAAGGAGGAAAAGGCACAGAGTGTTTTCCATATCCATTTCACAGAAGCAATAACTTGTGCCCCATCCTTTTAGAGACTGCTCGCCGAAACGGAACTTGACAAAAAGCTTCGCCCTTACCTTCGAGGCAACAAGAGACCTAGGTTTCGTAGAGACTACTTGCTTCGGTTCTGAGCGTAACCAGCCTTCATATCTCCTAGAGTTAATTAGAACGCTTACACAAGTGTCTTCTCCTTCACCATAACCAAGGCTTTTCTTCGTCCCTTTCGACATGCTCAGAAACGAAATCGGGCGCCAGCAGTACGTACCACTGCCTTGATATGTGAAGATCCGTTCTAGTTGAGTACTTTCGTCAACAGAATGTGGTAGAGATAGATAATCCAACCAGGAAATTATAGATTCGGGCTTTGGGGCCGGTACCCAAGCCAAGTAGCATGGGTCGAAACTAGGAGCCCCAGCGAATCCTCGTTGCGAAGTTAAAGAGTTTTTCTGCGCCCACCTACATGCTTCCAGTAATTTGGTGTTACACGAGAGCGATGCAAAGATGAGCTGTGTTTCAAGAGCGCGCTGTAAAACTATGCCTCCGATCCATTGTTCATAGTGGCAAACCTTGGTCCTTGGCATAAATTTCAGCTCTCCTTTCAAGAACGTAAGAACTTTGTCATTTCGTGAAGAGTAGTAGTCCAGAAGTCGTTTGTTTTCACTAGAATATTCGTAGTGGCTGATTGTTCTAGAAACACGAGATCGGTTAAACTGGAAGCATACTTTGCCTTCACGTTTCACAAGAAACCCAAGCCTGTGGTAACGTTGATCGGGGGAAACCAATAGAAATTGCGGACATACGTTTCCATTCGCGACATCCAACAGAAACTGTGGTAACCAGGTGTCAGGTGGCAGACTTTCATTCTTGATACACGAAGGATCGTTGTACAACGAAAGGAGAATGGGCATTCTCTCCTTCGTTGAAGAATGTATATGGGACATCATAATGATTCGGATGCCTCGGAACAAAGAAACTAAAAGGAGGGATCGGTTTTTCGGTTGCAGAGATCCAGGAGAGTATGAGAGAATGAACGACTAGACGGCCTGCGTTTTGTGCACGATTACGATTTTTTACAAAAAGTACCGTAAGAAAACAAAATAATCACCTATCCAAGAATACTAAGCTTCCTGAAAGCGTCTGGCTTCAGCTGCTGAATCTGGCGTGTTCTCTAGCGCGCTCGCATTATCACACCGATCTAAACCATTGAAAATGCTTTCAGGTATATGTATTTGAATCGTGAACTTCTTTTTCATTCTTTCCTCAAGTGGAGAGGGCCACTCAGGAACTACTATCGTCAAACTCCAGTAGGGGAGGAGAAAACTGCCTTCCTTTTCGTCCTCCTCTTTCTGATGCTCACGTATCCTAGCATTCGGGCTCTATCCTTTAGACTGGTTTGAAGTCGTACAAATCCATTTGGAATAAACAACTCCTTCTGCATACGACTCCAGCTCCCGACTCCATACTGTTCAATACCTTGGCGTAGTAATTTGTCTTCCCTGGGTGAGAATGAACCAGTCCTCAGTTGCAGTTCAGAGGCCTCGCCCGTAGTTGAAAACTTTTGGTTCCACCCAAGAGATCTCTTTTTTTCCTTACTGGTCCTTGATCTCTTCTGAGCAACACCATCATCTGAATCATCGTCAGAAAACAGATGAATCTTCAATATCTCATCAGCCTCATTGCCTTTCACTTTATCAAGGTTGCTGGCCAAATTCTTCTCCGTTTCTTGACCGAGGCAAATTATATTGGTGAAAACTTCATCAAGTTTCTCCTCCTCCCTGTCAATGATATGTTGGACGGAGGTTAACAGGGATGAAACACCTAACTGGTCAATAGACAACCCTCTGGCCCCATTGTACCTTTCGATCATATACTCTTTCAATGACTTCATTTCGCTCCTGAAGATGTCTTCATTCAAGAAAGGCTTCCATTTCACAAAACGAGATTTGCAATTCGAACCCAGCTTTTTCAGCACATGAACTTCACCTGAGCCACTAAGAACGGTGGATTTCACCAGAGAGATAACAGCTCTAAACAGTCTTGTTGTCAAAGCACTGTTACTTCCATTAATGAAGATGTATGTGCTCCTATCTAGTAGAGAATAGAGTTGTTTCTCAGAGATTTCATTCAATTGCATGTCGTTCCTAAGCGTGAAAACTAGGCCTTTCGCTTCCATGCATTGTACTTTAGCTGAGAGATGCTCTCGAAGAATTCCAGCTTGTTTTATCCCGTAGCACTTCTTCACGCACTCTTCAATAAACTTCCCGGACATTCCAACATCAAGAACTTTGCGAATGCCAGGCAATTCCGCTACTGAGAGAAGACAGCTGACCACTTGCGGGAAGTCCACATTCTCTTTCAGCTGAGGCTCAGAACCTCGGTCACATGTTGCAGGACCTAAATTTTCAAGTTTTGCAAGCTCTTTCCGTTCACGATGTTTCTTCGAATGACCTCCACCTTCACGATTCACAAGCTCTTTCCGTTCAAGATCTTCTTTCGAGCGACCTCCATATTCAAGATTCACAAACTCTTTCCGCTCACGATGTTCTTCATGGAAGCTTTCGCGAAAGTGACGTTCACTGCCGCAGAAATTAATAACCGCCCCAAGAGATTTCACTGGAACTGCGGACTTGGCAGCCACGGTGTCTCTGGCCTCAAACTGGGCTGTTATCTCCTCTGAATCTCCACCTCCGTCCCTAAATTGACCCAAGGGGATGATATCTTGTGAGGTCCTCGCCTTTTTCCGGGGAAAATTCGTATGTTCCTCACTAATCTTCTTGTATCTCTCCCAACACTCTCCCGGATTCCGATCCCGAGGAAGAAGTTGATTATTTGCCAAAGTCTCCCAGAAATTGAGCTCCAAGTGCTTCCCAGAGCCACTATGTGCTTCCTCTAAGGCTGCGTCCCGCAATTGCTGGTCCTCCTCGGACATCCAGTTCTTACCAGACATTTTCTGTGTGATATGAGACTCTCCAACGGGAAGAAATTCGAATGTGCTCCGCCGCTCGGTCGCTCTCCGAGTGAATCGGACGAGGAAGTGCCGATCTAGAGCACGAAATGGGTTTTGAGGTACCTTCGCAACGGCTTGCTTGGAACATGTTTTTCATTCGTGTGTTTTGGATTAGGATTTTTTCGTTTTTCACAAGTTTTATTTTAAGATTCGCTACAAGATGTCATCTAGAAGATGCGAAGATGACATCTTTCTTTGCCCGCCAGTACAGTCCCGTTCCGAGGCACCATCATGCGTAGCCAACACCATAGTTATTTCCACATTGTTTATATCTCACACTGCGAACCGCTCCTTCTCCTTCCCTTCCACTCCCTGCACTTCAATCGAAACAACAACGACACGGTAGAGATTTGGCGCGGAATCCTTTTTAGAGCAGATTTCACGAATTGAGGTGTTCAAGTCGTCGTGTTGCTTTTCGCCGCCGTTGCGCATGGAACCCTTGGTGTAGTTTCGGTAGTGGCAAGGCGTGTTATACGATTTAGCCTACGCAATGAAGTGAGTACGGGGCGCTTGCAAAGACCAATATGTCACGTTTGTGCATAATAGAAATCTTGGTTTTAAGGAATACAGGAATAAGCACAATAAATCAGGATGGCTTCTGGGCGGAGTCTTGAAGTGTACAACTTCAACACGGGGTGGAACCATGTCCTAGGACACCATGAAAAAGTGGTTCATGTTCTTGCATCACGGAATTTTCAGAAAAAGTTTTAGTTTTTGTAAATAAATACCAATTTTTTTGGAAACATCCCGCGCGCTTTGCACGAACATGAACCAAGTTTTCGCCATGTCCTAGGACATGGCCTCCTCAACACATTGCTCCGCGTCCGCATTCGTCCATGGTGTATGACCAGGGGCTCTTGTCCCAAAATATAACTTGAATGCTTCATGTCCTAGGACACCATGAAAAAGTGGTTCATGTTCTTGCATCACGGAATTTTCAGAAAAAGTTTTTGTAAATAAATACCAATTTTTTGGAAACATTCCGCGCGCTTTGCACGAACATGAACCAAGTTTTCGCCATGTCCTAGGACATGGCCTCCTCAACACATTGCTCCGCGTCCGCATTCGTCCATGGTGTATGACCAGGGGCTCTTGTCCCAAAATATAACTTGAATGCTTCATGTCCTAGGACA
The DNA here is from genome assembly GCA_030374805.1 of Gracilaria gracilis. NCBI lineage: Eukaryota > Rhodophyta > Florideophyceae > Gracilariales > Gracilariaceae > Gracilaria > Gracilaria gracilis. The sequence continues at coordinate 6,616 of JARGSG010000078.1, forward strand.
CCATGAAAAAGTGGTTCATGTTCTTGCATCACGGAATTTTCAGAAAAAGATTTTGTAAATAAATACCAATTTTTGGAAACATCCCGCGCGCTTTGCACGAACATGAACCAAGTTTTCGCCATGTCCTAGGACATGGCTCCGTTATGTGGCACCTGAAATTATATCGCGCACAAGTGGCCCACAAGTGCAATTTTAATGAAACGGACACCGGCCACAGTGAAAGGAGAGTCGAAAGACCACGTGTAAAACACCTTTTTGCACTTCACACGTATCCCACGTTTACTAAAGTAATTTACGGCATATAGATACACACATCAGCAATTCTTCACCATGTGTATTATGTACTACTAACGGGTGCCATTTATTCTCGAACGGTTTGAAGGATCTCCACAATGCTGGCTGTTTTCAACAGTTTGAACAGATGTTCACAATAATGGCTGTTTTGTAAAGCATTGATTGTTATGGAAGGAAGCGTTTATGAGTTTCGAATTTCTGAAGTTCAGTGGATATAGCTTTACTCCAGGGTTCAGCCGACTTGACCAGCAAGATTGGGAAACTTGTCTGGTGAAAAGCATCACGGAATTCTCAAAAAAAGTTTTTGTAAATAAATACCAATTTTTTGAAAACATCCCGCGCGCTTTGCACGAACATGAACCAAGTTTTCGCCATGTCCTAGGACATGGCCCCCTCAACACATTGCTCCGCGTCCGCATTCGTCCATGGTGTATGACCAGGGGCTCTTGTCCCAAAATATAACTTGAATGCTTCATGTCCTAGGACACCATGAAAAAGTGGTTCATGTTCTTGCATCACGGAATTTTCAGAAAAAGATTTTGTAAATAAATACCAATTTTTTGGAAACATCCCGCGCGCTTTGCAGGAACATGAACCAAGTTTTCGCCATGTCCTAGGACATGGCCTCCTCAACACATTGCTCCGCGTCCGCATTCGTCCATGGTGTATGACCAGGGGCTCTTGTCCCAAAATATAACTTGAATGCTTCATGTCCTAGGACACCATGAAAAAGTGGTTCATGTTCTTGCATCACGGAATTTTCAGAAAAAGATTTTGTAAATAAATACCAATTTTTTGGAAACATTCCGCGCGCTTTGCACGAACATGAACCAAGTTTTCGCCATGTCCTAGGACATGGCCTCCTCAACACATTGCTCCGCGTCCGCATTCGTCCATGGTGTATGACCAGGGGCTCTTGTCCCAAAATATAACTTGAATGCTTCATGTCCTAGGACACCATGAAAAAGTGGTTCATGTTCTTGCATCACGGAATTTTCAGAAAAAGTTTTTGTAAATAAATACCAATTTTTTGGAAACATCCCGCGCGCTTTGCACGAACATGAACCAAGTTTTCGCCATGTCCTAGGACATGGCTCCGTCATGTGGCACCTGAAATTATATCGCGCACAAGTGGCCCACAAATGCAACTTTAATGAAACGGACACCGGCTACAGTGAAAGGAGAGTCGAAGTGCCACGTGTAAAACACCTTTTTGCACTTCACACGTATCCCACGTTTACTAAAGTAATTTACGGCATATAGATACACACATCAGCAATTCTTCACCATGTGTATTATGTACTACTAACGGGTGCCATCTATTCTCGAACGGTTTGAAGGATCTCCACAATGCTGGATGTTTTCAACAGTTTGAACAGATGTTCACAATAATGGCTGTTTTGTAAAGCATTGGATGTTATGGAAGGAAGCGTTTATGAGTTTCGAATTTCTGAAGTTCAGTGGATATAGCTTTACTCCAGGGTTCAGCCGACTTGACCAGCAAGATTGGGAAACTTGTCTGGTGAAAAGCATCACGGAATTCTCAAAAAAAGTTTTTGTAAATAAATACCAATTTTTTGGAAACATCCCGCGCGCTTTGCAGGAACATGAACCAAGTTTTCGCCATGTCCTAGGACATGGCCTCCTCAACACATTGCTCCGCGTCCGCATTCGTCCATGGTGTATGACCAGGGGCTCTTGTCCCAAAATATAACTTGAATGCTTCATGTCCTAGGACACCATGAAAAAGTGGTTCATGTTCTTGCATCACGGAATTTTCAGAAAAAGTTTTTGTAAATAAATACCAATTTTTTGGAAACATTCCGCGCGCTTTGCACGAACATGAACCAAGTTTTCGCCATGTCCTAGGACATGGCCTCCTCAACACATTGCTCCGCGTCCGCATTCGTCCATGGTGTATGACCAGGGGCTCTTGTCCCAAAATATAACTTGAATGCTTCATGTCCTAGGACACCATGAAAAAGTGGTTCATGTTCTTGCATAACGGAATTTTCAGAAAAAGTTTTTGTAAATAAATACCAATTTTTTGAAAACATCCCGCGCGCTTTGCAGGAACATGAACCAAGTTTTCGCCATGTCCTAGGACATGGCTCCGTCATGTGGCACCTGAAATTATATCGCGCACAAGTGGCCCACAAATGCAACTTTAATGAAACGGACACCGGCTACAGTGAAAGGAGAGTCGAAGTGCCACGTGTAAAACACCTTTTTGCACTTCACACGTATCCCACGTTTACTAAAGTAATTTACGGCATATAGATACACACATCAGCAATTCTTCACCATGTGTATTATGTACTACTAACGGGTGCCATCTATTCTCGAACGGTTTGAAGGATCTCCACAATGCGGGATGTTTTCAACAGTTTGAACAGATGTTCACAATAATGACTGTTTTGTAAAGCATTGGATGTTATGGAAGGAAGCGTTTATGAGTTTCGAATTTCTGAAGTTCAGTGGATATAGCTTTACTCCAGGGTTCAGCCGACTTGACCAGCAAGATTGGGAAACTTGTCTGGTGAAAAGCATCACGGAATTCTCAAAAAAAGTTTTTGTAAATAAATACCAATTTTTTGGAAACATCCCGCGCGCTTTGCACGAACATGAACCAAGTTTTCGCCATGTCCTAGGACATGGCTCCGTCATGTGGCACCTGAAATTATATCGCGCACAAGTGGCCCACAAATGCAACTTTAATGAAACGGACACCGGCTACAGTGAAAGGAGAGTCGAAGTGCCACGTGTAAAACACCTTTTTGCACTTCACACGTATCCCACGTTTACTAAAGTAATTTACGGCATATAGATACACACATCAGCAATTCTTCACCATGTGTATTATGTACTACTAACGGGTGCCATCTATTCTCGAACAGTTTGAAGGATCTCCACAATGCTGGCTGTTTTCAACAGTTTGAACAGATGTTCACAATAATGGCTGTTTTGTAAAGCATTGGATGTTATGGAAGGAAGCGTTTATGAGTTTCGAATTTCTGAAGTTCAGTGGATATAGCTTTACTCCAGGGTGCAACAGACTTGACCAGCAAGATTGGGAAACTTGTCTGGTGAAAAGCATCACGGAATTTTCAAAAAGGGTTTTTGTAAACAAATACCAATTTTTTGGAAACATCCCGCGCGCTTTGCACGAACATGAACCAAGTTTTCGCCATGTCCTAGGACATGGCTCCGTCATGTGGCACCTGAAATTATATCGCGCACAAGTGGCCCACAAGTGCATTTTAATGAAACGGACACCGGCTACAGTGAAAGGAGAGTCGAAGTGCCACGTGTAAAACACCTTTTTGCACTTCACACGTATCCCACGTTTACTAAAGTAATTCACGGCATATAGATACACACATCAGCAATTCTTCACCATGTGTATTATGTACTACTAACGGGTGCCATCTATTCTCGAACAGTTTGAAGGATCTCCACAATGCTGGCTGTTTTCAACAGTTTGAACAGATGTTCGCAATAATGGCTGTTTTGTAAAGCATTGGATGTTATGGAAGGAAGCGTTTATGAGTTTCGAATTTCTGAAGTTCAGTGGATATAGCTTTACTCCAGGGTTCAACAGACTTGACCAGCAAGATTGGGAAACTTGTCTGGTGAAAAGTAGCTATTGGTTATAAAGGATTTTCGATATTCAGTTTGACGTTTGGTTCTCTTTTGTGAAGAGGTTATCTATTTTTTCACTATGACGGCCGTGAGAATAGTTTAATGTTAGGAGGTGCAATTAGCATCGAAAATTGCTTTCTGTGCGGAAGAGGAACACTACGACTATGGAATAACCATGAAATAGGGTATCTACAGATGGGTTTCTGTTTCGATGGTGAGTGTTGTTCTCGTTGGGGAATCGAAAGAATTAGTAGTGAACTCAAATCTCTTTATATAGCGAGGTTTGGAATCGCTTCCTTGAGGTTAAACAGTTACATGTTTCATGACAGGTATACAATGAATAGTCGGAAAAGTTGGGACTTTTCAAAGGTGGTCTGAAAAAGGAGGTGGAGGACATCCATTCATTGGAAAGGGCAACTCTCAGGGCCCTTGAATACCTCAGGTACGCCGGTAGCTTTATTAAAATGTTTGTAATGCCGCCTTTTTCTCCTCAATTTTCTTTTAACTTCGTATCCATGGGCACCGCTTTCTTCTTGATAGTTTCGTTCAACGCCTTCTTCTTGATGGTTTCGTTCAACGTATGCAGCTTTCCTATTTCGTTTTTAGTATCCTCTAACGTTGAATTGCTTGTGCTGCCATCTCCAGGTTGAGAAGAAGCAGGCTGTGAATTGTAATCAGCATTTTCATTTTCATTTTGAGTGGCCGCTCATGCTGCGATTCTTTCCGATCGAAAAAGAAGTCGTAACGGTGCGATTCTTTCCACTTCTATTTTATATTTAGACTTTGTTGCTTTTCTTACTTTAAAATCCTCCAATGCCCAATCCATCACATTACAATTTCCTACAATTCTTTCATATTTGTTAGTATCCGGCTCTAGTGTTTTATGAAAATTGGCTCACGGTCGCATCTATAGCGTTCTCACTTTCATAGCTTTTCTCGGATGCCTTCATCAAGTTTCATCCATAAGTTCTTGTATACTTTGCGTTTCATTTGTCTCATTTGTCTCACCATTGCTTTACGAAATTATTTATTCATCTTTAGATGAAAGGCCGACTTCATCTCATCCCATGTGAAATTTCTTCCTTCATTCTACTTATATTGAGAAGAGCAGCCAAGTAGTAAAACAGCGAACTTGAAGGCCAAAAGGTTATCAACCGTTCTTGTGATTTCAATTGACCCCAATAAAAGCCACGTCGCATATTCCAATCAGAGTTGCGAGGATTTTTGCAATCATGTTTGCAATCATGTATGGCTCTCCAACTTGTTATCAGGATTATCGTACAAATAATTAATTGCCCACCTTCTCTGCGAGAGACCTTGTGGTGTTAATTAATTCACGAAAACAGGTCATCTGATGGGGAATAAATATGAGCCTCCTAAGCTTCGGGCATTAAATGGATACGCCACTGGCCAAAACTTCATAGCGCAGTTCAATTCCTCGTCTGGTAAATACCACATAGATCATTGCCAGTCTTCTTCATCATGTCCTGTTCATCATTCCACAACATTTAAGATCCTTTCAGGATCTATGCGCGACAAATTCCCCCTAACATAACGAAAAGAAATCCATCCCGAACACCATGGAGCGGAAAAACAAGATCCCCATATCAATCCCTCCCACAAAAAGGGAATATAAGTTCCAGTGCTAACCAAGGCTACACAATTTGACAAAGAAAAATGAAACATGTAATGGACCGTTAGCCTCAAAGGAAGAAAACTGAGCTTCATTACCAGATATATTTGCGAAATTCGTTGGATTCTTACAGTCGATTGTCCTCCTGAACCCAGAAATGAGACCCATACATGGGCCCCCTAGAGCCCTAACTTGGCCAACTAGGGCCCTAACATCAAATTCCCCCCCCTAAACGAAAACCCCCGTAGTGGGCTTAACTAATTCCCCCCCTAATTCACCCCTAAATCCCCCTAATTCCCCCCCTAATTCCCCCTAATTCCCCCCTAAATCCCCCTAATTCCCCCCTAATTCCCCCCCCTAAATCCCCCCCTAATTCCCCCCCCTAATTCCCCCCCCTAATTCCCCCCCTAATTCCCCCCTAATTCCCCCCTAATCCCCCCCCTAAACCCCTAATCCCCTAATTCCCCCCCCTAATTCCCCCCCCCTAAACCCTTAAACCCCTAAACCCTAAAACCCCTAATTCCCCCCTAAAACCCCTAAACCCCTAAACCCCTAAACCCCTAAACCCTAAACCCCTAAACCCCTAATTCCCCCCTAAAACCCCTAAAACCGCTCCCCAAGTCTATTGTCATACCTCGTATGCCACAATTGCCCAGCTCCCAGGTTGATGAATTTAGCTCCAAGTTCAAGGATCTAGCCGAGTCGTTCGCCACACAGACACTCGACCTCGTCGTCAATGCCAGAGCACAGGACTTGAAGTCCATGGCAGGCGAGAGGAAAGATCTTTTTGCTGAAGCCGTCGAGAAGCTGGAGGAATCCCTCATGGAAGCGTACAATGTCGTTCGCCAAATGACAGAGTCGCAGGTACCTCCACTTCTTGAACGTTATAAGGAATTTCTCTTGACATCACTTGAGAAGGCCCGGTTTCAGACCGAACTGAAGAGCTCCTTTGGTAACTTCGTGGATAATGAGAAGAAGAATGCCGGTCTCCTGAAGAGATCCGCCGCCGAGGCCGATGAAGAGGAGGCCCCGCAAGGGGTCGATCGGCTGCGGAAGGAGATCAAGGCACTTAAGAAGGATATCAAATCCCTTAAGACTTCTTATATCCCCCCCAAGACCCCCAAACCCCAGGGTGGTAAGCCCAAACCTAAAGCTGGTAAGGGCAAGCAGGGGAAAGCGAAGACCAAAGGAAAGCCGAAGCCGAAAAACGGGAAGCAAGGCGCCGCCGGACGGGGCGCCAAGCAAAATTAAACCGTTCACGGCCTAGGAAGCCCCGCTCCTTCAAGTCTCAAGAAATGAAGTACAACCCACCGGTTGGAATCAACGACAAGGACGTACCATATGAAGTCAAGAAGGTACTGTCTGTCGGTGGTGGCTTCGTTCTTAGAACACCGCTGAAAGTTTGTCTTCAAGACACAGTGGATCAAGTGTTCAAGGCTTTAGGAAAGGGGCCAGGGAGAGTCGACATCCCAACCAACATACGTGTGAAAGGAAAGATTGAGAGACAAGTCACACGTATGGGGATTGAGCGACCTCCCTCCTTGCATCTAACATTGATGCGAGGAATCAAGTACATCAAGAAGATGGGTTGGGTCGTCAAAGCAGCAGATAAGAACCTCGGGCTCACGCTAATGAGTCGCGAGTTCTATGACGACTTGGTGCATAAGGAGATTCACGAGGGTGCATTCTCTGAGGTCAGTTCCTTCCCCCATGAAGGGCTCCTCAGTAACCTCAAGATGATCCTTGACATATGCTTCCAGAAGCCTCGGTACATCAAGAAAATGATGAAGTATGCCGAGAGCGCCAAGGAACCAGCCCCCTTTTATGTACTACCAAAGATCCACAAGCCGACGGTCAAGTCTAGACCGATCACCGCCTCACATTCATATATCACAGGTGGTCTGTCTAGACAATTGAGTGCCCTCCTCAACAAAGAGGTGCTCAAGATACCAGCCATTTCAGTGAATAGCTGGCAGACCGTACGGCAATTGGAACATATACGCCTACCCTCGGACTGTGTCTTCCTGACATATGACGTGGAAAGGTGTTACCCCACAATCGACATCAAGGACGCCATTCGAGTGTTGGTCCGTGAACTACCCAAAGTGTTCATGGCTAACAATGGCTTTTGGTGTCGAGTGCTACAGTTCATCATGAATCACAACTATGTTTTTGATGGACATGGGGTACATAGGCAGGTAATTGGAACAGCGACAGGGACAGCAGTAGCCCCTGCCTTCGCTAACCTTTACTTGTTCTATAAGTTCCGAAGGATCTTCAAGGAATTTGTCAGAGGAGTTATCATAAATCGTCGTTACATTGATGATGGACTGGTAATTACTCGGGACAGGGAGACTGCTGACAACCTCATGCAAAGGCTGAACACTTGTTCTAACCTGCGTATGACTTGGGATATCAGTAACAAGAAGGCAGTCTACCTGGACCTGGAGATACACAAAGGACGGAGGTTCTTCTTCCACAACATTGTGGATATACGGGTGTACACCAAGCCCATCTCCAAGTTCCTGTATCTCCACGGCAAATCCAACCATCCCACGCATACGTTCACCGGTATAGTCAAAGGAGAAATGATTCGATATCTCCGCAACACCAGTGATGAACGTACGTGGAAGGCCAAGGTGGCTCGGCTATTCCGGATGCTGGCACAGCGAGGATACACTGGAAAGTATCTACGTGCCGCGCTGGACTATGTCAGCTACCGTGACAGGGCGAAATACCTCGAACGAGCCACTCCGAAGGACCCGCTCTCATTGGCGTCCTACATGGGTTTCTCTCATTGGACACCACAACCCACGCAGACACGGAGAAACATGAATTCGCCAACAAGATTCTCGACTCTCCCATTATAAAGAGTGAATTGGAAAAGCTTCCGTCAGGGTCGTCTTTGGATATATCTTTGGAGCGAATGACTGCGCTTCTCATTTCCGAGTGCCGCTCTGCGTCCAGAGCCGATTTCAACTGGAGTAATTTCGTCCTCGGTACCGCTCGTCCTACTCAGACAGAGTCTGGTCCGCCAAAAACACAACCTTTAGTGACGAACAACTTCAAAATCTGTATCACTTTAGAACAACACAACACATGCACAGCTATGCATACAAAAACATACAAAACATACAACGCCGCAAAACGTTGTGCACCAGCACAACGCCTCTGCGCAAAAAACACGCAAAACCTTGTGCCTATAGCTATAGAAGCGTAGAGTCTACGGGGAAGACCTAACTCAGTGCTACGCTCAGTTGCATGTTTCTTGTAGCAACTTTATACGTGTACACGTACTTTGCTGAGGTCCCAGTGAGACTGTCTGACATGATTTAGTAGCAGCGGGGCGCGTAAGAGAGTCCAGTGACTTTCGAGGGGAGTAAGACCGGCGTTATGCATGAATGCAATCAGGTTTAGGCTTGACAGTTGTCCAAGCTTGCCACCTTGCACAGTATTCAACCCAAAAGGCAATAGGTAACGTGTGACGCGGGAAGTGAGCATGTCACGAGATAATGATAAAAATGTTTTCGGCCCCAAATAAACTTTTTGTTGTTGAAGAACGCGGGTGTGAACTTCCAGAATCCTTTCGAAAGCCTTTTCTTCGCCAGTAAAGGTACGGCAAGAACCAAGAAGCTTCTAGGTCGGGAGACAAAAATGTCGTACAAATACCGATGTGTGGGGTCCGCCTGGTAGAGGGAGCGCGCGAGGGCTCAACGTAAGCGGGAAAAACACACAACCAATATGGTAGTAGGGCACCTGAAACCCGCAGAGGCAAACGACGGGGCAACTAGTCTAGACCGTGTAGGTGTATGGTAGTAGACGTTGATGCGCGGTAAAACCTGAATAGTAATAGAGTAGCAAGTGACCAAGACGGTATAGTTACTGCCCTAATGGTGCCTGACTTTACAATACCCGAGGGGGAAGGCAAGGTGCACCGCAATATATACAATGTGCACCAACGCCGTTTTCTCATGCAGGCATGACGTCATCGTCTGCGCCCATGACCTACTGTCATGGGCCAGCAAGGTTAAGCTAAAATAAAATTGAAATTATAAATTATAAATTATAAACTATAAAATACAGAATACCAATTGGGTGCCGTGGAGCCACCAAGGCGAGTACGTAGGCCCACGTGGCACCAACCAACTGAGGTCTCATTGTACTACAGTCTTTCTTGGAGTGATAAGCCGTGGCCAACGTGGCTACCATCCATCCAGCTTCACACAAAAGAACCCAATTCAGAAAATGTGTACAGGCTTTTCGTAGCGTTTGACCTTGTTCAATGAGACGCTGACGTATGGCGTATTTTCCGACATTTTCTCCTTTTTCCCTTTCTGATTCCCACTTTTCGCGGAATTCTTTTCTTTCTTGCCTTACTATCGTGTACTCGTCACCGTTCTCTAGGATTCATCACCTAAATACGTGGTAACGTTAGGACCACCCGTCCCCTCTCTACGCTACGTAGTGATGGCTGGACGTTGGGTTTTCTCCCGACTTAATGGTGTCCTGCCAGACACGCCGTGTTCGCTGACTGTCATCCAAGAGACGAAGATATTGGACTTCACTGTTCTTTTTCCATGCTTTTGGCTTTCATTTCAGTATCTATTTATAGTGTCGTGAGACTCTAATTTGTACTATTTTATGTACATACTTTATGTTTTTGACTGCAGTTGTGGTTGTTCTATCTGCACGACGGAAGTGGTTGTATAACAGTAAACTAGAATAAGAACACTTTTCGTTTGTTCTGGTTCTTTGGAGCAAATTTGTACTCCTTAATAATAAACTCTCTTGTTCTGGCCTCATTAATGAGTTCCGAATGAGTACCCACAATTTTAGCCAATGCGCGCGCGTATGGTTGGAAAATGTTATCGAGAGCCACACAAAACGAACTGTACAAGTCGTCAGGCAAGCCGGCCAGATAGCAGAAATATTTAAGGGATTTCACCATGCCAATGCCGAATACGATAGCACAACGAGCTCTTCCTCGCGACTCAGGCTCCAAAGTGTAACACTCCCCGACTCCCTCACCGCTATTCCAGTTCGGGCACTTCAGCTATCACACCGGTAATACTTTACACAACCGAAACTATCAACCAGCGTCATGGAGGGAGAACAGAAAAAGCAACCTAGGTACTGCCCAAGTTGTGGACAGTAAGTTCCAAGTATCTTGCGGTCTTCTACCGTTAAATATGTTCTGACCCGTCTTCAGAGAGTTTCTATCCGGAAGGACCCGTAAGTTCATCGGATGAGAAGGTCCCCATTTCATTCGGAGTCTTTTTTGGAGACATAATGACTGACATTACCTCGTTTTGTATGCAGCAGCTTACCGAGCCCACACGCGTACCTGCAAGAGCAATACCCCCAAGAAAACGAAACCTACTTCGACGACAACCGTGTCATCTTCGCAAAAGTAACGAACGAAAGTTTCGATGGCACAAGGAAACCATTCGTGCTTTACTGACAAGTGAATCAATTCATCACTATGTTTTGCATCTGCTTGGCTTTGTTACTCCTGGTATCTGAAATAGATTCTCATTTAACGATTTCGCGAATGTGTTAGACTTTTAAAGATGGTAGTGGAATTAAATTGGGTTAGGCATATGTTGTTAATATTGTTGACCTCTTCTGCGTTAAATCAAGAGCGGCAACACAACAGGTTTGCAATACGATGCATAAATTTGGTCGTAGATTGTGGAGACGTTAGGGTCTGATTGAATTTACTGTGTTTGAGGTCAATGCAGTATTCCGTGGTGGGAGGCTACGACTAAAGTTCGTATTCGTATTGTTAATACTGAAACTTTACAGCGTACCTTCAAGCAATGTGTTTGTACGGCAGCGTTCAGTGTTCACAGTCCCGGTAGACGGGGAACTCTAGCTCCTTCCGAAAATTGCGACGGCCACAATCCTCAGAATGGCGGAAGAGGTCGTACATCACTAACCGTAGTTGGATGGCTAGTAACCCATCCACAAAATTGACTAGTTCTCTAAGTCGTTCCATGCTCTCGAATTCTGACCACAGCTCTAGGTACAAGTCAAGATCCTCCGTTTTGCCACCACACCTCTCAGAAAAGTCAAGCGCGTCTAGAAAGGGAACATCCCACCGGGTGTACGCAAAGTCAATGAATATCAGCTTAGATTGTTCAGCTGGAATAATGTTCACAGGACACAAATCACCATGAACCAAGGCTAATGGCACTTTGTATTCGGCAATGTTGTTCAGTACATTGTGCACATGGCTCAAGTACATTTCTTTGTAACAGCCTTTATATTCAGAGTTGCCTACATTTTCCATACCACGCTCCTGAGCACACTGCCAGTCGGGATCTTCAACCATTTCCTTCACGCGAGAGATCCATTTTTCTCTGTTCATTAATGGAAGCCCAGTCTCCAGAATTTCATCTTTTTTCGACAAAGACTGTATCTGGACTTTGCCCCATGTCAATAGGATGTTTCGAAACAACTGCACGTCCAACTTTGCAAGATCATCCATATCCGACAAGGTACGTCCATAATCTCTCATCAACAGAATATTGTTCGCAACATCCAAGGCTAAAGGTTTCGGAAAGGTCTCAGGCATTACTTGACTCAGACCTAACGTCGTGCTTGTTTCATGATTAAAAGCTTGTGGTAGCATAGCCTTCATAAAAAACTTTGATCCACATCGACTTTGTGCCACTAGAAGGCAGCTTTGCGAACCGTTCCTTTTTTGGAGGATATATTCCGGTCCAATTTCGTATCCATGCTCTAGAAGAACTCCTGTGATCCACGCAGCAGCGCCATCAAACCATCCTGCTTTTGAGTATGGATAGAGGCGGTTTAAATGAATGTCAAGACCATCGGTCGCATACTGTTTCAGATATCGTGCAACAGCAGGTGTGCGCGGATCAATGCAGATTTCGCCAGTTTCGCTTTTCCGGACCCAGCCCAATTCATTCATTTTATCTGACAGTGCGTAGCGAGGGATATCAAACACCAGCAATTGAACTTTGTAGAATGGCCCATTTAGTACTTCACACTCCGATCGCAACAAGACTATATCAAACGGCAAGCATAACTGCTTTCGAACGTAGATTCCAAGTTTGTCTAGTTCAATGTCTATTGCATCATGATACACAATGGAAGGAAGTTGTGATGGGCTGCCTTTCCATGTGAGAACGCTTTGATTGCCAGGATGCACAATAAGGACATAGTAGCAGTTGCCGGAACGTTTTGCATCGGACATAATGTGCGGATGGAAGTTTAGGTTTAGGCAAAGAGAATAAAAGGCACTCAACCGGCGACCACAAACCTTGTAACCACTGACCGGACCTGTTCGAGACACGCAGGCACGAAAACACGGTTCTATTTTTGCACAGTGACAGCGGCCACGATGACACCTAAAACAGCGTGGGGACGACGATGGAAAAAATAACCACCGCAGCCAATGGAGACTGCACTATAACGAAGGTCGATGGTCTCGCCAATCGTGGCAGCGACGGGGACAATCGTGGACTCAAGAGTGACAGTTGTCCTTGTGGCGACAGCGAAGATCACAGCTAGCCACACAGCGACTACAGCTACCAACGGAACCTCACCGAGCAGTGGTCCTTCGCCATACATGAGCGGTACACGTGGTCATTTCAACCAAACAGAAATTGTCGTGTACTACGTGGATGGGAAGAAATGGGCGATCCACGTGGCATAATCAAGCTCGGTCGAGAATGTCTTCAGCTCTACAATTATAACTGCTTTAGACGGCGCCGTAGAGCTGCGTGCCGCAGAGCTATGCCTTTGCGTCTTTAGTTTCCGAAACCTTACCACCAAGATCAAGACATACACCCCTCCAGAAAGGTTTTCGAAATAGGCATATTGTCAAAAGCTACGATGCAGACTATACTGGAAAATATGCAAATTCGAATCCCATGCACTCCTCAGGCATCCTCTTGTGACGCCTGTTTCGAAGTCATTTCGAGATCACCAAGTGTGAAAGGAGGACTTGTGAACCTATTCAAGGAAATTGCGTCCGTGTATGAAAATTCCACTTGTCCTTCTGGGAAGCGTTTTCTGGATATGACCAGTGGTTCGATTGTGACACTTGATTGTTGCTGGAGCTGCGCCTCCAGTCCACTAATGTCCGTGGAACCGAAGGTCACCGTGCGAAAATCTCCCTATCTCATCTCGAAAACAAATTTTGTTCTCCCTGGGGCAAATCGGCAGCTTAAAATATGCCAGAAGGGACATCGATACACTTCAGTCACCTGTTTTGGGGAAGTTCCCGAGTTCTTTATTGTTCCGGAATCCGAAATGAATGGAAAGTACTTTATTTTCCCGTTCAGTGTACATGAGCACTTCTTCAACAAATGGAAAGTCGTCGGTGATGTTCACGAAGCTTTTAATGATATTGGTTTCTATGTTCCCAATCCATGTTATCCTCATTTGCGAGAGACATATACTGTTTATATTGCGCATCGAGGGCGAGGGGGAATGACGGTAGTTACGACGGAACGAAAATTCTCTCTTTCTCCTAATATGTTTACTCTTGATGAAGTGGTTGAGGGACGTCCCTTCGGAAACATGTGTGGAAAAGAACCAGTTATCAGAAGCCTTTTCCTTGACCCCGATATCAGAGGAAGCTTTCAATTTCCCCCAATTACTGTGTCAAAGTCAAGAGGCTCCCACGAAAAGAAGATCCCTCACTTTCCGATCGAAGGGGAGGAAGAAATGCCCTCGCCCTCAGAGGAAACAGAAGAGGAAGTTGAACTCCCAATCGAAAATGATTTCCAGTTGGCCACTGCTGGCATTTTTTGTTCCAGTGAAGATGAAGACACCCGTTCAATAGAAGCGTTCCCCTCAGCTCAGATTTTACCGTTTGGGGAGTCTTTTGAAGACATTCACACACTGCTTCATCGAACTCTGAAACGCTGTAAGCAGTCCCTTCCCATTATGTTCTTTTCTCAACGACAAATGCTTTCACTTCCGCACGCGGAAAGTCTTCGAGAACAGCTCTCTTCGAGTTGCCATGTTATGGGCGTACATTCAGCAATTTCAATCCCGGAACTAAGGAGTCGAGTTCGACGGAACGATTTTTTCCTCATCGCTGGGGATCTCGGAAATGTGTTAGAGAACAGTCATCCACTTTGTTTACCATTTGCACCGAATGCTGAAGAAGCTTCTCGGTGTATCCGACTAGCTTGGACGGTTGATATTGATTCCATTGATTCCATTACGGTTCCGCTTGGTGGAATTGCATTCGGAAATTGTGAAACGAGGATACCCAAAGTGTTTCAGATTTACAACATATGTCCTTGGAAGTATTTGAAGAAGAATAATAACTTTTGCAATATATCTCAGAACTTTGGCGAAATCTTTCCTGGAGACTATTTTATCAACGAAAACCATAGCAGGCATCGCATTTCCAACTACAGCGTGCAAGCGAACGATGCTATTGCCTTCAAAGCGTTTGATATTCAAACGGCTCTATCTTTTGAACCATTGCCAGTACATGCCATTGTTCCTTCCTTCATTATAGAAAGAACCACTGCTGGGAATTGCGCTCTTTTACAAATCTTTCTCACTTTTCTTGATACCGATGGAGACAATTCGGTGATGCATAATGGTGAAAGAAGGTCACTGGCTCACAGGTTTTTTTGGTATTTGCTTACAGAGCTTTTATTGAGAGCACTTCGGCGAGTATGTGGGAAAGTTGATTCGTCTAAATTTCAGAGTCGTCTCCCATGTTGCGCTGTTCCTAAAGATTGTAACGCAGATCATCACTTGAGACGTAAGGGACCAATGAGTGCCAGCTCAGTTGGAGATGTTCTTGGAACAGGAAGGCTCACATTAGCTCTCTGCTATCTGGCGAGAGAGCTGAAAGCCATTGAAACGTACTGCGAAGTGCCATCACATCTAACAGTGGCTTACTTTTCCAATACCCAAAAGTATGACGCGCCGTTTGATCTTCTGAAATATTTTAAGGGAAGCAAGGAGACTCTCGAGGTACTAAAAAGACCAATAGACGACGCAAGGAATATTGAGTACTTTGAGAAACATGAATGGCATGGAAGTTTAGGGAATGGGCTCGTACGCCTCAAACCAGATGGAGGACGAATTTGCGAAAATGCATTCCCTAGTTCTTCGTCCAATATTGAAGCCTTGAGAAGAGGTCATTTAGTTTTACAGGACCTGTTGCTTCTCGGACCAATTGTGTTGCGGGTGACACGTCATGGTCTTCGGAAGGAGCTTGTGAGTGCAGAGGAAGTGCAAGAAGTCAAGGAGTATTTACAGAAGCAAATTATTGGCGCTGCTCTTCAAGATTCTGTTTTTGGACGTAGCGTACACCCTATACCCACCGAACAGTGATCTCAACACAGCTAGTATTGAGCTTCCGAGGGCCATATTCTCCTCGCAGATGGCCTCTCCTTTCGTTCCAACCACTGCCTCCATGAGAACAAACAGGTCGTTAGGGGCGTCAATGTTCAGCACCGCCCTATACCCAGTTGTAACCGGGTATCAAACTGCTACTTTGAATCCTGGAGAGCGCCGAAAGCGTCTGAGTGACAGCATCAAGAAGGTTAAGCTGTACAAAACCACTAGGCATCTCGCGTCAACCAGAGGAAACTCAGTTTATTGTCAACCATCGTTCTACGAACTCAAAAAGATGTTGAGGGCATGGAGGGTTACGTATTGCAATGTCCTGGCTCAAAAAGAACTCAGTTTACCAAATCGTGGCAAGAAGAATGCGAGCGCTATCTTTAGAGAGACGTCTGTGCATAATCACTTCAAACAACTTCTACATGACTTGGAGCGGAGGAGAACCGTTTCAAAAACATTTCCAAAAGGGCTCCGCATAGAGATATCATATTACATTGATAATTTCAAATGTTTGGAGGAGGCGGAACTACTGTTAGAATCACAAAAGTACCGTGATCAACTTTCGGATGCTGATATTATGGTTGCCATATCTGACAGAGATCTCCAAGAAGTGGGCGGGGTGCCATGGTGGTGGTCGTATCAGACATTTCCCTCTCCAGAGAGTGGTATTCATCCTTTCAACCCCATATGGGTGATGGAACAAGGATATGAACTAGAACTGGATATTGAGGCTAAGCTTTTGCAACAAGCGCAGTCCACGTACATGGAAGCAAAATCTGTTTTGCTCTCAGATCAAAGACTGAGGCCTGAAGAAGCGAACCAGGCTTTAGATCTGTTTAAGAGATCATACAACCCTTCCCTGTTCACAGAGATGTGCCTGCTCATCAGCTGGGCTTCATTGGAAACGGCAAGGTGTATGGTCGAAACAGTTCTTTGCAACATCAAAACTGGGCTAATGTTAGATCCACCATACATCATGCAAGCTGCAGGTGTTCCAGAATCGTGGCTAGTCTTTGGGTATCCCAGTATTCTCACGTCACGTTTGCTAGGACTAGATGAAAAGTTCAGGAAACCATTTGCAAACCAACCCTTTCCCCGTGAACTACTCTTTTTCTCTGGTGGGTACAGGTCAATCAAAAGATTGAAAGCAGTCTTTGTATTAATCTGAATGGAGTTTATGAACCCTTACCGTCGAAATTCACAATATCATGGTCTACAAATAACAAAAATCTA